>OY720346.1:18234335-18594319 GCA_963082975.1 Labia minor
TTTTATCAAAGTTTATCTAATATATATATATATATATATACAGAAGAAGGTTTTAATATTCAAATATTAATATGTAAATTCAGTTAATCTTATTTATATAACTTTCTTGTAAATTTATAATTAATTTGGTTTCAACAATGAAAACATGGATAAACTAAGGTTATACATTTTTGACAGAAACATTAGATCATTTTCTAGATTATTTGTCAGTTAAAAATGTTTAAGAGGATATTTAAATTAACACAAGCAAATAGATTTACATTTCTATTATATATATTTACATATTAATATTTTTAGCTGATTGTTGTTTTATAGTAAAATATAATATATTGCAATTGAATTCTTATATTAATACTTATTAAATTTATTATATTTATTTATTAAATGCATTAAAAAAAAATTGATAAGCTCTTAAATTTAATTTCTGAGGAAACAACTATTAACTATAAAATATAATTATAACTATAAAAAATATTATAAATATAAAGGGTGTTTCTTTTAGGGGTATAGAACTTTAAATTACAATAAAACAACGATGGATTATTCGATTGACATGAATTTTATTTATAGGAAAGATAATCTTGTGGCATTACATTTTATATATGATTTCTGGCATATGACCGCCACAGCTGGCAGTGATATTGGCGCCAGTTATATTATAATGATTTTTTGGGGCAGTAAGGTAAAATAGTAAATAATTAAATAAAATTTTATAAAAAAATTAGTTGAACATTTTATTTTAATTCGTATGTGTGCAATGGTATATAACAAAAGGGTTTGAAGGATGAAATTTAGGTGTATTGGTCGCAACAAGGGTGTAATGGTAGCACTTTTGGAATAGGGAATCCAGCTTCAGGCTGAAGTTCTTGAGATATTGAGGAGGTTAGATAAATCCAAGAAGACCCCGCAACTCGAACATGGATTCTTGCAAACAATATTTCTTGTTAACGATGTTGCCAGAGCTCATATAAGCGAGGATCCGTGGACGGCTAAATGGTGTTCCAAATACAGAATTAATTAATACACTAACACCACCAAAAGATGAAATCCATGAATCAAGGCAACAATAGATTCAAGTCAATAATGTAGAAAACTGTTAATCTTGTAGCCAGTCCTTATATAAGCGATTATCAGTGGACTGGTGAATCGTGGTCCCTTTTTCCTCCAATCAAGTTCCTCCGGTCGGGCCGATTGCTACTGCCCGACTCCTCTCATCAAGTCCATCCGGTCGGGACAATTGCTACTCCACGACTCTTTTCATCCAGTCCATCCGGACGGGACGATTGCTACTCCACGACTGACTCTTTGACTTTCCAACAACCAGTCTCTTCAGGGGAAACGTATTACCATTATAATCTTTTCCACAAATAAAATTTATTTTTAAATAAATAAATTTTATTTTTTTCTTTTATTTTAAGAATTAATGATATTTTTAAAATATCATTACAATATAGGCAGTGATATTGGCGCCAATATCACTGCCTATATAAGAGGTGTCCCAACATGCATCAGTCCGCTTGAATCGGAGCAAGCGTACGGTTACTTGAAAACGACTGCAGAATAAGCAGTTGAAACGTTGTACAATTATTTTAATTTAAAAAATAATTTTATACAAATAATGTGGTCTTTTAATAAAAATTCCCTTAATAATTATCAAAATAACCACAAAAGCTTTAATAAATACAATATATCTTAATTAAGGTTTCGAGAGCATATTTATCTCTTATCATTAGAATATAAATAAAAAAAAAATATATTTATTTTGAGGAGGGGATTGGTTGAGAGAGGGTGGTAAGAAAGGTTAAAATATTAAAATAATTGAAATCACAATTTTTTCAAAGATTTAAAGATGTTAATGAATTTATTAGATTTTTTTGGAAAGCTAGATAATTTGAAGTTAGCACACACACACACACACATGTTGTGAGCATGTTGTCGTCATCAACATCATCGGCATCGCCCGGAGTAGACAAGCCATGTCGTTGTCAAACTTATGTGGAGGTTCTCGTCAGATGTGATGGAGACCCCCGAGGCATTGCAGGCAGATAAAGCCACCCAAGGTGTAACACTCACCCTCCAGACATATTAAATATCTTACCCACTTTACCACGATATACATATCTACATTAAAGTTACTAGATATTGTGCAATACAATTATAGAATTTAAATGGATATTACATTGCAAATGCAAATATGAAATGTTTAACTAACGTTTAGAAAGGGTTGATATCTATATTCTTTGAAGAAATATACTAAATTTAAACTTAACTTGAAAATTTATATACACCAATCTTATATATTAAAGTGAAATATTACCTATTATTTATTTAAGTTCATAATTAATATTTTAGTTTAATGAAAAAATATATAAATATCATCATTCCAATTGCCATCAGTAGAATGTAATTTATTTATTTTTTATTCTAATTATATTCTCAAAAAAGTCTTTTGTCCATTATTAATAAAAAAAAATCTGGAGTGTCTCCACTCGACTATCTCGCAATTTGAATTGGATTAAATAACATAATATATTATATTTAAATTAAATTTAATTAATTATAAATTGTTGGCTTTTTGTTGATGGCACCACGTCACGTGTTGGCGCGTGAGATTTGCAGTGTTAAAAAATTAATTCTGGTACTTTCAGCGATTCAATTCAAATTCTATATATAGCAGTTTTATACAATTATTAATTATGTGAAAAATTATCAAACATATATCTTTGTTTTTACGGTCACTTTAGAAGAAAAAAAATCAAATCGTTATAGGTAATGACCCTCTTCCGGTTGAGTTACATTTCTCAAAAGTTGATAGAAAACTACGAATTTTGAATAATGCTCATGTACCAAATTTCATCATTCTAGCTCAAACCGTTTTTGCGTAATCTTGGTTACATACATACACACACACAGACATTTTTCTCAACCTTAATGAAAATGATTCAGGAACCTTCAAAAAATAAAATCATCAAAATCTCAACATCGAAAATTTTCGTAATCGCAATACTATCTCTGGTAGTAATAAAAATATTCAAGATTTTAGTAAGGGGATAATACATGTTATTTGAAAATTCAATCAAATAATATTTATGGAGTGGAGTTAGTAAATTTAACGTTATTAAAAATAAAATATTAATAAATTATCCCTCTAAGTGGTCAGAGAAGGAATTCATACATTGGTCATAAATTGATCCAAAGTGTGTGGTGGGAAGAGGGTGGCAGGAGATTTGAGTAGGGAATGAATTCATGATGATGGCGAATATGATTGTAGAGTTTTGAAGAGGGGGAGAGAATTGGTAGGTTATGGAGAATTCGAAGAGGTACTCGAACCAATTAAATCCGTTTAATTTCACGATTATCTTCCAATTTGGGTGAAAATTTCAAACGGGTCGGTTGGCTATTTGAATAATGGCACTAGCGAGGCAGTTAGCGAGGCAAATGGCAGCAGATAAACGGGGAATTCTACTTGGCTCTCCCGGGGGGCACCATGTATAATTAACAACAAATTCACCTACAGATGGGTATCTAAATCCGTATATATATATATATATATATATATATATATATATATGCTTATACGGGAGGTAGCGTGGGAGTTGGAGAGAAACCGGCAGAGAAGTTGGTTCTTTCAACCCTCCTGAGAGGCTTGTTGCGGTTGAACCAATGGAAAACTTTTTTTTGACTCTCTCCATCCCCTCCTCTCTCTCTCTCTCTCTTTTCCTTCATCTCATATCATATTGGTCTTCCTCTTTCACTCCTTAATTTTTTTTTTTTTTTGATCTTTATTAATTAAAATATTCTCAAATGGTTTAGATATTCGTTTGTATGTTTTTTTTTTATTTCTTTTTTAATTCTTTTGCATCATAAAAAATAAAGAAAAAGTATTAATAAATAAATGTGTATGTTTTTTCTTCTTTCATTCAGCTTTGAGACCCCTTGAAATGTTAGAAGTCTTCAATTATAAAACCAAAAGTTTCATTTGAAAAGAAAATAAAAAACATAATTTTCAAATTAATTTTTTATTAATTTTTTATGGGTTTTACATAAACAACAAAATCTTAGATTGATAATAATAAATATTTATACTTTAAAATTAAACAGCTTTAAAAGAAGCCATTACAAGAGAAATTATAATAATTCACATTTTTAATTGTTTGAACTTATAATCATAAATTAAATTTTAACTAAATATATACATTTATTAAATTCAAAAAATATTTATTTGCCATGTCCTATATTCTGTTTACTTTCAATTTATTTATTTATTTTAATGTATTGTAATATATAATCATAAAGGACCATTTTGGTGTGCAATGATGGGGGCAATTGGACACATGTCGGAGAGTGTAAGGATCACAGACTATCTATAAGATGCCCCCACTCCGGGTTAAATTTTGAAGCAAAGTTTTAGCACATCGCGCCACCTGGTATCGCCAAGGACTAACTAATTTTATAAAAAATCGGGCTAGTGTGTGTGCGTGTGTGTGATTTTTTTTTTTTTTTTTTTTTTTAAGGAATATTGTGAATGTTGGGAATTAAAAAATTGTAGAATGAAAAATTATCTATTTGGAGATAAATATTGGTTTAATTTCCAAATAAATAATTTTTAATTAAACTGAAAATTTTCTACAATCTTTTTATGTAATTAACATATCTAAAAGAAACGAATAATTTTTTATGTATATAAACAATATATATTTGAAAATTAATAAAAATTATAAAATTATATTTACAAATTATGTGATCTCACTATTAAACATATCTTATTTACATATTGTTTTTTCATATATTGTGAGACGTATAAATTTACACCTTTGAAAATAGTTTTATTATTAAAAACACAAAACATATTATCTTGGGTTACTTTCTGAGGTATCACTCCACGGTTTAACTTTTTCTTCTCGCTTGTTGTAAAATCGCTGTTTTCATGATTAATCCATCTGAGAAATGATAACAAATAATTTTAAAATAGTTTAATATATATGTTTGGAATATCGAATTTTAAGTACATGGGTTGATCGACAGGTTATAAATATGGTCTGTTTAATAAAAACTTAGCCTATTGTCTTGGATCAGGTATACGAAGAATAGTTAAATTAGAAAGAAACTCGTTCATTTTCAATAGACAACATATAATAATAATATATTCAAATATTTTATTTTATATGTACATAATTCAGTAATACTGATTATTAATGTAAATATAAATAATAATAATTAATATGGCAAATATGTAAAATTTTGTAAATAAAAAAAATATTTAATAATATATTAATAAATTTAATATTAATATAAAATAATTTATATAATAAAATTTTACTTACTGTAGGCATGTTTGCAATTGCTGCCTTCGGATTTCGAATTTTTATGCACGATGTAGTCTGTGGCGATGGGACAATGACACACATGGACTCACAACTGGGGGATGATTTTACAAGTCCAAGAAAATAAATTCAAATTTTGTCTTCTGCAGCAGTGCGATCTTGAGAGCGCCTGGGGAGTTAAAAATTGGATGCCTGCAGCGCCAACTATTCATGCCAAGGACACACTAAAAACATGGGTTCAAAGGCTGCCCAGGAGTGGGATAGCCTTGGTAAGGATGATTCTAGAATTCTTGTTTCAAAAAACTCATAGAAATGCATCCCATATGGTCCCCATATGATGTACCTCTTCGATGCCCAAGAGGGAGTGAGGGGTGGACAATTTTGCCAAGTTGATTGGAGGGGATGATTGGCTTCGACATGTTTGAGTCAGTCTTGATCAAGAATTGGAGAAGGAGACAACATATTCCTTGCATGAAGGACATCCCGGCCAACCCCTTTTTTGAGAGATGCCGCTGCCCACAAGATGTTCCAGATAAATCCGCAGGACGACACTTAAGACTCAAGTCTCCAAAGAATTCTCCATTCCTTCCTTACACAATATAGATAAGTGGTCGACCCTTAATAATTAATAAAATTTGCAATTGCTTAATATAAATTACATCTCATTTAATTTATATTTCTATGTATAACGGTACCATATAATTTCTTGTTATCTATTTGTGTAATATCAATTCTTTTAGTTTATTAAATACATAATTTTAGTTTAATTTTATATATGCATTTTTAATCTGAACCTATTTAATTTTATCATTTCCCTTATCAACATTCGCGTATTCAATAACCATTTATTATCCTAAATTTATCCAGAGAGCTACCAAATTAATTTAATCTTTTTTTCAACCAATTTTTCTCATAAAACATCATACCTAAGTCATCCAATATACAACAGTATATAATGAATTTTATAGAAAGTATGTATATATTTTTAGATAAAAAGATCTCTAAGTATAAAGTATTTTTATTATTGTAATTTCAACCCTTGATTTATTTATTCATTGTCAGGATGAATTACTGATTTCAGTGTAAATATGACCGAAAGAATTTTCCGGATATGAGAGTGGATAAAAGAAAGTCAAGAGTAAGTTCTTCTGGTTCCGAAACGAAAGCAATTCAGCAAATTTATTTGAGTACCTTTATATCTTACTGGCTTCATGTTTGATTTCAGCGTCTGATTGAATTATATTGCTTATGAATGAGACTTCAACCTCTACAATAGCTCTCAACTTAAAAAAAAATTGTATTAAGCATCGTATAAAGAGAAACTCCCAAGTACAATGTAAATACTTATTATCTGTTATTGGATGTTTTCTTTTTTAGTCAACAAGAAAAGTCCAAAATTGAAAGAATAAAAGCTATCAGATAAAATATTTAAACAAAAAGTAAAAAATGTTTTCCTTTTCTATTCATCAAAAAATTATCAAATCCTTTTACAAGAATTTAATATAAATATATCAAAAAATAGATTCAATAAAGCATCACCATATCAATTAACAAATCATTTATTTGAAAAAATTAACCCAGCGATTCTCAATCTTTTTTGTGGCTGTAAAGGTTTAAAATAATTTAAAAACAGAACCCAAAATAGTCAAAATATGCATTATTATTGCATTCTTCTTATTGAAGCGAGGTGAGGGAGGGGGATCAAAATTATCATTAAAAAATGGTGCGCGAATACTGAAAGGTTGAGAAAAACTGTGTTAACCTGAAAATTAATTATTAAAAAAATTTTTCTTAATCATTAAAAATTTTCTCTAAACCTTAAATAAAATTTATTAGGATAAAATTCAAAATTTTTAAAAGTTAAATATTATTAAAAAACCATCAGGTCTAATATATTTAATTTAATGAAATTAAAATTCCAAAATTATTTATTGAATTTTCAAAATTGAATAGTTAATTCGAAAAAATGCACACAAAATAAATTAAAAATTAAAAAAAAACCTTTTTAAAAAAAATTATTATTTAATTAATACTCAAAAGAGGATTAAAATTTCAAAGAGAGAGGAAACATGACGAAAAGAAGAGAGAGGGTAGGTAAGTATGAGAAAATCATGGATGGATCTAGGGCGTGCCTTTCATGTAATTAGTTCAAGATCTTCACCTTGACTGATGGGTTAATTAACGAATTAAGAATCCCTTCTCTCTCTCTCTTTCTCTTCGTATATATATATATATATATATATATATGTATATTAGACTTCATATATTTAATATTTTCTTATCTATATAATATTATGATATATATTGTCTTGAGGTTTTGGCATATTCACCTGTCTATAAAGATTAAAACGTCATCCAGTAAAACTTTCTTAAACCCTTTACAGTATTTTAATATCATAAATTAATATGTACAGTTAAAATTTTAAGGAAAAGGAAAACTGTCTGTTTTGTGATGAATACACAAACAGAGAAGCAGAATATGATAGTATACTAGGCGCTTTTGCTCTCTTCAACTCACTGTTTATATAAAAGTGTCTATAGCGTATACCTTGGTTTATTTTAAAGATTGAACAAAATATAAATAGAATTATTAAGTTGTAACTAACTTAACAAGATATTACATGTTTTTAAGTTACAGAGAGAGAGAGAGAGGGTGAAAGAGATAAGTTCAATTTTAATTTAAATATTTAATAAGATTTTCGTTTATATGATAAAGTTATTATTAGAAGATAATTTTCAAATGAAATTCAACCATTGAAGGAAAATGAAAGAGGAGACGGTAAACAAGATGCAATCTCAATATTAAAAAAGCAATATTCCTAGGTATTATAATTTTCAATAGAAAATTAATATTTTTCTAGAAATTTTTAATAACAATAGAAATAATAATAATAATTGTAAAAAAAGCTGGAGTGTCTCCACTCGACTATATCGCAAATTTGAATTGGATTAAATGGCATATATTAATTTAAATTAAATTAAATTAGTTAAATTATAAATTAAAATTAATAAATAATATTTGTTAAACCAGCGTATGTTTGGCTCTTTGTTGATGGCACCACGTCACGTGTTGGCGTGTGAGATTTTCAGTGTTAAAAAATTAATTCTGGTACTTTCAGCGATTCAATTCAAATTCTATATATAGCAGTTTTATACAATTTTTAATAATGAGAAAAACTATCAAACATATATCTTTATATTTACGGTCACTTTAGAGGAAAAAAATCAAAACGTTGTAGGTAATGACCCTCTTCCGGTTGAGCTACATTTCTCAAAAGTTGATAGAAAACTATGAATTTTGAATAATGCCCATGTACCAAATTTCATCATTCTAGCTCAAACCGTTTTTGCGTAATCTTGGTTACATACATACACACACACATACATTTTTCTCAACCTTAGTGAAAATGATTCAGGAACCTTTAAAACGTCTAAAAACATCAAAATCTCAACATCGAAAATTCTCGTGATCGCAATACTATCTCTTACGAGATAGTAAATATAGAATATTACTTAAGCATAGGAGGAAATTATTAATTTATTCAAAATGATGTATCAATTATTTTTTTTATTTAATATTATATTTTATATTTATTATTATTAATACTTATTGTCTGTACAAATAAAAATTTGGCAAGATAAGAGAATAGAATTAATAAGATTTTAAGCTAGTAATCTTATATTTTTGATCAAGTGTGTGAAATTAAAATTTGTAGAATAATAATATTAAAATAAAATGTATGTTTTTTTTTTTAATTCAACTCACACAAGCTTCTCAATTCATCAATGATTAAATAAACATGCGAACTTTTGAAAAATTAAAAAGAATTGTGCAATTAAACTTATATTAGATTATTATTAATTTAATTACTAATATATTAATCACTATTGATATTATAAATTTCCTTTAAATATTTTACTTTTGACATTAAAAAATTTTTTATTATTTAAAATAGGAAAATCTGGAACCTTCACGGAAGAAACATTTAGGTGGAAATTAAAGGAAAAATATTCTTCTTCCTTTTATTCTATTTATTTTAATTTTATAGGTTATACTTTTCATATTTAATTTTGCAGATTCACTGTCAAAAATTAATTTCTGCTTTTTAAATGCATTTCTAATTTGTTCAAATAAAAAGTTTTTTTTTTATTTTTATTTTTTATTTATTTTCTATCTATCTATCTATCTCTGTGGCTCTACGGAACTCGAAAGTTCTTGGCCGTAGCAACCACACCCCTCCAAGTATTCCTATTCTGAGCCAGAACCCTCCAGTCCTTATTCTCTCCCCCATCTATATTTATTTTCTATAAGTATAATTGTAATATGTATTGTTTATAACTGAATAGTCAATAAAAAAAGTTTGTAATTATTTTATTCAAAATGAAGCAAAAGATTTAATATTGCTTATATTATTATCAAGGTCATTTGAATTAAAAGAGATCCACTTGAATCTTGGATCCCATCATTAATAGCATTCCCCTATCCTATTATAGGAAAGAATATCTATTTGTAGCACATACGAGTATTTTACTCTTCAGACGATTCATTAAGTACTATTTACTAATAAATATATAGATCCTCTTGAAAAATTGTAATCCACTCAGAAGTATATACTTAACTTATATAAGAGAATTTATATAGAAAGTTGGTTTCACATTAATTAGTGAATTTATTCAAAAATATATCTATAAATATATATGTATGTAATTCTCTTTGAATGAAATATCTCAGACTATTATAAAGGGTGTTTCATAAAGTACGCTGTTTTTAAAAATGCAATAAATCAGCAAAATTTTTATTTAATTTCATTCAACATATACTTCGATTTAATAATGAAAAATGATATCGAGCATATGTCCACCTCCACTTTCTTTGCAGGGAGTTATGCGTTCGTTGAAATTAACGATAACTCTTTCGCAGACGTCCATGTCGATTTCGCCGATTACCCGTTGAATTTTCATCTTCAGTTTGGTAATAGTTTGAGGTTTGTTCACGTAAACTTGTGACTTCACAAAAATTGTCGTCCTCTTGTTGTCTAGTCAAAATCCAATCGGCGAATCTTCGCCGTTTTGCATGATCTGCTGGTTTCAGCTCTTGTGTCAACTGAATCTTGTAGGGGGACATATGAAGAACTTTTTTCAGTATTCGATGCAGCGAATATGTTAACATACCCAGCTGTTGTAAACGACGGCGAAGCGACTTCACGGGGCTCACTTTCACACTGTCTTGCACTACCGCAATGTTTTGTTGCGTTCGAACATTACGGTTTCGACCAGGCGATTTTCTGGTTGCAACTGACTTCTTCGAATTTCTGTACCAATCTCGAAACTGTTGTTGCGGTCGGGGCATTGTCACGTCCAAAGATCGCGTGAAGTTTACGGACAGTCTCTGCGTAGCACTCCCCGTTTTTGTAATGAGTTTTCACAATAAGAATGCGTTGCTCGATACTGAACCACTTCATGGCTACTCACACACACACACACACACACACAAAATGGAAAAACGACAAATGGTCTTCTAATAGGAGTGATAATAGATAACTAAAATGATAGGAAGAGTGCTGACAATCTTCAAACAAAAAAATCCCGCACAATTAATAAATTTTAAATTTTTTAATAAAACTGCTTACTTTATGAAACACCCTTTATCACTCAGCGAGAGATGTGTAACCTTTTCAATATGCAGAGTACAAAAAGTTAACATTCATATAGGTAATCAACGCCGGATAAAGAGGTGACCAAGCTTCCAGGGACGCCAAATTTTGAGAGGCGCCGATATAAAAATAAAATATATTTTTACAATCATTATTCTTTTATATTTTCTAAATTAAAATTGATGATTTTTCAACAAACACTTTATTTTTTCTTTAATAATACAAAATAAATGCTACTCACAACGCTAATTATTTTATTATTGTCAAGAGATTAAATAATTGTAATAATTTTGTAAGAAAACTATTTTTCAGAATTCATAATACCTCAAAAATATGTAAATAGATAAAAACAAAACTTTGCTAATAAAAATAATAAAACCTAAGAATTTTTTTGTCTTTTATCACACAATATTGATGCAGACAAATGCTTTTTAATCTCTAGAAACTTTATTTTCTTCATTTTGAAAAAAATAATTTGTGTCATTTTGCATTAACAACACTTGCCGTGCTTTAAAGTAAAATATAAAAAAGTTTAGTTACGTACTCGATGAGGAATTAATTAATATTTATTATTTTTACCTTACATAAATTTCAGTAAGGTATCCATGTAATAAATAATATAAATTAATAAATAAATTTATTTCTTTATTGTGTAATTTTGATTTTGAATAAATTTGAAGTAAATGTGTATATTCTTGTATGAAAGGGCGCCGAATTTTGTTTTGCCCGGGACAGATTATATATATATTTATTTAAAATTTTCATCTTTAATGCATTTTAATGGAAAAATTGAAAGTGAGGAATGGAATAACAAAAACACTTTAATTAAATCAAGTCATTGATAACACTGTTGCTGAGATGGTTAATATTAATATTATTTTCAATTTTCAAAATATATTATTGTCAAGACAATAACAAATTTAAAGATTGATTTTATTTTATTTATTATTTCTATTTTAGATATTGTTTTAGTATTTCAAAAGATAATGAAATACTTTTTAGAATATTTTTGATTTTTAGTATAGATAACAAATTTATTCGGTTAATTTTCTATGTGGTTAAAATTAAGTTTACAACATTAAATAAAAAAAAAGAGATCAAATTATAATGAAATGAATTGTGTATGAGGCAGGGAATCCGGAGACTAAGCTTTTTGTTAACAGAGGAATCGCTCTAATTTGTTTAGTTAAAGATTTAAATCCTTTACTGGTGTGTTTTCTTCCTTTTATTTAAACAACGAGGGACAATCGAATTTTAAATATTTAATGAGATCACGGGGAGAAAAAAAAATCTTTTTTTTTAAAAAATTGAAAGAAACTTTTTATAATTGAATATTTTTAAATGAAACTATGAACATTTTTCTATATTGAATCAATTATTATTTTGTAAATTTTACATCGGATCAAATTTTACTATCTCGCCAGTATTTATTATCAATTTAATTTTTAATTCAATTTAAATTTATTTATTTTAAAATGTTATAATCTAATGTTATAACTATTTACTTATATTTCGTTCCTGTTACTGGATGTTGATTTGATTCTAATATTATGATGAAATAATCTAGATAGAGCTCACTAAATGCAAGTAGTTATTGTTATTTATTTAGTATGGCACATTTTAAAATAGGTAAAATTTTATTTATGTCACAATGTAAATATAATATTTCAAATAAAGGTTAATATACTTCATAATAAGTATAAATTAATTTAAGTTGATTTTTTTGGTTTTGATAATATTCATTAGGTAATTATAAAGAAATATATTAAACTATATTATAGAATTTAGTGAGATCAGCTAATTTCAGAACAAATCTGTCAAGAATGAGCATTGATAAAGAAGAGAAAAAGATAGGTAATTAAAATTAGTTGATTTCAATGAGTGGCACGGGAGTAGAGGGTTACTTTTCCCGGGAATCCCGGGAAATTATGAAAAATACTAAATTTGAGGTGGAAATTGTAAAAGTTTTACGAAAAAGTTAAATAAATGTTGTTTTTGCCAAAAAATAAAATAAATTTAACTCAAAAATAAAAAAAAAATTCAGGGAGATATAAGATATAATCATCAAAATATAACATAAACATAATTATTTTCTTTTACTTGTTTAGAAAATAACATTTTAGAAACGAGAGGCATACAAGGGAAATGTCGACTAAAAGTGAGAACCTTCATATTAGAGGAGTTACGATTAGTTATTCCTTTTTCTTTTTTATCTTTCTTTGTGTTTTTTTGTTTTTTTTCATTATTTTCGATTTATTTTTTTTTTTTGGTCATTTTTTTTGTATTTCGTTTTTCTTATATTTTGGTTTTTCTTTACTGTATATATCTAAAAAGATGGAAAACTGAAACTCTGAGTCTGTGATTATGTGTGCCCTCAATTAAAGACATTTATGATCGCGTTGATTACAGAGTGTTAGTTATTATGTAAATATGTAAATATGTTTTGTCTTTTTTTTGTTTTTGTTTGCTTTTTGGATGTTTTTGCTTTTTTTTTGTCACCACCCAAAAGGTGGACTGAAATAACATACAGAATGATTGTATATATATTTCTTGAATAAATAAATAATAATATTTATTTATTTATCAAAAAATATAATTAGGTCTTTACCTTACTCGCTCTCAACGACAGCTTATTTATATTAATTTTGGTTAAGAAGAAGGTGAAGAAGTTAATTTCAAGAGTGTGAGGAGAATTACTCTCTTTCCAAATGGTCAAGTGCAATAGTGTATTTTATTATTGTTACCAATGCAAGAACTATTTTATATAGAACCCTTACCAAGGTGTCAGGTATGGCAATTTAACAGACCCAAACTTGTGAAATTTTAAGTATATATATATACAAAAAAATAAAGTTAAATACAAAATAATTTGGCAATGGCAACTGCCGTCTGCCAGACTTCACTGTAAAAAAACTCAAAAAATAGAGAAATTATAAAGAAAATTAAAGGGAAAGAAAAAAAGAAAAGGAAAAAAATTATAGCAAAAGACAAATGTATGTATGTACACTTGTATTTTATATTTATTACGATTATTTCAGTTAATAAATAAAAATTTCGGTATCAGCATCATAATCAGCATGAAAAATAATTTGTTTTGTTTTCCCGGGAATTCCCGGGAATAACCCTCTACACGTGAGTGTGGCTAATCTTTGGAATATTTTGATGTTAGGGATTTACAGGAAGTTGCATCCTACTTCCATCGAGGAATGCATGTTCTCATCCTTCTATCCATAGATTAGATTAGAATTACTAAATAAAAAAGCGTGGGCTGATAATATAAGGGTTATGCCAATAATAAAGTATGTGTGGCATGAACTACATGAATTGCATGCCAGGTCTGAATTTTGCCCTTTTGTATTGCTGAGAAAGTAGTTACCGTGGATCGAATGAACAGGCATTCGGGAAGGTAATTCAAAACAATTCGGAAATGGGAATAGCTTGAAAGAACAAATTGTTACCTTTTGATTGTAGCATGGGCAATCCACTCATATTTGTGAAGACCATGTTTCCCTTAGGGAGATAAGTTCTATTTTAGATTGACCGGAATATATATGGCAGTTTCATTTTCAAATCCAAAAAATCAAAGGCAATCTCAGCTTATTCAAAGAGGCTTACAGACCAAACGGCTTATTAATAATTTTTTTTTTTGTATAAGGCGAACTTTCTTTTTCCAAATTCCGTAAGATGAGGCTTTGAAGAGCTAATTTATGGAGAGAGATGGAGGCCCTATTAAATATTCAATTTTTTTTTAAATTTAATTAATAATTTAAAAAAAAATAATTGAGTATCGCGATTATTTTCTATTAACTTTTTATTTTAATTTTGAAATAAACATTGTAAATCTCTGGTATCTTTTAAAGTTTTTAATATTTAGGTAGAATTTATAATTATTCAATTTAAAATTTAATTCAAACACTAAAAATATCACATATGAATATAAGAATTATTTAATTTTTTCATCATTATTATACTTTTTTCATTGTGGATAATATTTTAGGTGGATGTTAAATATATTGTTATATATTGATCAATAATATTAATAAATTATCAAATATTTTTCATATAATTGTAAATGATATTTAGAACGAAATAGTTGAGCCTATCCTCTTGAAAATTTGATATTTATTATACAAAACCATTTGTAATACTTGTTTAGAATTTAAAAAAATTATACATAAACTTAATTTTATTTCTATTTTGATGAATAAGTGAAACTCATACATTTACTGACTTACTTAAGGATCTCATCCATCCCGTTTTAATACTGTCCTAATATCTCCAACTCCGGGTCGGGCTGCACAGTTTACATATATACAAACAATTATTTCTATTATTAATAGATATTAGATATCTTTGTTTAGTTATACCAAGCAACATTTTGAATGAAGAACAAATATAGAAATAATCAAAAATAAAAATAATCTCAATATATCTAGCAGTAATATTCATGTAATTTAAAAAAAATCTGGAGTGTCTCCACTCGACTATCTCGCAAATTTGAATTGGATTAAATAACATATATTAATTTAAATTAAATTAAATTAATTAAATTGTAAATTAAAATTAATAAATAATATTTATTAAACCAGCGCATGTTTGGCTCTTTGATGATGGCACCACGTCACGTGTTGGCGCGTGTGATTTGCAGTATTAAAAAATTAATTCTGGTACTTTCAGCGATTCAATCAAGCTGAGATTCTATATATAGCAGTTTTATATAATTATTAATCATGTGAAAAATTATCAAACATATTTCTTTATTTTTACGGTCACTTTAGAAGAAAAAAAATGAAAACGTTGTAGGTAATGATCCTCTTCCGGTTGAGCTACATTTCTCAAAAGTTGATAGAAAACTATTAATTTTGAATAATGCCCATGTATCAAATTTCATCATTCTAGCTCAAACCGTTTTTGCGTAATCTTGGTTACATACATACACACACACCCAGACATTTTTCTCAACCTTAGTGAAAATGATTCAGGAACCTTCAAAACGTATAAAAACATCAAAATCTCAATATCGAAAATTTTCGTGATCGCAATACTATCTCTGGCGAGATAGTAAAGATGTAACTTAATTACTTATAAACAAAATTATTAATATTAAAATTTTTATAAAAAAGCGAAAAACAAGTCAGCTTATTCTTGATAAAAGAATTTACTCTTTACAAAATATGCTCAATTTAAAAAAAAAATACTTTTCATTTTTCAAATTCTAAAATTAATAAATTTGCTGATATTGCTTATTATATATTTTAAGTATTTAATAATAAAAACAAAATAATTAGTGGAAATACACTTACCCGCTTCTTCACCCCCACCCCCCTCGCTCCTCCAGTGAATTCCTCATGAATACAAATAGTATGATATCAATTAATTTGTTTTTTCTTTTAATATTTTAAGGTCGTTATATATATACAATTTAAAATCATAGTTAAAATTAAATGTTATATAATATAAAATATTTAGTTATTATTATTTATATAAGATTCCAGATTACTCTTATATCAATTATAAATTTTATATAAATCTCTATCTATCTGTGTGGATCTATATAAATCGAAAGTTCTTGACCTCAGCAACGATAGTCGCTCAAACGTGTGCGTCCCTATCCTGAGCTACACCTATCCAACTCCAAATTTCACCCATCTCTCTCACGTCCCTTTCTATATTATCTACTTCCGAGCCCGAGGACTACGAAGCGGTCGCTTCCCAATGTGGCCTCCCCACAAATAACATTCTCGTCACACTTACATTCTTGCAACGTGTTCTGTTAATGGCAAACACTCTACTTTATGATTCAAATTATATTTTGTTAGGTTCTTTTTTAATTCTAATCATTTAATATTTTTGTATATCTTTAAAAAAAAATCATTGCAAAATATGATTTTTTTTTTAACTTTAAAAATTTTGAATCCGCCTTCCCGAAAAAAATTGAATTACTATGTTCTTTCATGTGTAAACGAATCATCTCTGATCCAATCCAATTTCCCCAACTTGATTCTTTTTACGAATTTTCATCAATTGCTGTATCTTTAAAAAACAAGTTTTTTAATCGCATAAAAATATAAATATAAATAAATGCTCTTTTCAAAACATTCAATACAATTAGATATCAAAAAATTATGTTAATAAGATAAAAATAATTTAGTACATGTTATGCTATGTTTTATATTATCAACTAGCAGACCCGGCAAAGCCTGCTTTTGCATGTGTGTCTGTATACATATATATAGGGTTGCCATATTTTTTCACGGACCAACCGGGACAGTTCGGTCTATTTTACTTTAGGTATAGGGATGTCGGTTTCGGGGGGGGGGAGGGTATGAAAACAGTAATGTAAAAAACACTTAAAATATAGAATAGATAATAAGCATCCATACTTAGTGCAACAAAATTTGCATTTATTAAATCACTCTTTAATTCTTCTTCTTAAAGGTGCTATTACATTTAATATTATAGCCTCACATTTGGTTTTTCCCAATGAAAATTTTGGTTCACAAAATTTGTATTACTGTGTTACTTGCCAAAACGTTACTAATCACACAAGAGCAGATTAATCATTCTCTGATCTAATAATTTTGCTCAATTATTTCCAAGAAACTGTGCCCTGAATCTAAACCGGGACAATTTCAACAACCTGGCGGGACGCCGGGACAACCCAGTATATCCGGGACTGTCCCGGCGAAACCGGGACGTATGGTAAGTGTACATATATACGTATGTGATAACTGAACACTTAATAATAATAATAATAATAATGTATTAAATGAAATTAATTGAAATTTTAGTTTTAATTGGACTTTTTTTTGTTTTTTATTTTTATTTATTTTTATTGGAATTATTACAAATAATAATAATAATAATAATTTATTAAATGAATATAATTGAAATTTTATTTTTTATTATTACATTTTTATTTGTTGGAAAATTATTTCTACTTTATTAATTGTTAATAGTTATTACATTTTAATTAACAGTTTTCGAAATAAGTATATTCTCTTATTATAGAGATTCTTATTGTTTGTCTCACAAGTCTACCTACATTATTTCATTACCATTGTATGATTCAAAATAAAATTCAAAATATTTAATAGGACTTGAAATGATCTTAGTATTTTTCCCATCCCAGAATATTTGCTAATATTACATGTTGGAGTTCCAATTACCTGCATATTAAATGACAATTTCAATGCTGAATATGCTTTTAAATAAAAAAAATTTGAAGAAAGTAATTGGAATTATTATTATTAAGAATCAACAAATAAATTTATTAAATATACATTTAAATATGTAAATAAATCTATATATAAATTTAATAAATATTCATTGAAACAATATAAATAAAACAATTCAATATTTTACTTACACTGTGATTTATATTTTTATTTTTATTACAACTGTTATTTTTGACAGTTTAAAAAAAATTAAAAATATTAATAACATTTATCAAAATAATAAGTTAAAAAGATTTCCAATTATTTTTATTTAAGTATTGTAAATTTTTCAATGTAATCATGGTAACCATGAATAGACTTTTACCAAAATATTACTAATTAAATTAATTTAACTACACTAAAACCTTCCTTGAAATGCCCACAACAATCCCTGAATGTTTCATCGCAATCGGACGGGTAGTTTTTGAGTTTTGGCGAGACAGACACACAGACATTGCCTTTTATATATCTAGATAGATATAAATAAATAATTAATGAAATAATAAAATTCTGATGCAAAGAAAACAAATAATTTATTGTAAAACTCAATATTTTATCTTTTATAAATTAATACTACTTCAGAATTCAATATTTCAATAATCATATGGTAATCAAAATTTTATTTGAAAATAAACTGTTTTTCATTTTATTAATCTAATCAAGTTGTGGTGTTATTTAAACGAATAATAGCATTCATCATCACCGGTTATCCTTAATCATTATTAAATGGTATTTTTTTACTCATTTATTCTGCAAAATATTCATCTATATTCATATTATTACTTAGTATCTTAGTATATTACAAACATGGTGACCTAATTATTCCTGAAACTTCTTTTATGTATATATATATATAATATATATATACTTACACATTTAACACCTGCTGTTTCAAAGGTAATAAAATTTAATCATCTTTCCTCTTAATTATTATGATTATTATTGTCTTTTTTGTTTTTATTGCAATCTACTGTTCCGCTATTAATTAATGGAATGGCAGTGAGAAAAGAGAGAGTGAAAGAGAGAGAGATAGTAATTTAAAATAAAATTCAACATAATATGTAGTATTAGAGTAGTTATATAATTCAACTATTATTAATCTTTACCTTTTATGACCTCTAAAATTGAATATTCAATGTACGATCAAAATAGAAATTTTAAATTTTTTTAAAATTTATTTTAGCCCCGTATTTTAAAGAGAGAGAGAGTTGTATATTTTATTTATAAAATAATTAACATATTATACGATCAACATTTACCACATCCAATATCAAAAAATACTTTGTTTTTATAAAATTTATTATACCTTTAATATACGTATAATAATATGTTTATTAATAAATATAATAAAAAATTTATGTGTTTTTTTTCATTTCTTCTAATCTGATTACGATAAAAATTAACTTAACGTGGATTCATTCTACTCGTTAAAAATTTTTACAGAAGAAAGAGTCTATTATTGCATATAGTTTATTTTATAAGCAATAAAATTTCATTCAATACAAATGCATTTTATTCTATTTTATTTTACCAATTTGTCAATAAAAATATAATATGTAATTTTTACCGACCGACGATAGTAAAGGAGGTATTGTTTTCACACCAAATCTCACATGTGGAGATTTTTACATATCTCCACGAATCATGCATTTTCTTAACTGTCCGTCTGTCCGCCCGTATAGATGTGTACAGCTTGAACGGCTCACCGGCTTTTGATGAAATTTGGTATATTTACTTAATGCATCAGTGGGATGAATTGATCAACTTTTGGTGCAAATCCGGAAATCGGAAGTGGTAGTATTAGCGATCGACGATAGGAAGGGAAGGGTTATTTCCACACCAAATTTCACATGAGGAGATTTTTTTACATATCACCACGAATCATTCACTTTGCATTGGTTTTATCCTCGAGAAAAATCATCTTTATTAGTTTTTTCTTAATTTAAAATTATATGACGTCATCCAGCCATTCATGACGTCGCAGCCTGGTCTTACATATATATTATAAATCAAATAAAATTAAAAATATTTATGTTATATGCCTATCTGTTTTTTATTACATTAATAGATATATTAAAATTATTTGAAATTGTTTCTGTAGCTGGAAATTAATTTACTTCAAATCGTCGGTCGGTTCGGACCTGGCCACAGGTCAACTTATTTACTTTTATTAAAATAAAGATTAATTTCAGGATTTATTGGATCTAAAATTTTAATTTTTTTGGTGAATCGTAATACTTTCATTTCTTTATATTCATATAGCTATCGAAGTAATATATACGTAAATGGAAAAAAGTAAAAGTAAATTTTTCAAAAATTGATTTTATTGTTTATTGCTGGAAAAGATAGAATTCATAGGAAACTCTTATCCCGGGCGTTTTTTTTCTTTCCAATCGAAATAAAACTGTATAAAAATAAGACAGAGCAAAACTGCCTTCTCAAGGGATAAAACCATTGCCAGGTGATGGAAAGTAGAAGACAAGGAATGGAAGAGTGAAAGAGAAAGGGAAAACAGAAAAAAATACCTACCCCATGAAACGAATAGAGATAGATCCCAAAAACAAACACATAGACTTGAGATAGAGATAAACACTTTCGTTGGCCACTGGGAGATAAATTCGCCCTTCTCCGTTTGCTCACTCACCCCATCCTTCTACTCTCACCGCCCTTCCTCCCATTCCGCTCAGTAACAGCAGCAAAAGGGCGCGTGCTGAATTTATCTCCTCGTCCACTGGCCACAAATTTCTACCATTCCGGGCATTTCTCTTCAGATTTCAGCGACAAGTGAAACATATCCATTAGGCAATCGGACAGGCAATGTTTGTTTTAAGTAGTTCATTAAATCATTCAAGAGAAGTTGGGCTGAGTAAAAAAAAAATCCCTATTAAAGTTCGAATAGAATAAAAACAACATCAGTTGTTGAAACAAGATCATTACTTTTATTGATTTATTTATTTTTTGATTCGAAACGATATTATTTATAATAAAAAAATGATTATAAAATCTGTATTAATTTTACAAAAAGTAGCAAATAAAATTGTATTGTTTTTAAGATAAAATAAAATATGAAGTTATCAATTTAAAAAATTTATAATTGAAAATCTATAAAATAATATTATTATTAGTATTTATAGATTTAATTTTAATTTTAATTTCATCGAAATTTTGGTTTTAATTAAAATTATATTTTATATTTAAATAATATAATTATTTTATTTAAAAAAAAGTTTTTTTAATCAGTGAGATGGCGTTCTGATCATCAAAAAATGCTGATTAAAATTTAGAAATTTGATGAGGTAGCTAAGTAGGTGATATTAATAGTTTCTACATTATATAAAAAAAAACGTTATAAAAAATCTGGAGTGTCTCCACTCGACTATTTAGCAAATTTGAATTGGATTAAATAACATATATTAATTTAAATTAAATTAATTAAATTATAAATTAAAATTAATAAATAATATTTATTAAACCAGCGCATGTTTGGCTCTTTTTGATGGCACCACGTCACGTGTTGGCGCGTGAGATTTGCAGTGTTAAAAAATTAATTCTGGTACTTTCAGCGATTCAATCAAGCTGAAATTCTTTATAAAGCAGTTTTATACAATTATTAATCATGTAAAAAAATATAAAGATAGATTTTGATGAAATTTGGTATATTTACTTAATGCATCAGTATGATGAATTGAAGGGAAGGGTTATTTTCACACCAAATTTCACATGAGGAGATTTTTTACATATCACCACGAATCAAGCACTTTGTATTGGTTTTATCCTCGAGAAAAATCATCTTTATTAGTTTTTTCTTAATTTAAAATTATATGACGTCATCCAGCCATTCATGACGTCACAGCCTGGTCTTACATATATATATTATAAATAAAATGAAATTTAAAATATTTATTATTTATGTATCCATATCTGTTTTTTATTACATTACTAGATATATTAAAATTATTTGAAATTGTTTCTGTAGCTGGAAATTAATTTACTTCGGTCGGTCGGTTCGGACCTGGCCACAGGTCAACTTATTTAATATTGTATAATTAAAAATGTATCTTTAAATGATATATCATTGACTAATAATAAACTTAGATGCAGAGTATAATTGAATAAACGATGAGATGATATGTTGTGTTGATGCAGAAAAGATCAGGATGTTGTTTCTTCTTGTCTTCCAATACGTTGTACGAATCTCTTTACATCCAACATGTTTTCCAATATACACAGTGTACACGGACGGGGTTCTTTCTTCCCTCCCCTTTCCCCCTCCCCCACCATTCCGTTCAGCTACTCCATGCCGTTCTTTCTTGCTTGTGTCAACTTTTGAACTTATCGCTATCACTTTGAACATCCATGTTTTTAACTCCTACCCACCTTCCCTCCATCCCCGCCCCATTCAATGCATCGATTCCAACTGAGTTGCCAATTTCAGTATGTTGTTACTTAGACAAGCTATCTTTCTATCTATCTATCTATCTACCTTCCTATATATAAGAAAAAAGTACATCACATCTTTTTTAACCTCGTGTAAATATTTCTTTTTGAGTTTTCTAATAAAGAAAAAAAAAGTGGGAGAGTGGTTTACAATTGGTTTCGGCCAAAAGACGATCTGAATTGACACAAGAAGGCGTAGAAAAATATTTGAAAAACGGTTTACATCCCTCTCACTTCAACTTGCTGGTTTTGTAAAGGATTTTTTTATCAAACAGACAAACAAACGTCTGCATATAACACCTGCACATTTGTTTATGTTCTTGTTTTGTTTCTAATGGAAAACAAATAGATTTTGTATGACAGTCAATAGGGAAAATTTCCCAACCACCAATGGAAACAAATAAAAAAATTATAATAAAAAACAGAATATATCTTGTTTATTATTATTTTAAGAGAATATTCGAAATGAAGTATGAATAGGTTATGGTATTTTTTTTATCAATATGTAAAAAAGATGGTAAAGTATATTTTTCATAAAATATAGCGTTCTTTTTTTAGCTATGAGTAAAATTTAATAAAAGACGATCATTTATTCATTAATTTTAAATTCTTTAGTCTAATTGAATTCTTAAATTCATTTAAAATAAATACCACTATATATCTATCTCTGAGGGCCTTATAAGTTCTTGGTCGAATTCTTCCAATTGTCTCTATCCTGTGCCACCTCTATCCAACTCCTCGGTCCTTGGCTACAAATAGCTTCCCAATTTATATTCATCTAATTTATCTAATAAATATATATAGATAAATTTCAGATGTGAAAAATCATGCCAAAATTTTTATGAAATTGACTTATTCGGGGGTTTTTGAGGTTAAGAATCGATCTTGATCATTTTAATAAATACTATTCACATATTATTAATTAAAATATATATTTTCCAAATATGACTTAATACTTTATGAGCGGGGCGGGTATTTGTACCCGTTGCGGGGACTGCCACTTATAAGCGGGGGGGGGGGGGTATTTATACCCGTTGCCATTTATATAATATATATTTTCCCTTTTGTCACTTAAAATTACTTATTTTAAACGATAACTAATATATATCCCTCATATAAGTGGCAACGGGTATAAATACCCGCCCCGCTTATAAGTGGCAGTCCCCGTAACGGGTACAAATACCCGCCCCGCTCATAGTGTGTTAATAAAAATAATTTTTTTTAATTGATCTTCATTTAAATGATAATAAATTAAAGAATATTGTATCCTATCAACTTAAATAAATATTAATAAATCTGAATGTGCTAAACTCAATATTTTTTATTCATTGTCAAACCTGTAGGAACATGGACATGTTTTCCAAACAGAATTAAACATCGGATGATTTACAGAAATTTTTAGTAAAGGTTTTATACCAGAACTCATTTTCTGGTTTTTAAAATGTAAAGGGATTAGTGTTCTGTACATTATGTTCAAAAATCGATTATTTACAATAAGAATTGTAGAATGGGGATTGTTTATACTCTACTCGATGCATCCAATTCAATAATCTCCTAACAGATACAAATACTTGAAACAATACTTTCAGTTCGTTAAAAATAAATTTTTTAAAGTACCGAGAGGTAATCGTTAAAATAGGTACTAAATATTATAAAGGCTGAAACAAAAGAGTGTATCCCTATTTGCCTATCTAACTAATATTCTCAACAAATAATATAATATAATTTGTATTTATATGTTACTTACCTTTTCAATTATTTTAGGTTTTGATATACAGAATTTTTTATTTGCCCCTTTGTGACAACAATGAACAATTAATTTTTCAATTAATAGTTATCATATTTTTTTACAATTTATACATATAATTATACAAGTATTTTGGTTTATATAATAAATCTATAGTAATATCTTGAAAGATTTTAATAGATAGTTTTAATTTCCTAATTGCTGATATTTTCTAATCCAATAATTATAGTATTTTAACATAGATCATAAATTTCAATTTTCTAAATTTGCTTTTATGAAAAATTATTATTAAACAAATAAATCAACAATACACAAATTCTAACCTACGTATATTTATATAAACTTTATCATGAACAATTTTTAACAAAGATATTAATTTATGATATTAATGCACGCAATGTTTTTCTATGTAAAAATAAATTATTTATATCCATCTTGGGAAACAAAAATAAATCCGGTTGAAAGTTTGAAAGAATTTAAGTGAAATAAAAGTATGTAGTATTTTTAAGTATGAAGATGAAATCCCAAATTGAAAAATGATGTTCATTAGAATAGTTAGTTGTGGAGTTATAAACTATTTTATTCGTTATCCTACAAGTAAAGTTAATTTAAGTATTAGAAAGCTAATTTTACTTAAGGGGTTCAGAACGATGTTGCTTCGCCGCTTAATTTAAAAGTGATTCAATATATTTTGAGAATCATTTCATTTGTTCTTCAGAGTTTTACCCGTGGAATTGAATTTCTAAACAGATACATGGCAATTGGATTGAATTCAATCATATCCAAAATCTTCGTGTGAGATTACGGCGCACGGTGAGATATATTTTCTGTCACCGTCAATAAAAGAAATGTTTTTTTACATAAATTTAAAATTATTAATAAAATATATTAAAAAAAATAAATACAATAAAACTATAATATTGAAAAACATTTTAATTAAATCCTGAGACGTTCAAATATTATAAAAAGAAAGTGGGGGAAATCACACAAACGGAACTCAAAAGTTCTTGGTCGTAGGAACCACACTCCGTCAAATTTGCCTATCCTGAGCTACTCCAATCCAACTTTTCACATCACTCCCTACATTGTTAAACTAGTTACTTAATTTAATGGTATACAATTTTAAATAAGTACATATAACATAAAAAACAAAATATAACAAAAGAACGTATTTTAAATTCTCTCACTACTGTGTTATACTATAGTATATGCTTTTGATACTTTTATCGTGCGGCATCTTTATTGTTCGGAGCATTAATCGTTCGGCGCTTGGTTTTAGAGCACCTCTCGGACCACGCACACCATAGCTCTGTAATATCTTACTATAAAATAAGTCATTATACGTATTTAATAATAAAAAATATTTTTTATAAAAATAAATAACAAAACGTTTAAATCTCAAATTTATAAGTATTAAATATATTAGTAGATTATTTTATTTAATTTAAGAAACAAGTATAAATTAATACTTATCTATTTAATTTTCTTTTCTTATCAATTAAATTTTTATAAAAGCATTTTTTTTAAATTAATATATGCATGTAAACTTTGAATGATATTGTAGTTCTATTATTATAAATTGTATAGCTTTTAATTTAACTAACTGTGTAAAGAAAAAATTACAAACACAAATGAAATGAAACAATAAAGTTTGCCGGTTGGTAAAAAGAAAGTATTCGGTGTGAGTGGATTGATAGAGATCTGAGTGATTTAGATGCAAAAGGGTCGTTAAAAGAGAATGTCTTCCGGCTCACTATAAAACGTCAAGAGATTTTCTTCAATACAACGGTGACTGAGCCACGAGTCATGAGAATTCATTTTTTATTCTATTTTATTATATTTCTATAAAAGAGTGATTAAATTAAATTAAACTTAACATAAATTAAATTAATTTCAAACGTCGCTTTAGATCATTTTCATTTTATCATCCCGTTTGTTCTCAGCAAAGAGTCGTTTCTTATTTATGATCAAATTAAAGATCATATATAGAAATTAATTTGAGTTCCCCATCTATAATTCATTCTTAATTATTTTTCTTCTTTCAACTCTCTCTAGTTTTTTATCTTTTTTAGACATTTTGCTTTAAACATCTTGATAAGTCATATAAAATTCAACTAATTTCTTATTTCAGATATTAAACTTAAAAATTAATATACTTATAATAATTATAACATAAAATATTATAAATCAAAAGATTACGATGAACGGAGTATATGGTAAAAATAATCGCAGGCTAAAAATGCATTTTTATTAAATTTAGCATTAATCCATTCATTTTCGACTCTCTTTAATTTCTTTCACATATGTTTTTTTTTTTTGAGTTTTCTCGAAACCGAACTTTTTAAAAAAACAAAAAACCAATGTACATTTTGGAACAAATCATTTTTATTAATCAATGTATTCCCCTTCTGCATCGATACGCAAATTTGCACGCTCCAACAAATTGTCAAACGACCTTTATTGGAATGGTCTTTAGGACGTCGGTCGTCGCCTTCTCAATGGCTTCAATCGATGCGTGCCACTTTCCTTTTTATTTTTAGGATTATAATGTAACGTATGGAATAACATCAAATTTAATAGTTCTTTGTTGGAAAAAGTTTGATATGCATTTAGTAATGTACACTATACTATTTATTAACTGTATTTTTTAAGAATAAAATGTTTTATAATTAAAAAAATGGCAAATATATATATGAATGTATAGTGAATACTAGAAAAAAAAATTATTAATTTTTATTGATAATAAGAGAGTTGTTTATATTAATATCCAGTGACGGACTAAGGCTAAAGTGGGCCCTAGGCAAAATTGTAATTCCAGGCCTATTTTTCAGAAAAATTTTACTTTTTTTTTTAGCGAGCCACGGTTTGGCCACCATTGGCATATAGTATGTAGGCCTATTTTATTATCGGATTTGGGCCCCCAAAAATTACAGGCCCTAGTCTGCCCCTGAATGTATCGAAATAATAAAATAGATTTTTTTATGTAATTTAAAGCGAGATTTAAAAATTGTAAACATATGTTGATGGTTGCCTAAAATCAGGGGTTCTCATTAAATCACATTCAGTTCATGTCTGCAGCAAATGTATTATATGCAACCAGTTATCAGTCAATTGGGATTTAATAGATAATAGATTAAGGTTACACATTCTATAGAAACACAAAATTGTATCAATTTTTGCTGCTTATTATAATATTATTATTATTCTATTTAAATAAATTGTTTTGCTATAAAATAATTAAATTACTATAAATTTCTAAATGATTCAAAGAAGTTTTTTTATTCAATAAAAATGTTAATATGAAAAAACGAAATTAATAAATTTAATTTTATGCACTAATTGAAATATTTTAATAACCTTGAATTGAGAAGAAAGCTTCTGATAATGGCTAAACAACTGAAATGCGCATAGGTCAGAACTAGTAAAATGAGGGAATTAAAATTAGGAACATGGAATCTACGTAGTTTATATAAACCAGGGGCATTCAAAAATTTAATAATGAAAACTAAAAAATATGATTTAGATATAGTAGCCTTACAGGAAATGAGGTGGGTGGGGGAAGGAAGGGTTGATACTGGACAGTATATTTGCTTAGACTGCGGATCTGAAAGGCACCAACTGGGAACGGGCTTTCTTATTAGAAAATCAGAAGTTACCGCAATTAAAAGTATAGAATTCATAAATGATAGGTTATCTATTTTAGTACTCAAAGGAAAAATTTATAATATGTCATTAATAAATGTGCATGCACCTACAGAAGATAAAGAGGAGGAAATTAAAGATAAATTTTATGAGGAATTAGAAGCCATAATAGATCAGGTCCCAAATTATAATAATAAGATAATATTAGGTGATTTTAATGCCCAAATTGGGAAAGAGGAAATATTTCGACCTTGAATAGGAAAAGTGAGCCTCCATGAAACAAGCAACGACAATGGGGTTAGGGTAATAAGTTTCGCGACCACAAAAGATTTAATAATAAAAAGCACTTTTTTTAAGCATAGAGATATTCATAAGGGTACATGGAGCTCACCAGACGGAAAACATGTAATCAAATTGAAGATGTGCTGGTAGACAGAAGACGCCAATCTAATATTCTGGATATCAGAGTTTATAGAGGGACAGATTGTGATTCGGATCATTATTTGCTTGTAAAAATTGAGAGAACGGCTCTCACAACGATACAATTTAGATAATTTTAAAAATGAGGAACATAAATTAAAATATCAGGTCGAATTCATAAATAGATTAAATAGTTTAATCCTTGAAGGGAATGACGAGGCGAAGGATCCGGAAGAATTATTGGAAAAAATAAAAACAAATATTAAAATGGCGGTTTCAAGTAGTATAGGTTTTAAGAATTACAAAAAGCGTAAACCATGGTTCGATGAGGAATGTTCAGAAGTAATAGAGGTTAGAAAAAAAGTTAAATTACAATGGGTTAATAGTAAACGCGAAGTAGATAGATTGGAGTATATTAATAGCAGGAAAATAGTGACGAAAATCATTAGGAACAAAAAAAGAGAAAGTCTAAAAAATAAAATATTAGAAAGAGGTGGGACTAGAAATTAATAATGCTAAGACAAAGTATTTAGTAACAGAGAGGAATAGTATTAACACACAAAGTCTTAACATACAAAATATAAAATTTGAAAATGTAGAAAAATTTAAATACTTAGGTTCTGTAATAACGAAGGATAATAATATTCGAAAAGAGTTTAAAGCGAGTTTGCAATCGGGAAGCGCCTGTTATCATGCAGTAAAGGGGCTTATCGCATCAAAATTATTATCAAAGGGGATAAAAGTTAAAATATATAAAACAATTATTTTACCGGTTGTATTAAATGGATGTGAATCATGGTCTATGACACTGGAAAACGAGAGTAGATTTAGAGTATTTGAGAATAGGATTCTGCGAAGCATTTATGGGCCAAAGAAAGATGTGGTCACCGGGGAATGGCGAAGATTGCATAACGAGGAATTGCATGACCTCTATGCATCTCATATTAGATATTTGTTTTATTTTTTCTTTATAATAATCAATTTCAAAGTTATATAAAGTTCTACTATAAATATAAACCTCCTATTAATGATAATTCTGTTATATCTAAAAAAATATAAAATATAATACTTAGTTTACTTAAAAATAAATGAAAATAGGTAAATAGTAGATAATAATTTTAAAATAAACTAGTAAAATTAATATTTAAATATGAAATCAAAATCATTTAAATTATATAAAAAGTTTTTCACTAAAATAATGTTGAATTCGTAAAGTGTGGAGCCCACTGACTTTTGGTGAAAAGAGTACGACAAAGGGTCTGAGCAGTTAATATCGTTAATAAACAAATCAAAAACTTATATTATACAGTCTTTGCCTAAAGCCAACATTTATTTCTCTGTTTTATATTCATTTCATTAATCTTCACATGAAGGAATGAAGAAGATGTTATGTTAGAATTTTAAATGAATGACTAATTCTTAGCAGAATAAAATTGACAGAGAAAGTTTTTATAGATGCTTAAACTTTTCATTAAGTTCTATCTTCACATAGTTTTTATATTGTTTTTAAGACTAAAGTGTTGATCATTTAGTTATTTCAAGAAGACACTACCATTATCAACTTTTTCTCTCTTGAGGGCGGGGCTTTTGCTCTATTAAACGGTAGATATACCTTAGGAATCCACAAGAACTTTCTTAATAGACCTTTGAAAAAATTCTATAATATTATTAATTTATTTAATAAAACAATAATATTATTATCGATATTTATAAATGTATATATAGTAGATAGATAAATAGTAGATAAATAAATATAAATAGTTTTATGATGATTATACTTCACATATTTAATTTTTTTTCCAATACAATCTTTTTGATTTATTTATATAATATTATGCTTATATTCAAGTTCAGACAATTCCTCTATTTTTGTTGATGTATTGTATACAAAATAAAATTGTTTTTATTATTTTATTATCTAATATTATATGTCATAATAATGTATAGCTTTTACCATTTTTACTATCTCGCCAGAGATAGTATTGCGATCACGAAAATTTTCGATGTTGAGATTTTGATGTTTTTATACGTTTTGAAGGTTCCTGAATCATTTTCATTAAGGTTGGGAAAAATGTCTGGGAGTGTGTGTATGTATGTAACCAAGATTACGCAAAAACGGTTTGAGCTAGAATAATGAAATTTGGTATACGGGCATTATTCAAAATTCGTAGTTTTCTATCCACTTTTGAGAAATGTAGCTCAAGCGGAAGAGGGTCATTGCCTACAACGTTTGGATTTTTTTCTTCTAAAGTGACCGTAAAAATAAAGATATATGTTTGATAATTTTTCACATGATTAATAATTGTATAAAATTGTTATATATAGAATTTCAGCTTGATTGAATCGCTGAAAGCACCAGAATTAATTTTTTAACTCTGCAAATCTCACGCGCCAACACATGACGTGATGCCATCAACAAAGAGCCAAACATGTGCTGGTTCAATAAATATTCTTTATTAATTTTAATTTATAATTTAATTAATTTCATTTAATTTAAATTAATATATGTTATTTAATCCAATTCAAATTTGCGAGATAGTCGAGTGGAGACACTCCAGATTTTTTTTATTATATACTCACATATGATTTTCAATCAAATCAATTAAAATAAAATGAAAATTTATACTTATAATTTAACATATATTCCCCGCAAGCACTTATACTCACATATGCTCATAGGGATGCATAAAAATATTGTAGACATCCATAGAATATTAATTAAATGATTTGTCAGGATCTTAAAAGCATCATTTATTATACATCACATGAGATGATATTCAATTTTTAATCACCTAAAATATACTAAAGTATATGAATTATATTATACATTTTTAATACATCAAAATAAAAATGATGTTCACTTTAATAAGAAAAAAAGAAAGATAAAACTTGTCAGAGGATCTATTAAAAAGTTTAAGACTCATTTTTATGATCGTCTAAATATGAATTATTAATACTTAATATTAATCAAGTCCAACAAAAAAACAAAACAAACAAAAGAGTAGATATAGCTATTATTATAGATAAAATATAAATTATCGAAAGGTAAATTTTCGTCGGGAAAGAATAAATAAACTATAATAAAATTCTTTTAATATTCATGATAATAGAAGAACTGACAAATTTTTTTTAAAAAAATTTATTTATTTAATAAATAAAGGCATTTATATATATGGGAAATTTTAAAAAATATTAGACTATCTATATTAAATTTTCAGGGAGGCAGCACGTCTGCCTTAAAAGCTTGTGGTTCCGGCTAAAAGTCCCGAACCTGGCAAGGGAATCTTTCCTTGCTGGGGTCTAGGGGAATGGGATTGATCCAGCTTTTACGTGATTGGGAAACTACGTGAAATAACAAGTAGAGACCTTTGATTAAGAAAATCAAGAAAAAGGTTAAGAGACTTCGTTGTCTTTATCATACAACATCTCTAGACTTATGCGGCAACCAACTTGATAGGTGCTGTCTTTTCAAAGAATGTTAAAAAGCCAAAGGTTTCTTATTACTTTTTATATATAATACTAGATGTGGAGAGCGTTTCGGCCCCCTGTACCCCCAAGGTGATACATAGTATTCGCTTGAAAGTCTGTACGTAAAAGGTTTTCATCCATTGTGTTTCAATCAGTATATTACAGATTGGAGCGTGATTTGCAGTGTTAAAAAATTAATTCTGGTACTTTCAGCGATTCAATCAAGCCGACATTCAATATATAGCATTTTTATACAATTTTTTATCATGTGAAAAACTATCAAACATATATCTTTATTTTTACGGTCAGTTTAGAGGAAAAAAAATGAAAACGTGGTAGGAAATTACCCTTTTCCGGTTGAGCTACATTTCTCAAAAGTTGATAGAAAACTACGAATTTTGAATAATGCCCGTATACCAAATTTCATTATTCTAGCTCAAACCGTTTTTGCGTAATCTTGTCTACATACACACATACACACAGACATTTTTCTCAACCATAGTGAAAATGACTCAGGGATATTCATAACATAGAAAAAACATCAAAATCTCGACATCGAAAATTTTGATGATCGCAATACTATCTCTGGCGAGATACGAGTAGTAAAAATATGTATTAAAAACTTAGGTGAAAATCCAATTATGAGATCAAATTTTTTTAATTAAAATTTTTTTTTTCATATAATCTTAAAAATTAATGGACGTAATATATAGTCGTAAAGTGAATGTTTTCAGTGTATTAAATAAGTTAAAGAAGACCAATATGATCAATATTATAAATATTAGAAAAATTCAAATCAAAATATAAATATTACAAACATTCTTTCTATTGTATTCTTTGCCCTGATAAATGACATCATATACATATATCAAATTTTAAAAATTAATTTATACAGATATTGAATAGATATTGATAAAAATTATAGCCTATGTTAAAAAAGGGGTATGTAAGAATATTGTAATGTAATTTCATCGAAATCGGTTCACCCAATTTTGAGAATATAACTTCACAATTTCTGGACAGACAGACATGAAAAATTCCAAAGTCACTTTTGAATTCTAGAGATCATGAAACGCGAAGATAGGCCAAAAATTTTAAATTCTGAGCAATATGTAGACAAAAACCTTCTTTTATATAAATATATAGATATATAGATAAGTTGACTTTCTCCCAACTATGAATTATGATTGAGTAAAATTAAGAAAATAGAGAGCAAAACAAATATAATTATTTTTTAATTAAATAATAATACTTTTCTAGATTATTGTCTTCCTGACTTTGTATAAATAAAAAAGCAATTGACTTTATCGAATCTATTTAGACAGGTAATATTTCTTACCTATTAAATTTATAAATTTAAATACTTTTTCACTTTAGAATTTAACTGTTGATTTTTTATTTAGATCTCAACAAATTTATTTTTGAAAATAAATCAATTATTTTAGATTAAAAGATCAATCGGTGAGATCGAAATTGTTCGTTTCGCTTATTCTGATGCATCTAATCGTGAAATTGAATTTTGAGAAAACTTTTTTCTAGAGTGGAAACAATTAGACTAGTTGTGGTTCTACTGGTTGGTGGACTGAACTGATATTTCAACCGATTAATGTCTAAGGATGATTAATGTCGGCTCCGATTCGACAGTCTGTCCAATCGACTGGTTAGCTAATCAGATATACTCACTCTCGATCCTCCCTCCAGCTCCGTTTGACTTTTGAGTGCAGCATCAATGAGACAGACAGGGGAATCCCAGTCGGTCCAGCAGCGAGACACCGTGAAATTGACCAACCGATTCCATCATGTTAAATAAATGAGACTGAGGGGGGGAGGAGAAATGGGTCGTTTGGGAAACCCTATAGTAACACCCCCCTTCGATCAATCAGAGTGGTAAATTCTATTACAGGGTTTTTTCTAACAATCACATTCAAGTAGATAAAGATTAATTTATAAAAAAAAAAAATAATTAAATAAAAAATTCCACCCTTTAAATCAACAAAAGAATAAAATTAAATAATTTATTCCAAAATCCCACTCGAGAATTTCAAATAAAAAAACAAATTAAAAAAAATTGTGTCATAAAATTATTAAACATTTGTTAATAGGATCAGATAGGAAAAAAAGTATTTAGGGAAATTAAAAGTTGAATATTTTATTGTATTGTATTGTACTGAAGGTCCATTATAATATTATTGGAATTACTAAAAGGCATTGTAACAATACCGATTTTCTAAAAATCTTTCTTATAATAGTTTTAAATGGACATGATTTTGTAATTTTTATTTTTATTGTTATTAGTTAGATAAAAATATTCAAAATATACTTGAAATATAATAATTATTTTAAAAAAGATTATGTAAGATATTTTTATCTTATTTTGTCTTATGCTCAAAGAAAATAATTTTTTATTAGAGGTAAGAGAGAATCTTAAAGAGTAAAACATTGAATTATTAAATTTATCGTAAAATACAATTTTTAATTAACTTTTAATTATAAAAAAAGAATAATAACAAAATAATAAGCTATTCAATAAGTATATAGAATATTATCAAAAATCTAGTGTGTATCTTAAATCAGCCACATTTCAAATGTGTACAAATTTGAGTGCGATCAGGCGATGGGTTTGCGAGATATACAATTTTTAGTGAAACAACTTTGCTTATTTACAAAAAAAAAAAAAAAAAAAAAAAAAATTTGTTACCCAGACTCTCCAGATCTGTCCCCAGCGACTATTTCTTTTTTGCAGATCTCAAGAGAATGTTCACTGGAAGGATATTTAGTTACAATGAAGAAATCGCTGGTACTGAGACTTTTTTAAGGAAAATACAAATTGTACTAGAAAAATAGTATCGGGAAGTGTAGAAAAATCGGTGTGAAGGCCAACCAAATGGAATAATAAAATCGAATTTTAACAAAAACATATTTTTTCTTACTTGTCCTAGTCTGTTAAATAAATAAATAAAAATAATATTAATATTTACTATTTTTTTTCATTATTATATTATTTTATTTAAAATTATTATTGTCTTTCTCAAGAGAGTTTTCACTAAAAATTAACACAATTCACTCATCTTTTTATAAGTATAAATTCCATTCTGTTCTGTAGATTATTTTAAAATTACAACAGTACGAAATAAAAACAATTACCAAAAACTTGTCTTCTAGTGTAGTAGCGTTTAATAAGTATTTATTCTATCAATTTTACAAAACTAAAAAAAAAAAAATAGAATCATTAATCAAGAATTTCTTCGATCAGTGAAAGAGTTGGAAATTTAAAAAAAAAATCAACCCCAATTAAGGATTCATGCAATTTGATTATCAAAGTTTGTACCTTGTTAAAGGTCAAATTTACTTCCTTAAAGAAATCATTTATTTTTTCAAGTAGGAAACTAATTTTGAGGAAATCACATCAATTAAAATAAAACAAAAAAAAACCCTTCCCTTTATTTGAAAAAATCCATTTATAATGTCTTTTATTCTATAACCCCAAAGATTTATGAGTTAATTAATTTCCCACCCGGGAGGCAAAATGGATGGAGCCTTTTCTCGCAATGATACCGTCCTCTTATAACATAACCCCTTCTTCCCCCTTAATTTCAAAATCTTCACTGTGCATCATCACCCCAATTTAATCAGAGTCGCTTAATGTCAAGAAAATCGTCATTTCATATTTAAAAGGAAGTGTAAGTTAAGAATAAATGAAGTTGTATGTTAGGATATTTTTCTATTCAATTTTTTTTTTTTTTTTATTTTTATTCTTTTAATGGTTTAATCTGTTGGTTCAAATTAAAATCAATGTTTATATTATGCTAATTATTCTGAAAAATGAAAAAGAAAACGGAACTAAAGCTGTTTAATTTTCATTTCGGCAATTTGGAGAAAATTTATTCTCTTTTGTTCGGTATCATGAAGAAAATTTAAATAATAATACTTATAATATCAATGCTATATATACATTGTATAATAACACATATACATATAAATAGATTCATTTTTCCTATAATAACAAAAAAATGTTTATAAATAGAATTGAATAAATAAATAATTATTATTCAATTGAATTTATGAAGGAGAGAGATTCAATTAATGAAATATTTAAAATAAATAAATAATTATGTAATTTAATTAACCAGCTTGGTAAAATTATTTATTTATGAGATAAAATAAATATTTTTCTTTAAAATATTTTTGGAATTCGTTTTAAAGAAAAATGAATTTTTAATGAATATTGAAATAAAATTTCAACCTTTTGGATGAAATTTAATTCTTTACGTTTATTTTACTTTTACCCAATAAATGTTCTTATAATTTAAGAATATAAATTAGTATATATATATAACCAGTGGCGGATTAAGTTGATTGGGGGCCCCGGGCGGTAAAATTGAAATGGGCCCTCTGTTATTTACAATTATAATTGAAAGACAAATTTTGTTTATATTATAATTTAGGCTGTTTTATAGTGACATATATAGTACTTATGTAAAAAATACATATATTTTACTGTGGTCACGGAGACCCAAAATTGATTATTTTTTCTTAAGTTAGTCGGGGTTCAAACACGACTGAATAAAGATCTGTTGTTCAATAAAGATCTGTATCAAGAATAACTTGTTTTATTTAAACTCCGATTATCCATAAACTCAACAGTTTTTTTAATTTTTTTAAGGAAATATTTTTATTTAGTTTTCGGTGGGCCCCTCGGGCTGGTGGGCCCCGGGCGGCCGCCCGGTCCCCCCCGGCGTTTAATCCGCCTCTGTATATAACACTGTTTGTGTGAGTGTATGTGTGTAGGGCGTTAATTTATTGAAAAAACTAATCAGTTGCCAGAAATACATTTATTCCAAATTTTATTCTTTGCACTTTTTTCACGAAATATTATCGTCTTAATTTTTTTTATTTTTTTTATTACATAAGTAGAATAAATTTTATTTTGAGAAAATTTATTACTCAAAATTCAAAATTTTCTTATTGTCATTTATATTATTAATTATTTTTTTTTTAGAAATAATTTAATTCAATATTTGAAAAAAGTTAAACTATAGTATAATACCAAAATGCCATTGATATTTTATATTATATATAATATATAATAAATATAAATATTTAAAAATCAATTTGTAAAAACTATGTAAAATCAGTAACTCAGTAACTGTAAAAATAATAAATTGTTAAATAAAATATATTGAAAATTTAAACGATAGAGAAAAAAACGAGATTGGTTTGGGTGCCCGGGGCGTTAGTAAATTGCTTGTATATATATATATATATATATATATAGTTAGAGGAATATAGAGTGAGAGAGAGATAAAAGTAATTTACAAAATAACAAAAGAGAATGTAATTATTATTTTATATATATTGTTACACTAGGGTTAATATTTGGTATTAATGGAGGCTATTCCTATGGTTCTTTCCGGAATTTCTTTTGTCATTAAATTACAAGAGGATTCATTATTCTGCTAGAAAAAAAAATGGCCAAACGAGAAGATGATAAATTTATATAAAACTTTAAATTCAAGAGAATTAAAATAATTTATTGTAATTAGTTTGGAAGCCATGAATGATGGTTAACATTTAAACTTTAATGTTTGCCTCCTTTTCTTTTCTTTGTCGACATTGATATAAACAATTAAGAATATTAATTAGAAGGATAGCTAACGGTTTTACAATGAGACATGGGAGTACCTTATGAGGAATAGAACTTTGTTTTTAAGAAAAACAAATAAAAATTAAAACTAAAACATGAAATTATGTAAATAGTTTAAATCTAGAAGTTTAACAAAAACTTCAGAATTTTTTTGATAAAAAAATCCTAGGATTATTTTAAAATTTTTAAATTTATTGATCCATTGAACTAATTGGTAAAATTTAATCAACTTATATAATTACTAGATGATTCAAGTAATTTAACTTTTAACAACAATAAAAATTAAATCCTCTTTTATTAATAATAATTAAGTAAAAAAAAAATCATTAAGTAACATTGTAAGTTAATTCAATATTTTATTATTATTATTATTAGGGTGGCTATTGTGGAGTGGTTGTGACAAAATAAAAACTATTTATATTTTGCTATTAATTAAAACTGTTAGCCCGATGATTGGATTGCAATTAAATGATATGCGAAGCTTTGAATAGGATTTTGCACATGTGGCCAGGATCATGTAAATTTGTTCTTTCATTGTGTTCCATTCAACTGAGAGGGAGGGAGTGGTTCTCCTCTCCCATTTCGCTCTCAACCATCCCGTTCAATCGATGGATTTAAACGGTCCCCCTCGCCTTCCCTCATCGTCCAACCCCACCAATTTAGATGAGAAACACAAGAGGAAAACCCAAACGTGAATAATAATATTTTAAAAAAATGCCAATAGATAAATATTGAGATAACATGGATTATATTTGGAAAGAAAACCAACAACAAAAACAAAAACAGTAAATCATTAGTGAATGGAAAACGTTGCTTATCAGTATCATGCGAATAATAATAATAAACCAAAATCCTATTAAAGATGATTTAAAAGTGTTAAAATTTTTATTAAGAAAATTATTTACTTTAAAGGAGGATATTTTTTAGTCATAATATTATAAGTAAAATATTGATATTTACTTTATTATATAAATTAGTGTATACTCATATGACAGTTAATTTTTTTGATCATTTCCTGAATATTTAATATTTTTTTTTTATTGTCAATATTTTTCAGAGAGATTAACTCTGATAAAGGGTGTAAATAATAAAATGCGAACTTTTATCAACTCTATATAAATATATCTTTTATTATAAAAGGTAAAAAAAAAATTCGTTTTGGAAATTTCTAAGTCAAAGAAGCACCTCATTCTGATGGGCTCTTGATGATATTTGCCAATCTAATGTCAAAAAACCCCAATAGATAAACACTTTCAGTTATATAATCGAGATTAATAGTTAAAAAATAATATTTCAATGAATCGGCCAAGAGTAGGTTTAGATAAAATATACACCCTCCATTCCAAAAGAAACCGAAATTTTAAAAATGAATAGTACCACTAATGCCATTGGTTGTAATATTTTACCCTTAGATAGCTTAGTCCCTCATTGATAACTCGAATAAATTTCATGACATTTGGATGCATACAACAAAAGTTATTGCGTTTCAAATGTCAGTGTGTTTTGTACATCGGTCGGAAAATGAGTTTCAAACAAAGAACTGCAATTGATTTTTGTGTTAAACTTGGTAAATCTTTTACTTTTAGCCAACCTATTTTGTTATATATATATTTTTTTCTTTTATTCATTTTTACTTTTTTCTTCTCCTTTTATATTCAAACTAAGCCTGAAATATATTTATAATAGAATAATACAAGGATGTTGTTTAGAAAATGCGTCGTATATTTTTAGAAATAAAATATAAAAATATAAAAAAAAAGAAAAAAATGAAAGTAATTGTGGGTTAAATAAATATAAATTCTTTTAGTTATATTTTTGAAAAGATATATAATTTATATTAATCATTCTTATTCAAAGATGAATAAATAATAATTGAATTAATAATTTATTTATTGATTTCATAAATAATTATTTTAGAAACTATTTATATATTATACGAGGTTGGTTCAAAAGAAAAGGTGAATTTTTAATTATTTCGAAAAGTATTTATTTATCAATATACATTTTGTCCCTTCAAAGTAATCACCTCAGATATATTAACTGGAGTGTCCCCACTCGACTATCTCGCAATTTGAATTGGATTAAATAACATAATATATTATATTTAAATTAAATTTAATTAATTATAAATTATAAATAATAAATATTAAACCAGCGCATGTTAGGCTTTTTGTTGATGGCACCACGTCTCATGTTGGCGCGTGAGATTTGCAGTGTTAAAAAATTAATTCTGGTACTTTCAGCGATTCAATCAAGCTGAAATTCTATATATATCAGTTTTATACAATTTTTAATCATGTGAAAAATTATCAAACATATATCTTTATTTTTACGGTCACTTTAGAGGAAAAAAAATCAAAATGTTGTAAGTAATGACCCTCTTCAGGTTGAGTTACATTTCTCAAAAGTTGATAGAAAACTACGAATTTTGAATAATACTCATGTACCAAATTTCATCATTCTAGCTCAAACCGTTTTTGCGTAATCTTGGTTACATACACACACACACACACATATATAAACCTTCAAAAAGTATAAAAACATCAAAATCTCGACATCGAAATTTTTTGTGATCGCAATACTATCTCTTACGATAGTAAAAATAAAATAAAATTTAAACATATTAAATGAACAATATAGAATAAAAAAATAATTGTTATTATTTTTTTTGTCTTCCGCGATTTAATTTTCATCTCTTCCACTTTCTGCATTCTGTTTTTCTCTGACTTCTATATTTTGTCACAATTTTTTATTCTTTTATCTTCTAGCTTTGATCTGCCTCCTTTTTTCCTCATACAGAGAATATACAAAAAAAAAAAAAACATTCAAAAACAAACAAAGGTCCAGAGAAAAAAAAACAATAATATTTTTATTTGTTGAATTATTTATCTACCGGATATATATATAGGTATATACATACTTGAGAAAAATAAATAAATAAATATAATAAAGAAAAGCAAGTCGTGAATTCGTAAAAGAAGGCGAATGACGACGATAAATTCAATTTCCAATTTATTTGTCCGATGGCGTCCCTTGAAAATTTTTCAAATCTATAAACACAGAAAATTGTTTTATCAATAGCAAGTTAAAGACCTGCTTTTTTGTATTATCACATTATCTCTTTGAAAATAAAATTAGTTTTTAAACTAAACAATAAGAAAATAAAAAAAAAAAAATAGTGAAAAAAAACATAATTTCTTTTGAATTTCCAATTTTTCTAAAACAAAAAGCTCTTCTTTAGCTTCTATGTAAGTAATATTATTTTTAAATTAATTATTTCTATAGGAAAGAGTGGTTCCCCTTGGGCATTCTAAAGTTTCAATATTTGTGTATTGTAACCTGTGTATAGTAATAGTTATTACTTCTTCTTTTCGAAACTTACTAAGGCATATCAATAGCTAAATAGTTTTATCACTTTTCTCCTGGTAATTTAATACTTAAAATAATTTTCTTTTCTTGAAGAAACAATTCCAAGTAAATTATAATTAATTTAACTTCTCACATCTTTTAATATAAAATTATATATAAATTTTCATATAGTTAATTGAAATATAAATAAAACTAAGCAAAGAGAAAATATAAATTGATTAAAAAAATAAATATTTAAATTAATGAAAATTTTATTATTTGAATTAATCAGTGTTGGGGGACAATTTTGTTAGTCCACTTTGTTATCTGGTGTTGATGGTAACAATTAGGTTTAGTTTATTTATTTAATTGCATCCACCTCAATAGGTTTATAATATTTATAAATATTGACAGGAAACAAGACAATTGTTTCAAAACATTAATATTGGGAGACAAACTATGTTTTTATGTATCAATGATATTAAGTTAACCTAATTTGTTTATAGCCTAGTCCAGGGTGGCTAGAATTTATTTAGTATTTATTTTTACTTATTTATCTTAATTATTTGTAATTTTTGTCAATTATATATATTTCATTTTATTTATTTATTAAATTTTTAATCGAGATAAAACTGATGACAATAAAGTGTAAATGAGGCGTTAATGACCTGGGTTCTCGATTTAAAAATCCTTTAAAATATAATAATGAAATAGGAGGAGGTGGCTTGGCCGAGAGTGTAGCGTGGCAACCTTCTACATAAGAAGTCGGCGTTCGATTCTAACCAAGAACGTATTTTTCTAATAAATTCAATTTAACATCAGCTGCCTCCGGCTCCAAGAACTGACAAACCCTGGTTCTATACAACTCTGCACCAGCAGGACTACTTCAAAAACAAGCATCGCTTTGCGTGATCCTGGATGGTCCAAACGCAAATAATAATAATAATAATAATAATGAAATAAATAATAATTTGGATCTAAGAGATTTAAATATTATATATATTAAATAAGTAGTTAATAATTATTTTGGATATTATTAACACATCATATATATATATATATATATATATAGAAACGATCTATTAGCTTTTTTTTGCTTTGACACTTGTAAGCGCTCTTGGAGTTTATTCAAGCGAAGTACTCAATCAGATGAAAAAAAACAGATGGGAAAGGGGTATCCGAATTGCTACGCCGATTTTCTTATGCGAAAATACTCAAGCAAAGGGTAAATCGTAGATGTAGATATGTGTGGGTTTGGCTGTATGTGTCTGTTTGTCGAATGTCTACAAACGAGGTGGGAGTAAGAAGGATTTTGATTTGAAGCAATCGACAGCCGTTCGACACGGCAGGGCGGCCTGCCATTACTATAAAGGCAGTAGTAACATTGAGTGGAAAAAAATGATAGATGGCAGATGAAAGTACGAGAAAAGTATGAATCATGACCCTCCAATCTCATTTGATTGAAATGGCATTCATGCAGATTTTGACGGCGTTGTTTTAGAAAAGAGAGTTGCTTATGGAGGTGAAAAGAAAATCAAATATACAAACACGGAATTCTTCCAGCATTCACCGATGTAATTAATTTATAAATAAAAAAAATTATTGTTAGAACTCTAGAAAAAATTTTAAAAAGAAATAGTTTAAATAGTAAAATATTTAACTATTCATATTCAATAATTAATTATACTATATTTATTAATTAATAAATAAATATAAATAAAAAATTTGTATTTATATCATTGTAAAACATTAATTGGTTATGCGATGAAAAAATGAAAACTGAAAAAATTTGCTTATTTCCTTTTCACCGACTGACGATAATAAGGGAGGTATTGTTTTCACACCAAATTTCACATGTGGAGATTTTTACATATCTCCATGAATCATGCATTTTTTAAAGAAAAAGTATTTTTAGCATGATATCTGTCCGTCTGTCCATCCGTATAAATGTGTACAGCTTGAACGGCTCAACGGATTTTGATGAAATTTGGTATATTTACTTAATTCATCAGTATGATGAATTGATCAACTTTTGGTGTAAATCTGGAAACCGGAAGTGGTAGTATTGGCGATCGACGAAAGGAAGGGAAGGTTTATTTTCACACCAAATTTCACATGAGGAGATTTTTTACATATCACCACGAATCATGCACTTTGTATTGGTTTTATCCTCGAGAAAAATCATCTTTATTAGTTTTTTTCTTAATTTAAAATTATATGACGTCATCCAGCCATTCATGACGTCACAGCCTGGTCTTACATATATATTATAAATAAAATAAAATTAAAAATATTTATTATTTATGTATCCATATCTGTTTTTTATTACATTAATAGATACTAGCTGCTCCGAGCGCCTTCGGCGCTCTTCACACCTAGGCGGGGGCTCCGCCCCCTGTACCCCCGAGTGATACATAGTATTTGGTTGAAAGTCTGTATGTAAAAGGTTTTCATCCATTTTGTTTCAATCAGTATAAGTAGATAAGACATGTATTTGTTTTCTTGTAAAATATATTTTAATTTAATCAGTAAATTAATTATATATTATTATTGTATATGTTATATTTATCTAACTCTGTCTCTACAGTTTTCGAAAGTTCTTAGCCACAGCATCTACAATTCTCTAAGCGTCCCTATCCTGAAAAAACAACCAAATCCTACCCTGTCCCATCTCTCCCATGTCCCTTCCTTCATTGTCCACCCACCTTGGTCTTTGGTCTTCCACCGGATGTTTCCCAATCGGTTTCTCCCAATTTCTAGTTTCTCCAATTCCAACCACGTCCCCTTCCCATCCTAGCCTTCTTGATTTTATAACCTTAACTATATCTGGACATTATTTCTCGTTATGCCATCTCCGCCATCCCCCTGTGACCTCATCTTCTTTTGGCCTATAAATGCTGCGAACAATATTAATATCACAAATACTCCAAATCTACTCTCGTCTCCCAGAGTCATCGATAGGGTGACCAAACGTCCCGTCTTTAGGTGCTCTGTCCCAAAAATGTCTTCGGGACACCCTACTGTTTTTTCAATATTTAGGACATTTCGTAATTTTTTTTTCAAAATTTTTTCAATTTAGTTCTAAAAAAAAGGTATACCGTTTGTCCCGGTTAGGTGTTTTCGAAATATGGTCACCCTAGTCATGGATCAACATGAAAAATAATTGTTTTATATATTTTAATTTTGATCCTCTTTGATGAGATAAGCCCCTTTACTGCATAATAACAGGCGTTACTCAATTACAACGTCGATTTAAATTCTTCTCGAATATTATTATCTTTGGTGATTAGAGATCTTAAGTATTTAAATATTTATACATTTTCAAATTCTACATTTTGTATGTAAGTCGTATCCGTATCATAATTCTTGAATTTTTTTGTTTAATTACATTTCGGTTGATTTTTCCCCAATTTCTCTAATCATATGTCTCCTCTTCCAGTCCAATTCATTTACCTATCAATGTTGCATAAGGAATTTAAATTTCTTAATTTGGCTAGAACACTCCATTTTTTAAAATTTTAAATAGAGAGGGAGAGAGAGAGAGGTTCTAATTATATATATATATATATCTGTTTCTATGACAGCAAAAAAAGTAAACAAATTATAAACATACAAACACTCTCCTTTATATATATTTCTGGAAAATGGAACACCCGCAGCTCAGCTCAGGAGTTACCTAAGATTCTAATTTCTTTTTTATTTTTCATCATTTGAGGTACCCTTCACCTCAGAAAAATTTGGTTACCTTACTCCTTGTAGTTTAGGCTCTGGAGTTTTTTGCGTACAGACGGACACTAGCGTATTAAATATATAGATATTAAAATTATTTGAAATTGTTTCTGTAGCTGGAAATTAATTTACTTCAAACCGTCGGTCGGTTCGGACCTGGCCACAAGTCAACTTATTTTTATTATTTTGAAATATATATATTATGAAATAAGTGAATTAATTTTAAACAATTTTTAATATATTCTTAATAATTACATTATTTTTTATTATATCATATAAACACTATCAAATTGATTTAGTTAATCTAATTGCGTTTTTTAATTTTTTAGAATTATATAATTTTGATCAAAGTAATATTAACAAAATCTTTAAGCAGATAACTTAATAAATTTCTAAAGAAAACAAAAAATAAATTCTTAAGCTAATAATTTGATTGGATGAAATACAAAAGGATTAAAGTTACAATGATTAAAGCTAATTATATATCAAGAACAATCGATAAAGCAACAATTTGCAACTATTAGGGGTTTTCTAATCTACATTCAATATGATAGTGGTTGAAAATTGTCAGGGTCATTTCAATCCTTTTACACATTATTGATATGCAAATACGATCTATTTATTTAACCTGATTCCAACTACTAAAACTATTAGTTTAATCCTTCAAATGTAAATATATAAGTAAATCAATTCATTATTTATTTATTTAGAAAAACTTCTGCATTCTTCTTTGAGGATTAGATATATTTTACTATTACAATTAGGTGTAATTTAAAAAAAATGAAAATGATTCTAAGATTAAAAAGAAAATTGATTACAACTTAAATAATACGACAAAGCTAAATGTTTACTGTTATTTTTACTATCTCGCCAGATCACGATCACGAAAATTTTTGATGTTGAGATTTTGATGTTTTTATACGTTTTGAAGGTTGCTGAATCATTTTCACTAAGGTTGAGAAAAATGTCTGTGTGTGTGTATGTATGTAACCAAGATTACGCAAAAACGGTTTGAGCTAGAATGATGAAATTTGGTACATGGGCATTATTCAAAATTAATAGTTTTCTATCAACTTTTGAGAAATGTAGCTCAACCGGAAGAGGGTCATTACTTACAACGTTTTGATTTTTTTCATCTAAAGTGACCGTAAAAATAAAGATATATGTTTAATAATTTTTCACATGATTAAAAATTGTATAAAACTGCTATATATAGAATTTCAGCTTGATTGAATTACTGAAAGTCCCAGAATTAATTTTTTAACACTGCAAATCTTACGCGCCAACACGTGACGTGGTGCCATCAACAAAGAGCCAAACAGGCGCTGTTTTAATAAATATTATTTATTAATTTTAATTTATAGTTTATAATTAATTAAATTTAATTTAAATATAATATATTATGTTATTTAATCCAATTCAAATTGCGAGATACTCGAGTAGAGACACTCCAGATTTTTTACTTTATAGTATTTGAAAGAAGACACCATTTAGTTTCTATGTTGATTTTAAATTATGTATCCAACGATAATTTTCCTTTTCTTATATAAATAACCCTTTGGACTCGATTGGGTCTTTTTTCTTTCATCGTTAATGTCTATCTCTATTTTTTACAAATCAGTAAATATCTAATATTCCATTGAGTTTGTCACAGTATTTGTTTTATAATAATAATAATTGTTAAATTTTAAAAAATAAATATATTTAAATATTTAGTTGAATTTTTCTATTCATAAATATAAATATATATTATTCATCAATAAAATTAAAACCAAGAATATATTGATTAATTAATTATTAATAAAAAAATATAATAAAACTTTTTAAAAACACGCTTTTAATTAAATGCACTAAAAAGGCGAAAATAATTTCTCCTCAAACACCACGATTTCCTTACAATTAATCATATCTAAAAACTGAAAATGTGGGCTCCAAAAATGCAGCGAAAAACGCAAATTCTATTCCAAATAGACATAGTTATGAAGTATAATGGAAAAGACAAAACAACAGAAATTTTTGTTCATATACAATGAAATGACCTTCGTATTCTTTTCCTTTACTTGCATGTTTGGCGCCTACGCTTTTTTTTATATATGATTAATTGCAAGGAAATAGTGGTGTGTGTGGAGAAAGTACATTTAAATAAAAGCGATTTTTTAAAAAGTTTTTTTATATTTTTTTTATTTCTTAATTTTAATCTTTACAGAAATTTAGCCTGGTTTATGACTTCAGGTTATATTGTTAAGAATTAATTAATTTATTAATAATTAATAATAATAATATAAATATTAATAATATTATTAATTAATTAATGTTATCTCCGAGGTCACCTATGAAGCTGAATAGTGCATTATCATCGGAGTTACATATGTATGTAAAATTTCAGCTCATTCGAACATTAGGAAGTGGGTCAAATTCACCTTGCAAGATTTGTCGACAGGGAACGATGTGAAACTAAATAAAATCGTGTAAAAAAAAAAATTGCTTCTCAAATATTTATTATAAATTGTATAATTTCATTATTTTATAATTTTATAATTTTAGATATTGAAGAAATGGAGATAAAATTACAATCAAATTAAATTAATGAAATTGGTTAAAATAATTCTTACCTATATTTATTTATTTTAAAATTTCACTGATTATTATAAATCTATATACCTACTACTAATCAATCAATCATTTTATATATATCATTTTATAAATGATTTATACATAAATTATAGTTTTATATATAAATATGTAGAGGTATTACAATAAAATATTAATACGATATTAGTTATCTAGAAATTTACCTAATATATAATTAATTAATAAAATATATGTAGCATACGTCTTTAAAATAATTTATGTAGTTAAAATTATACAAAAAATATTTAATAATAATAATTTTGAATTAATCTCTGTGGCCCTACACGACTCGAAAGTTATTGGAAACAATATTCCTCCAAACGTACCTTCTCTATCCAACTCTTCTTAATCTCTCCAACTCCCTCACATTATTAATTACATTGTCTTCTCATGGCATCCTTGTTCTACCCCAATAATTTTAATATTATAAAATGCTATTTTAAAGAAAATTTGTATTTATTTTTATCTTTATATATTATATATTGTATTGAGCCTATTATTTTTGTAAGTTTACCTAATTTTTTATAAGAGCTTTAATATAATTTTACTTTTATTTTCATTGTTTTGAAATAAAGACATTATATCTCTGTTTAATTGGTCTTGTAGATTTTATTTCAATTTTTTTTTTGTTTTTTTTGTTTAAAGGGAATTGAATGGAACATATTTTTCAAATCTCTCATTAACATCTAAAAATAATAAGAGAATAATAATAACGTAATTAGACATTGTACTTGGTCTGACAACTTTTATCATTATCATTCAAAGAGAGAGAGAGAGAGAGAGATTGAGGGAGAGGAAAAAAAATGGAATCTTGTAATGATTAATTTGGCTGGGGGCCAGCTGCCCTTGTTCCAGATGAGCAGGGAGGTACGCCTAAATTTGGACCGGCGCTCGCGTGGTCGTCTCTCATCAATCTATGACTTAAACTGCAGAGTAATTGTGCTGATTATGAATGTAAATATCGCAGCTAATTCGCTATGCAATTATTAAAGGATCAACGGGAATCCATCCTTATTGTACGAGGAGATAGATGAGAGGAGATAGGAGGCCCCGGCCAATTGGGTGCCCCAAACCGTCTACCCTTTTTGCAAATTACTCACGAACCATCATATAATCCGTAATGATAAATCAGCAACCCACTTAAATAAAATGTGGTTCGAGGGATAACGCAGAAGAGATCATCTTATCAAATTTAGATGAGATTCCTGTTTGTTTGTTTTATAATAATTTTATTTTCTACGTTTATCTGTAACCATGCTAATAAACACACACAAGAAAAGGCAATCGAAAAATTTAAATTATAATTAAAATAAAAATTGCAATTAATTATATAATAACTTATCTAAAATATATAAATCAAAATAGTTGATTTCAAACATAAAAATCGGGAGTGTCCTCCCCTCGACTTTCCCGCATATAAATAGGTAATTAGGTTATTATTATTATGTTTTAACAACAATAAAAATAAACAAACTAATTAATTTAAATTATAAAGTAAAATGGTTTAACACTATTATATATATTTATAATCTACACCTAACGCTACTTGTATAGGTAAAATGTCACTTCCGGTAGTCAGATCATGATGAAATTTGGTATCTGAATTTTTTTCATATTTTTAAATCTATATACAAAATATGAAGTAAATATCTCGAAGCAAACTGGTACTTTACTTGAAAAGTAAACGCAACCATTGTAGGTAAAGTACCACTTCCGGTTAACCGATTTTGACGAAATTTTGATAGAAATCTACAAACTGTGAATAATATCGGTGTACCAAATTTCGAAGTCCTAGCTTGATTAGTTTCTGAGTAAATTTGCTCACAGACAAACATTACATACATCCATACATCCATACATACACACACAGACATAATTCGAAAAATGGTATTTTCCGACTCAGGGAGGTCTAAAACGTCAAGATCTATCGAAATCTCGAAGACGAAATTTTTGACGATTCCAATACTTCCATTGCGGGAAAGTAACTAGTTCTAATATTAATACCTTCATATATTCTTTTAAAAAATAAAATAATTAAAATGAATTTTAAAAATAATTAACAATTAATTACATTCTAATTTAAATTTTTGTTCGTTATTTATATAACGTTAAGTTAGGAAAAAATCAATTATTCCGATTTCTTTCTTTCAATTTATGTTAATTAGATTCTATAAAATTTCTAAATAAATATTTTTTTATTATATATATAAATATTTTAAAAAATCATGTAAAAAAATCCTTATAAAAAAGTTAAATATAATTATTAAATAAGTAAAAAAATTTTTTTTTAGTTCAATCCCAATAATTTAATCCAGCATTATTATATGCAAATTAATAAAAAAATTTCATACATTACCTTGCTAATGGTTTTAAAAATAATAATCCGACAAAAACAACCCTCATTAGATATTTGAAGAGTCGACATCTGAATTCCAAACTCACCTGAGACAGAAAAAAAAACAAGAAAAATGAAATTAGATATTAAAAAAAACTTGTTTTAGAACTAAATAAATAAAAATAAAATAAAATATCTATAAATGTATAATATAACAATTTAATTAGCATATATCTTTACAGTTTTATTAATTTGATTATATTTTATTTTGTTGTCTACTTTATATTACTTTAATTTTAGTGTTTTTCTGAATATAAAATATTTAAATAATTTCAAAATGATAATCAATTTCTGTCTTCTAAATTTTTTTCTTATCGCAATTAAGAGGTAAAAAAATTAAAGATCAAAATAAATTTCTAAAAATAATTAAATAAACATACAAAATAAATAAAAATAAGTTGACCTGTGGCTAGGTCCAAACCGACCGACGGTTTGAAGTAAATTAATTTCCAGCTACAGAAACAATTTTAAATAATTTTAATATATCTATTAATGTAATAAAAAACAGATATGGATATAACATAAATATTTTTAATTTTATTTTATTTATAATATATATGTAAGAGACCAGGCTGTGACGTCATGAATGACTGAATGACGTCATCTAATTTTAAATCAAGAAAAAACTAATAAATATGATTTTTCAGGAGGATAAAACCAATACAAAGTGCATGATTCCTGGTGATATATAAAAAAATCTCCTCGTGAAATTTGGTGTGAAAATAACCCTTCCCTTTCTATCGTCGATCGCTAATACTGGTTTCCGGTTTCCGGAATTGCACCAAAAGTTGATCAATTCATCCCACTGATGCATTAATATATACCAAAATATACCAAATTTCATCAAAATCGGTTGAGCCGTTCAGGCTGTACACATCTATACGGACGGACGGACGGACATCATGCTAAAAATACTTTTTTCTGTTAAGAAAATGCATGATTCGTGGAGATATGTAAAAATCTCCACATGTGAAATTTGGTGTGAAAACAATACCTCCCTAACTATCGTCGGTCGGTAAAACGATGATGAAATCCAATTGAAAAGTATTATATTAATTGATTATTGTGATATTTTAATAAAAATATAAATATTCATTAAATAAATAAATCTCTCCATTTGTTATTACTAGAGTCAATTATAGGAGATGTAGTACTTTTTCACTATTTGAATAAAAGATTCTTGAAAGTTGCAGGATTTTAGCTTGTTGTCAATGATTTAGATTTCCTATAATTGTATTCTCGTGTTCGTTCAAGTAAAAACAATAAGAAAACAGAAGTAATGTTTTAAACCCTTTTTCTTTGGATGACTGTGAATAGCTCCGGGATGGGGGAATAGGGAATGTTCGATAGTTGTGTAGAAAGGGATGTGTGCGTGTATTTAATGGGGCTCTTTTCCCGGTTCATTAATTATGCAGCCGCAATAAGATGGTCGAGTTTACAGAGTCAGCTCAGATCCCCCTGCACCCACTCCCTCCCTGTCCCTCGGCATGTGGGTTTTCCTTTCTGGCGCCCACAACCTGCCTTCCAACTCCCTCCTTGGCTGATGACAAAAACCACTTTAGCTTCAAGCAGCACCCATGTGGCTGAGTGTGCTTTTTTAATCCCGGGCAAAAGTTAGCGCTTAGATGATTAGCTTAGCTGGTCGACTCAAGTTATTACTCGGATAGAACCAAAACGAAACAAAAAATGCGTTGAACCAAAAGAGAGGAAAAGAGAGAATAAAAAAAACTTTATGTATAAGTCACAAACATTCATGTTTAAGAAAAGACATTTATTTAATAAAAAAAAAATTAAAGAATCATTAAATATTTATTATCCAAGAAATAAAAACAAATAAAATTTCATAAACCTTTATAAATTTATGAATAGAAATCTCAAGAAATTGAATTAGGATTTTTAAAATATGATTAAGAAGGTATCTAAAATTTTACTACATACAAACAATTTCGTAATTAATTGAATTTTCAAATTGAAATTACAATTTTTATTTTTGTATAGTTGAACTTATTCCAATCAGATTGTCTAGGAAGTTGTATGATAAAAAAATAATATATCTTGATCCCACTAAAGAATAATTATTATTAGAAAATTATTATTCGGCAAGATGAGTTGAACTTAATGATGAGGGCATAACCTCATGTAAACTAAAATTAGACCTAATTAATTGAAAGATTCATATTCAGAATTTTAAAATACTCAACTGTTGAATTATTAATAAATTTTTTAAGAGGGAATGAAATAAAAAAAAACTAAATCTAGGTCTAATCAATGTAATAAAAAAATAGTACTATGTTAATTACTAAAATATGTATATTAAAAATATATTTATAAATAAAACGATCGATATATCAATAGTTTGAAATTTGTTGACATACATCAATAAAAGATAAATAAATATTATTTTAAAGCCATATTTGTTGAGTTTATTGGAAAATATAAATCGTAATCATAAAAGCTTTTAACACTGATAATCCTAAACTAATTTTTACTCGATTCCCTTTTAAAATTTTTTTACAGTTATATTTTAATGATTATTTTATTTATTAAAGATTTAGTTAAAAAGCACTTTCTTTAATTATTATTTTTTTTTTATTTATAAAAAGAACAAAAATATTTATTCATTTAATTACAATAAATATTAAAATAACATTTTTTTTAAATTTTAGGTATAATTTTTTATTTTAAAAATATCATAACATATAATGCTCTAATAAAAAGTTACTCATCAAATGTATTATTAATAAATTAATGTCTTTTTATATACTTTTATTTAACTTACTTTGCTATACTGTTTGTTTATCCTCATTTATTTACAATTATTTAAATGGGAGTAACATACATTAACAAATATAAGATTGTTTTAATTAGAGTTGGTTTATAATTAATATTAATAATTAAGGGAAAAAAATTTATTAAAACAATTAAGAAATAGAAGTTTTGTTTTTAAAATTTTTGTTCTATTTATTCTAAAAGATATACTAATAAAATCTAATCATTTAGTGAATTTTTAATTTGATTAAATAACAATATTTTTTATTTTTATTTATTTATTTATTCCATAATCATTTTATTGTTTGTTTTTCTTAACTTCACTTGGCGCCTGTCTCTCTGTCTGTCTGTTCGCTCTTTTGACATATTGAAATCGATTTTTCATCGACTTTTGAAATTTTTTTAGATATTTCAATCGATAGAAGGTATAGAAGAAATATAATTGAATTATAATTAATTAATTGTAATTAATTAGCGATTAATATGCAATTAACTTCCTTTATAGAGCTATAATTCATATATATATATATATATATATATATACATACCACACTAAAACACTTCATTAACAAGTAACACTATTTCTTCTAATATAATCAACCTTTTTGGATTTGATTGATAATATGTAAATTTAATAAAAATTCTTTTAAATTTTGATACATACTTTGATATAAGTATATTACAGTGAAAAATAATAAAAGATTAATTTCTTAGCTCTTAAACTATCAATTTTATTGCGTGATAAAAAAACTTGTCAGTTTATTTGTTTAATAAAATTTTTATTATTACAAAAATTTGACTTGATTGTTCATATAAATAAATTAAACTAAATGCGGCCAACGTTTTTCGTTGAATATGAAGCAATTCATCCATAAACTTTGTCAGACTTATAAAAAAATTATTTTATTCTTTTTAGTCCATTGGAAAAACGTTATTTTATAAATTTTTTTTTATATTTATATTATTATAGAAACTATTTAAAATCTGAAGTGATGTTTAAAAACTCGAGAAAAGACCACCTTAATTCCCTCTTTTTTTAAAAAAGAATCAAATAAAAAAACAAAGTGATACTAAGTTGGCAACCCAACGCGAGCGCACTAATTCATTAAGAAAGATTTCTCAGCTTGTTGCAAACAAGACGAGGGTTTACGACCCGGCCTCAACACACCCTGCATTCGTAATTCTTTACTTGAGCTTTCCTGATTGTCATTCAGTGATGGAATTGCATCATTTGAACAAGGACTCAACAAACGAGACAGAGAAAACAAAGCAGTGAGAACGGAATCACTGATTTATTGAGCTCCCACTTGGATGGTGGGATCTTTAAAGAAAAACTATTCTGTTTTTATTAGAACTGATTTGAAATCAAAAAATGTGATATTTTAATTATATATTTTTTAAAAGCTTCTCAAATCATCTTTACAAATATAGAGATGAAAATTATCAATCAAAAACCTGGGGAAATAGGATTTAGATAAAGATTTATTGATTTGAATCGAGAGAAATTTAGTGACATTATATAATAATTTGATTACCATTGGGACAGGGTGGAGTACCTTCACTGATAAATGAATACAATTACATTTAAACGAATTACTATACGATATATATATATATTTCTTTTATTCATTTTATTTAAAATGAAACAATAAAATTATTAATTGTAACAAGCGTTAATTATTATGTATATACAAAATTTATAAGGTGTTTTTTACACATTTTAATTATTTATTTTTCCAAGATTAATACTTGTTGCTTTTAAGGTATTTTTATTTATTTATTTATTTATTCCATTTTTCCTCTATTTGGGTTTGGAGTACATTTACAAATTATATATGTATAGTATTATTATTTTTATTATCTTATTGATTCCGTTTTTTCGCCTTTGACCATGTTGGTCTTCAGGCTATACATAATTTAACATATATACATATCTTGTACATAACAAAACAAAAAAAAAACTACATAAATTTTAATGTACTTAATTTTTTATTTTCTTTCTTTCCCTTTTCTTCCATTTTGTTCAGTAACTCAATGATGTGGTCCTGCATTACTCCCGATGTTAAATTCTTCTCCAGACTCTCCCAGGCTTCCCTGTCTCTTCCCTCTTGATTATTGTAGATATTTCCACATCTCGCTCGAGCCCAAACTTTCTTCTTCCAGTCTTGGACTTGCTTCTCCATCAGATATTTCTCTAGTCCCAGCTCCATCTTTATTTTCTTATAGAGGGGGAAGTAGGTGGATCTTCCAATCCTCTCCCACTGTATTTGTATTTCTTGCTCTATACCTTTTTTTAAACCTTCTTCCATTTCTTCTTTGCTCCATTCTTCCAAATTTAAAACTATTCCAGGTTCCCACCATATTTCCCATCTTTGCTTAAAATTTGCACCCCAGACTGTCTCTCGCTATTGTTTTTAATATTTCTTAAGATGTTTCTTAAGCCTATTTTTGGCCACCTTTCATCTTCCATTTTTAACATTCTTAGTATATATTTTCCAATTATTTTGCTTTGTCGAATGACATATATGTATAGTATTTACATTTATTTAGAAGTAAATACTTACAAATTAACTTAGTTCATATATTTAACCCCATTAAGACTACAAACTCACGTGACCTCCAACACCGGGTTTTTCATCCTGGACTATCCACTGTTGGACGTGACTTGGGAGAAATATACATATATAATTTACCTTTTCATATAAGTACTCTACTATTCGTTTATAACTAATGGTTGGAAGAAGAAGAGCGATGGCCTGCGTTATGTTGACTTTTAGGGCATCGGTCGATTGTGGCTTATTAGTATAGACCTGCGACTTCAGAAAACCCCACAAGAAAAAGTCTAGCGGAGTCAAATCATACGATCTTGATGGCCAATTCACGTCACCTCTGCGAGAGATAACCCTACCCTCAAACCGTTCATGCAGAATGTCCATTGTGTCGTTCCCTGTGTGGCAAGTAGCGCCATCTTGCTGAGACCACATGCCATTCACGTCCATATTGTTCAATTCAAGCCAAAATAAATTTTTTATTATTAATCTGTAGCGCTCGCCGTTGAGGGTGATGGCCTCGCCAAAATCGTTTTCGAAGAATTACGGACCAATGACGCCGCAAGACCAAAATCTGCACTAAACAGTATCTTTTTATGGATGTATTGTCACATGGTGAACCTCATGTGGGTTGTGGTCAACCCATATCCGGAAATTTTGCTTATTAACAAAACCATTCATCCAAAAGTGTGCCTCGTCGCTAAAGATAATTTTCCGCCAAAATCGGGGTCCACTTTCAAGCATTCGTGCCACCATACGAAGCTGGACGATGTCATATTCCATCCATAATGGCATAAATGCGCCTTTCAAATCAAAAATAAATTTCGTTAATATCTTTCACACATCTTGTTTTATTCAATTTTATCATCGACCCGTCCTTCTTGAAAGACCCGTTAGATAGAAATCTATTGAATATCCTTGATTCTTTCTTTTTTGTTTTCATTTGTTACTAATTCTTCTTTTTTCATTCTATACACCAACCAATTCAGATGTGTATCATCAACCTTTTTTTCTCAACAGTACAAACTTTTTAATTGGAAATTTTTACTTGAATTAACCCGACTGCTTCACCGATGTCTATTTTTTCCATCGAGAGGCAAACAAGTTTTTTTCATTCATATCGACAACTTAGTAATTACATTTTGTATTAATATATATATATATAAATGTATATATATATTTACCAAAAATAATATTTATTTGATATATATACAATACATCTTGTATATCTATATAGAAAAACAAGGAAAGAAAAAAAAGTTTTGTTAGAAGGGAAGGAAAGGAATTTTCATTAAAAGAAATAAAAATTAAAAGTTAGTTAAGGTGAACAAATTAAATTCTATGAGTTGAATAAAATACGGAAAAACAGTACAGAGAATAAGAGAGAAAAAGGAACGGAATATATATTTTATTAAGGAACTTAGAGAATTAATTATATAAATATATATAGTTGTTAAATAGAAATTCTTTTTGTTGTAAGTTTAGATGATTTAAATTTTATAAATAACTTTTCTAGAGAAATATAATAAGAATTCTGTAAATTAAATTTACTTATTTAATAAATTTGAGTTTTAAAATGTACTAATGCGATTGATAACAAAACAGTTTATTTTATTCTAGAAATAATTGGATGGTATCTTCTGTGGAATCCCTTTCATCAATCTTTAATCGGATTATTCAAAGACGAATTTCACTTAATAAAATTAGAACCAAAGTCTTGTCTTTATTTCCAATGATAAAAATTAAATAATAATGATTCATTAAAATTTAATTGTTAGCATTACTCTATTACAAACTAAAATAAATTAATAATTTTAAATTGCGTATGGCAATTTCATTGAGATCGCCTGGAAGTTATGCATTCAACAATGCTGCACTGTCGTCATGTTCTCGCATCCCAAGGCCATTTTTCTCAAGAAAAAAATAAATAGAATTATGCTAAAATTTATATTTAAACTTAATTAGAATCATCTAAGATATTATTTTTATTTATTTTAATATAAAATTAAAAATTTCATTATGTAGCTAAAATAAAAATATAAGAGAATTTACCTCAAAATACAATAGACAAAATATATAGGCGAAATAATTATAATACTTTCATTCACATTACATCAGAAAATAATCAAATTTAAACAATTTATATATAAATAATTTTATATAACTAATTATATCTTAATTAATAATGTATGAAAGAAAATGAATTAAAAAAAATTAATTTGGATTGTAGATAACATCAGAAGTAAAAATAGAATAGATTCATTCAATTTGGTATCAAGGGAAGGGGAAATTGATTCTATCATATAAGAAAAGAGAAAGAAATTTTTTTTATATTAATATTCAAATTATAGTAGTAGGTGTTTTTTTAATTAATGGATATGTCAATAAATTGACATATAGAAATTGGTTCTATTGAATATATAGGATAGTAGTTGCAAATGAATAAAAAACTTTCTAAATTTCCCTTTTAAGTGTTGAAGTTGAACATGAAATTTCAACTTGTAAGCTGGCAACAAGTGTTTCAATCAATTGTTTACATTTCTGCAATCTAGTCACCACTAATTTAAGATTAAAATTCAAAATGTTAAAGTTTTCTGCTGTATCTCTGTTGCATTGCCATTTTTTTCTTTTTCCACTGTTCAAGTTATTAATAGAAAAAGTCCTTATTTAACTTTCACTTGAAATTTGCCGTTCATTTTTCCAACCCTTGGAATAATCAAGTGTCAACAGGTCCTTACCACCTGCTACAGCGCTTTTTTCATGCTTAATGTTTAATATTTAATATTAAATTGTTTGCTTTTATTCCTTACTTAAGTTACTAAAGGACGAAGATTACCATTTATTCTTTAAAAATAACAAAATTATTAATGTAGTTCAATTAAAAAATAATATGATTAAAACTTTTATTATCGACATTATTCAATAAAAAATAATTGTTATCAACCCTCTCAACAATTGTAGTCTATAATTTCAATAAACCCGTAATTAATTATTAATAATTTATTAATTAAACATTTATATTAGTTATTAGAGACATATTTTTATTTAAAATCGTAATGTAAATCTTTATAGTTTAAAAATTTTAAATGAAGAAATTAATTCTAAATAATAAAAGTAATAATGCTTTTAAAATAAAAGATAGTGGGACATCCTTGGAATATTGCTATTTGAAATGGGCGTTACCATGGAGAATGCAGTAAACTATTAATTATAATGAAGAATCGCTTCCTGCTAATGTTTAGAGGCGGATGAGGGAGAAGAAGGTTTCGAAGGACCGATAAGAGTCCAATACTAAACTATGCATTAAAATCTATACGAATGGCAGAAAATTCTCCCCATCATAAAAATAAAAAAAAAAAATTATTTAAAATATTTATTAAAAATTAATATTTAATATTATTTAAAAAAAAAAATAATTTAATATATTAATTTTTATTATTATTTAAAATAATTTATTGAATTAAATAATTAATACATGCACAAAATACTATATTTTATATTTAACCAATAATTGATATTATAAAAAAATATTTATTACAATATTAATTTATTTTAATAATTATAATTAATTGTTATATTTATCAGTAAAAAATTAATTTTCTTTTCTTTTATTAATAAAATAAAATTATTATACACTTTTACTTAAATCACTCTGTCCGGTTGTACGCGGGTTGTCCGCGGCATTTTATAATCGATATTTCAACAACTTCCCGTCATTCAATCAACTTGAAATTTTGCATACGCGCTTGCTCCTGCTAATAATACACGAATCAATTGAAAAATCCACTGAATTATTTATCTATTAGTGGTAATTAATTAACTAAACTTTCATATGCGGAATATGGAATAGTTCACTATTTCAATCATAGATGGCGATAGCAGTTCTAGAGGCGCTGAATACAACTAAAAAGTATAAAATAAATTTAAGTAAAAAGAAATCTTTTTAAAAAATACAATTTACCTAAAATTGCACTAAAAAGTAGAAAATAAAATCACTTTAAAGTGTATGCGCTCAAATTATAATAAGACCGTAAAACATTTAACACCGTAAAACATTTGCTTCCATTTGTGTTGTTATAATTTGAGCGCATACACTTTAAAGTGATTTTATTTTTTACTTTTTAGTGCAATTTTAAGTAAAGTGTATTTTTTAAAAAGATTTCTTTTTACTTAAATTTATTTATTTCAAATAAGTTAAAATATATTTAATTTTGTTTATATTATATATTAATGATAAAAAAAACCCAAATAAAAATAAAAATAAATAAGTAATAATCTTTAAAATAAAACATATTGTTATTGTTTCTCATTGGTTATGTTGTTTGTATAAATGATAAATACCTATGTACTATGTATATACAGGGAAAAAAGGACTAAGCTAAGAGCGGTTTATATATATGTATTAGCAAACCGGTTGATTTAATTATATTCAAATTGAAATTTCATAGTTTTCAAATAATACTTATATTTTGATATATACCTATATATTTTTAACTCCTTCCCCCTAAAGAATTTTGTTAATACCGATGCTTTTCCATGTCAAGTTGTTTGGTTTCTATTATTCTGTAACCCTTTCTCATTTACAAGCTCTAACTTCGGACCACATGATCAGAGAATACTTTTAACTCTGAAAGGCAAGCTATGTTTATTCCATTTTGAAATAAAGAGAATGAGTTCATATTTTAAAAATAAAAAAAAAAAATCTTTTTTGTTTTCTCTGCAACATCACCCTTCCCCTTCATACCTTTTCACTCAATTTCTCAGGATTTTGCATTTGTTGGTTATATAATTCATTAAATAAAATCTTGAAAGAATTTTTCAAAGAAATTACTTTTAGCAAAAAAAAACTTAATCTCTTCAAGTTTTCACCCATAAAGGATTAATATTTTTTTTTATTTTTCATTACTATTTAAAGAGCCAATTTTGGAGGGTTGATTGTTAACAAGAGAGGAAGGAGCCAGCCAGCCAGTAGAACGAAGCTATTTAAAATAAATAAAAAAAAAAATACTTTTAAGAAAACTTATTTTCTTACTTTGTAAAAGAACCGAGATGGCTGGAAAACTCTATTATATATTTATTTATGTGTTATTATTGTGTTATTTTGAAAGAATTCATATCAAACGTAAAATATAATTCTTAAGGTAGTTTATTTAATGAAGAAAAGTTTTTCTTCTTAAAATATATATATTTAATAATAATAATAATTGATATAATAAAAAAAAATTCGATTGTAATCTGAGTTTGAGTTTAGAAGTAATTTCTTTAGACATTTTAAGACTGAAAGGAATATTTATTTTTCTTTTCTTTTATTTAAATTTGATTTTAACCAACCCACTCAAAAAATCTTTATATTTAGTATATACCTCTTATTAACCCTCTTTGAGGCCTTTGAAATATTCTACTTGCAGGACCCTCACTTTAACTAAACAGAATAATGAATACACTCAAATTATAAAATGATAAATAAATAAATAAATAATTGGGAAAATTTTAACAAATCTTGAATTTTTATTATAAAAACAATGTTTTGTAATAAAACAACAATACAACAATTTTAGTTATTTTCTAAATAAAATTTTAACAGTTTATAAATTTAAAAAAATTAAATTTTTTTTATTAATTTGTTATCAAAAATTTTTAAACGATAACAATCTTAAGATAAAATACTCATTGTTTCTTTTAAACTTTTTGTTCAATATTTAAATAATTTACCTAATATTCGGAAAATCAATTTAAGACAAATATTTTCAAAATAAACATTTAGAGCGGGCCCTAAAGATTTATCTTATAATATTTATCTAACAAAGCAATAAATATATAGCATATTACTACTTATATTTATAAAATTATTCTTAAATTAATATTAAACATATTTTTTCACCAAAAATTAGTTAATACTAAATAATTAATATATTTAATAAGATTAAAAGGATAATAATTTACAAATCTAAACTAAATTACTTAAAAAATATACGTTAATGAAAGTCAAATTATTTATCACATTTTACAAAATGTGTTTTATACATATTAATAATTTTCTATTTATAATTTGAAATATATGTTTGTGATGCTAATTAAAAATATTTAAAGAAATTTGAACAATTATAATATTTTATTATTTTAAATAACTATAACTTCTTTAATAGAAACAAGGATGTTTTTCTACGTGACAGTTATTTGGATATTGCAATGTAAAAATAACAGCACGAATTAAAATACGATCCTCACTTTAATTTTTTTTCCTCATATCATCAGTACTACAAGTAAATATCGAATCGCACCCTATATATGTATTTTAACTATTTTATAACGTTTTTCTTAACTTCACTTGGCGTCTATCTCTTTGTCTGTCTGTTCGCTCTTTTGACAAATTGAAATCGATTTTTCATCGACTTTTTATTGAGATAGACTTTTGAAAATTTTTATAGATATAATCGATAGAAGTTATAGAAGAAATATAATTGAATTATAATTAATTAATTGTAATTAATTAGCTATTAATTTTTAGTAACTAACTCCTTTTGTATTGCACCGATTAATTTTTTTTCAACGGATTTTGAAACATAAATATTGATTTCAGGATAGATTTTCATTTTGAACGTATTTAAAAATATTTCATAGCATTAAAATTAATGATGAATTCTTATTAATCCGATGTATCGCCAATGAGGAGGGGTTTCTTCCCCTCAGATGGTATAGAGGAAACAGTTGTCAGACATTCTCAATTAAAAATAGAATACTATTGTCATGAATTAAACTCATAAATAATAATAAATTTCATGACATGTTTCTTAAAACTTTTAATAGAACAAAAGGTTTGAAAAATGGCCGAAAAGATAATAGAATTGTAACACATGTCTACGTGATGGGGTGAGTTAGTGGAATGTTACCAGAGGCGTCTTGGGATAAATAGTTTTCCCTATGCATTTAAGGACAATTTAGAATCAGCCTTCAGGATAGCTCGGAGAGAGACAAATCACCCCAACAGCAGTCGCGCCAGCCCACAGTAGATGTCTCAATAAAACAATAAAACCCTAAAGAATTAATTGAATACTCCTGTCTCTATTTGCTCAAACTATACATATATATAATAACAGCTAAGTGGTCGACCATTATTAAAATTGCAATTGCTAATCAATTACGAAATTTGATTTAATTTCTAATATTAGGCGGTCACCAAACGTGTCTTTCAATAAATCGAATGTGGCACGAGCTGTGTGACATGTTGCGCCGTCTTGTTGCAACCACAGCTCATGGACATCATGGTTGTTCAATTCAGAAATGAAAAAGTGGATGGACACAGACCCAATTCCTGTGCTCGATGGCGAATGGACTCATTCGGGTCTTCCTCAATGCTACGCTCTACAGTAGCAATAGCTTCTTCTGTACGCACCGTACGGCGTCTCTGGGGATGCAAGTTATCAATAAGAGTAAACGTGGTGCGAAAACGTTCCATGGTTAATCGAATTAACTGCTCTGATGGATGATTTTGTCGACGATAAAATGGACGTAGTGCACGATACTTATTCCGTACAGAACCATTATTTTCGAAATAAAATTGCACTATTTGCAAGCGTTGTTCAGGCGTGAGTTTATTCATGATGAATTGCCAAACCAAACTGAGAATAAATCACTTGACAGCTGTTAAATCGGTCGTCAACTTGAACAGTAATGCCAACTTAAAGTTCTATACCTCGAAAAAAAACACCCTTTATATATATATATATATATATATATATATATAAATTATTGATTTTTTTTTGTTCATATTAAGAACATTTTTTGCAACTTATTATTTTATTTCAAGGAGATTACTCAATCATTGTTAAGAATTTTGTTAATTGAATTAGTAAATAATTAATATTTAAAAATGATTTCCCGAACTTTCAAGTGGAAGAAATTGAGGCAATCTTCAATCCTCATTAACTTAAGAGTGATTTAAAAAAAAGTATATTAATAAAAAATAAAAAAGATATTTATGTTTTGATGTCTAACTTATTATTATATTTGCAAATGAATTTTCACAAAAATCCTTAAACTTTCTATTAAATTTATATTTAGTTATTCGCTAGCACAATAAAATAAAATATTTTTTTTTTAAAAAAAAGATTATTGCAAAAATTTCGAAATATGAATTTAAGAAATAAAGTTTATAAACAATAAATAAATAAATGCATAAAGAAAAATAACTAAATGTGTGTTTTTATGTGTTTAAATTGATCGAATCAGATAAATTTGAAACTTTCCATCTTATTCTTTTATTATAAAACTTTACTAATATTATTTATTTATATAGATCATTTGAATACATGATTTTTGTATAGAAAATTATTCAAAGTTTTAATTAAACATTAAAATATTGAAGAAAAATATTTGATTTTGTATTTAATATTTAATGAAAAAGCAATACAATGGAATAAAAGACAATGGATTAATTAACAGTGTGCAAGGGGGTATTCTATAATTTAATTAAGAATATCATGCTTTATATACTTAATATTTTAAAGATAAGATAAGATCAATAGAAAGGTATTTTCTTGAATAAAAGATAATAAACATGAAGAGTATTGCAATTTTTTGAAGAATATAGGATCCCTTTACTTTCTTTATTTAAAATTATTTTAATACACATTATGATATACATCCATAGAAGTGGACATTATAATTAATTGTTTCAAATACATATATTATTAAAATATATTTAGATTTTAAATATTCATAAATAAATACATTTTTTTAATAAAGAGAGACGTTTAGAAAGAAAAACATAAAAAAATGTTTGTCAAAAAAATTTCTAGAAATTACAAATTAAACATATATTTATTATTCATCCAAATTTTATAATATAATTTCCATACTAGACCTCTATAAATAATTCGTTTTTATTAAACAATTTCTAAACATATTTTCTGAAATCAAGTTAATTTCTTTCGGTAAATTCTCGTTTGTTTTCTATTGATTGAAAAGTAGTAATATGAATTTTGAAAAGAAAAAAAGCCAACCGGAGCCATTTCTGTCAAATATGGAGGATGTGTGAGAATTCTTCGCTGTTTTGTTCGACAGCTTTTGTTCATTTTGAACGCAAACTCATTTTTATTTATATGTCATTTTATTAATCATTTTTTAAATGCTTGAATAGGTGACAATAGCTTGATGCTGGGTCTGAATTAAATGATGGGTTCGATAGAAGATCATTTACTCCAATTTAAATAATTTATCTTTTTTTATCGTTCAAAGTTTCAAGACCTTTTACTCGTTATAAATAATTTAACTAGGAGCAAATTTTGGATGAATATAAATATTATGTAAAAAAATTAAAAAACTTAAATTTTAAGTGTATTTCTAAACCCATAGATGTTGGAATATGTCTTTAATAATGTTAATGTTATTTCAACAAATCAAACAAATAGATTGAGAATTAGGACTTAATTTTAAAACTAATAAATTTAGATCCAAACATTATTATTATAGTCAAACATCATTTTACAAAATTTTTATAGTTCTTGATAAATCTAAATATAAAAATCACATATTTATCTATTTTAGAAATAAAAAAGAATGGCAGAAGGAGAATTTCTCTTGATAAGAAGAGAAGGAGAAAAAAAATATTTATAATTTAGTTTAATTAGTTTTCATTCGTTTTATAATAATAAGTCACGTAGTCAAGTATTATTATAATAATATTAAATAATTAAAAATCTATACAGTTATAATATTTATAAACTGGTTTGATTATTTTTAAATTATGTATTTTATAAATATATTATACAACTAAATAAAATAATTAATAATAAATGAAAAAGTTTGTGTAATTTATTTATTATATGTTCTCGTGTATATATATTTATGTTGTTAAATCTAATGAATAAATAATCGCATTGCAATTGAATAGTGAGTTGAAGGTGGAAAAGCTTTGATGTCAATCGTTTTGAAATGCCTGTGGTTTTCTCAACCACCGAAACCGCACAGAGAATTCCCAACGTACTCCCCTGTCGAGCTCTCAGTCGATAATCCAACAAATATTGTATTTCATTTCCATTTGAGCAACCATGAGACTATTATCCACTTAAACGAACTACATACCTATTATAATAATATATAGACAATATTTATAAATTGTATTCGTATAAATTCAGTTAAAAGAAAAAAAGATATTGAATTGATCTATCTAAGATAAAATATCAGAGTAATTAAATTAATATTTATATAGAATAATAAGAGTCTAAATTAGTGATTCTCAACCTTTTTTTTACCGCGACACACTTTTAATCGTTTAAAAATTTGGCGGCGCACAAAGAAAAAGATAAATGGAAAAGTTATTTACTTATTTATCTGAGCCTGGTCGCAAAAACATTTTACCTTTTTTTAGAACCATATTGAAAAAAAAGTCGGAAATGTATAATAATAATAACTAATAATTTAATTAATAAATTTTATTTATAATCTCAAAGAATATTCAAATAAAACTTAATGCCTTAAAAATTTATTTACTAAAATTAAAAATAAATTAAATAATTAAAAAAAAAATTAAGTTACAGTGTTTTATTTATAAATGCACTAAAAACTAGAAAATAATTTTTCATTTCAACAACAATGGACTAGATTCTTTGAATAAAGAGCCTAATTAAAATGAATTAGTTAATTAATTTTCTAGGGATCTCTCAAATAAAACGCTCCCATTTAAATTAAAAATGGTGACAAAATTAAAAATTAAATGCAAGCGTCTTATTTGAGAGATCCCTAGAAAATTAATTAACTTATTCAAAGTATCCAGACCATTGTTGTTGAAGTGAAAAATTATTTTCTAGTTTTTAGTGCATTTATAAATAAAACACTGTAACTTAATTTTTTTTTTAATTATTTATTTTATTTCACACCTTATCCATATTTTTCTATTTTTCATGTCTTTCATGTTAGCTCTAGTGATTGTTATATAATATATATATTGTAATATATAAACATAAAAATGCATTTTAATATACAATGGTGCGGCAACCTTCAAGAAAGATATTTTTTAACACATGTGAAATGATATCAAGTTTTCTGGATTGGAGAATGAAAGATCTTTGGTCATAAAACATGTGGTCTCTAGATGTACAGGAACTCATTCGTGTAATCCAAAGAGGGGGAAGGGGTGGACAATGCAATAGGAAGGGATGAAGAGTTTTCTTTATTGGTGTAACAAGAATTTTTGAATCAGTCTTGATTAGAATTGGAGGAGTCACCAAATCCCTTGCAGGAGTGACATCCCGGCCACCCCCTTTGAGGAGCGCCGCAGTTCACGAGATGTTCCAGAGAAATCCTCAAAAAGACATTCAAGACTTACGTCTCTAAGAATTCTTCATTTATCCCTATCAATCATACAGCTAAGTGGTCGACCTTACTTATTAATATAATTGCAATTGCTTAATGAAATTAAATTTCATTTCATTTATAATATTTCTAACAGTACCTTAATAAACAAACAACTCTTTGTTATCAATTATTATAATATTAGTTCTTTTATTTTATTAAATATTTAATTTTAGTTTAATTTTATATCTGCATTTTTAATCTGAACGAATTCAATTTTATCATTTCCCTTATCAACCTTCGCGGATTCAATACCCATTTAGTCTTCAAAATTAACCCAGAGTGCTACCAATTTAATAATTATTAATTTTCAACCCATTTTTCTCATTAAACCACCATACCTAAGCCATCTAATATACGACAATATATATATATATATATATATATATATATATATATATATATATATAAATATAATATATTTATAGATATATATTAGATATATCTAATTTTAAATAAATTAAAAATCATTTCTTACCATATGATTAGAATGTCTTTTAGTAAAGAATATTAATTAGACTCACTTATTAAAATTAAACTTTCATTTACCTTTAATGATGCTTGTTATTATATTAATTCTTGATACTTAGTCCTATATCTAGTCCGATACAACCCCTACATCATCCTTGTCATTTTTATGAACCCTTTGTATATTTTAAGCATAATCTTCTTTAGCAGTAGGCTATTTTCACTTCAATAAGTTTATTTTTATCCTATTTCTAGTAGGTGATAAAAATTAAAATTCTTCCCTAAATATTAATCCTATTTGTTTCAGCAAAAGAAAGAAGATAGATAGATGATGTCTAAGGGTGTGAAAAGAGGGGTGATGGGAGTGGCACGACTCTTGCGTTAGCTGGCAGGCTTTTCATGGCTTATCTGCTCTCTAACTTGGTGGACATTCTCGGCCTAAAGCCCAGACCTCCATTTGCACCGTGTTTTTTAATAAACCTGAGCTTCCGTGACCTATCAGGTCCATCGATCATGCGACACGCTTCCAAATTTAACAAGCCTTCTCTTATCCTCTCATACTACCATAACCACGAAATGATGGACGTGTAATGAAAATCTTATTGACATAACTCCTGTTCTCATTTGCATATAGACTCTGTTTATTAAATATATTTATAAATATATCCTAAATATTGTATGTTTTCCAGAGATGAGCAAGTTAAAAACATCGTTTAGGAAAATGCCTGATTGTTAAATAATCTAATTATTTTATGAAGAGATCGTTTACATAGATATATTAATTAAACTAATATATATTGTAAGAAAAATTATATCATTCTATTCTATCTTATCTATAAATTGTGATTTTAAATACATTTTATCAGTATACTAAACATTATTGAGTATTTATTTTTACTGATTACCTTGGGTTCAAAACTATAATCTTATTTAATTCTACAATTACAGCAAAAGGTTTATATTTTCTGTTTAATTAAGAGTTCCGTTATATTGTATCACCTAATTTGTTTTTATTCTTTTTTATTTATTTATTTATTTACAATTAAAAAATTCACAATTTAGACAATATTACATGGGGAGATGTAGATCTTAATTGGAAAATAAAAAAAAAAAAAAAAATTTAATTACATAAATTACATACATTTACCTAATTTGAATTATTTTTTTTTTTCAAAATCTTATTTCATTTTCATATAAAAGTCTATAAATAAATCTTAAATAATATATATATAAAAGATATGTTGTGATTAAAAATTACTTAAATGATGTAATTTTTTTTATTAATAAAATATAAATTTTTATTCTAAATATATACTTATATATACATATAATATTTAACCTTTTCAAAAAATGTAGTATAATAAATATTTTTTTATAAAATAAATTAATATAAAATGAAATAATATAAAAAAAAAAAAATTAAAAAGAGCAAAATAATGTTTGGCCTTTTCATTACTTAAAAATATGTTTAACAAAGTTTTGGTATTTTTTTTTTTTGTTTTTTTAAAGGGATTAGAATATCTTAATGAATTGATTTAGGTAATGATTTTTTTTTATAAATGTATCATCGATCCTTATAAGATAATATGACCTTAAATTATAACAAAATATACGACCTTAAATTAAAATTCTTATATATACGAGGGTGGGATGAAAAGTTTCCGACCTGACCAAGAAAATCGATGTTTTTAAATTTTTTTTTTGCTATATCTTTCAACATAATCTCCATCAACACTGATACATTTTTCATAACGATGTTATAATTAATTAATTAATTAAATTTGATTTAATTTAATTTAAGTCTCATCAACAGTTATGAATCGACGCAAAAATTCATTTGGAATACGCCTAGAGCGCCAAATTCTCGTTAGAAATGGTTTTTCAAAGCAATTTTTGGTCTAACGTTAGGAAATGCGGGGCACCCACTTTGCACACAGCTTTCCATATTCAAATGTTTTGCAAAATATTTCGCACACGTTCAGCTGACATCGTACAGGTCTCAGCTATCTTGAATTTTGAAAAATAAAACAAAAAAAAAATTGAAAAACATCGTTTTTCTTGGTCAGGCCGGAAACTTTTCAGACCACCCTCGTAAACTTTATAAGCAATATTATATTACCAGAAATTAAGTGAAAAAAGGCAATTTAAAAAAATCAATGATTGAATGCTAATCAAATTTTTTGATCCTATTTTTTTATTAGACCAATGAGGAAGTTATTGGAAATTTTATTTTTCAAATGAAGCACAATTTTATCCATTGATAAATTGTTTTCATTTTATTTATAAAATATAAATTTTATTCTATATATACTTTTATATATAATATTTAATCTATCAATATGAAATTTAATAAATATTTTTTTTATATACGAGTGTTGCTTTAATAAATGTATAATGTATTAAATTTTAAGGAATTTCATGTTCACCCATAGTCATCAAAAGACTTGATAACACCCATAAAGTTAAGCAACAAAATTATACTCACTCACGAGCTTCCTGTTCTATCTTCGTTAGATCCTATTCCCCTAAATATATACTTAGTCAGCCCCCTCCTTTAACCAATTTCTAAATGTTAGCATCCTTATCATGATTTTTTTTCATCTGCACTTATATTCATATTCCATCTATCTTAGTATTTGTTTTTTTAATCGTTCATAAAGTAAATGTGAATAAAAAAAATATAAAAAAACTTTTTAAAAACACGTTTTTATTTAAATGCACTAAAAAGGAGAAAATAATTTCTCCACACACTACGATTTTCTTACAATTAAACATATCAAAAAATTAAAGTGTGGGCGCCAAACATACAGGGAAAGGAAAAGAATACGAAAGACATTTCATTGTATATGCACAAACCATTCTGGTTTTTTACTTTTCCATTATACTTGATAACCATGTCATAGATCATAGATCTTTTCAAAAATAATATCGCCATTACTTTAATTGATATTCATTTAAATTAAAAAATAACATATCTTATTTTTGCAAAATAATTAAACATGATTTAAATTAATTTAATTAAAATGATAACTTTTAGAATAATTTTTATTTAATTCAAATGAGTTACTAGGGCAGGTCAATAAGTCCGTGACTTTTTGAATGAAACCCAGATTTTTTGATAAAAAATTATATTTGCTCTTATTAATATACTCGTATATATTTATAGATAATTACTATTTTTACCGACCGACGATAGTAAGGGAGGTATTGTTTTCACACCAAATTTCACATGTGGAGATTTTTACATATCTCCACGAATCATGCATTTTCTTAACAGAAAAAAGTATTTTTAGCATGATGTCTGTCCGTCCGTCCGTCTGTCCGTCCGTCCGTATAGATGTGTACAGCCTGAACGGCTCAACCGATTTTGATGAAATTTGGTATATTTACTTAATGCATCAGTGGGATGAATTGATCAACTTTTGGTGCAAATCCGGAAACCAGAAGTGGTAGTATTAGCGATCGACGATAGGAAGGGAAGGGTTATTTTCACACCAAATTTCACATGAGGAGATTTTTTTATATATCACCACGAATCATGCATTTTCTTAACAGAAAAAAGTATTTTTAGCATGATGTCTGTCCGTGCGTCCGTCCGTCCGTATAGATGTGTACAGCCTGAACGGCTCAACCGATTTTGATGAAATTTGGTATATTTACTTAATGCATCAGTGGGATGAATTGATCAACTTTTGGTACAAATCCGGAAACCGGAAGTGGTAGTATTAGCGATCGACGATAGGAAGGGAAGAGTTGTTTTCACACCAAATTTCACATGAGGAGATTTTTTTACATATCACCACGAATGTATTGGCTTTATCCTCGGGAAAAATCATCCTTATTATGTTTTTCTTAATTTAAAATTATATGACGTCACCCAGCCCTTCATGACGTCACAGCCTCGGGTAACGCCGGGTAACGCCGGCTACTTCAGCTATATATTATAAATAAAATAAAATTAAAAATATTTATGTTCTATCCATATCTGTTTTTTATTACATTAATAGATATATTAAAATTATTTGAAATTGTTTCTGTAGCTGGAAATTAATTTACTTCAAACCGTCGGTCGGTTCGGACCTGGCCACAGGTCAACTTATTCAATATATTATGTATTAAATAAAAATAACTATTTTTCAATATTATGTATTATATAATTAGTAATTGTTAAAAATAATACTTCCTCTTAGGTGACCTATTGACGACAGGACACGATGTGAAACTAAATTAAAGCGTGTAAAAATAAAATTTAAAAAATATTTAAAAATTAAAATAACTTTTTTTTAAATGCTTAAATTTGTATTTATAAATGTATATAGAATATTAGATATATATTTTTTTTAACTTTAACCGACGGAGCGAAACTCGCCAAGTAATTATTTATTATATAAGTGAGGGTTGCTCACCTCAGAACAGCTTTAATTTTTTAAATTAACTACTAGGTCTTGCAGATATAGAAAAAGAGTATAATAATCAAATTGTGTTTTGATTCAATTGAAAAATCTGGTTGAAATTTATTAAGATTTTTACCGACCGACGATATTAAGGGTGGTATTTATTTTTAGAACATGCCAATAATTTTTATATAAAATTTCGATAAGTAGTAAAGTGAATCTTTAATGAATATTTTAAAATAAATGGTAATATAATGCAATTTAAAGTTGTTTTTTTTTTAAACTAACATATAATAATTGTTCTGGTATTAATCCTAATATTTGTGTATGATACACCTTGGGACACAAGATATGCCAAATCAACTATAATTTTACAAAAATATATTGTATTTAAAATATTTTTTATTTAAACTTCGTAACTTGTGTTTATTATTAATTACTTCATCTCTTTTAGAAACTTATTAGACTTATCAATGCCAAAGATTAAAAATAAATAATATTAAAAAAAAATAGAAAAATAGTTTTATCAGTTAAATGTTTTATTAAAAGCAAAGTGAAATTATTAAATAATATAGACAAAGGTTGCACGGACACTGGTTAAAGTTTTGATATTTATATAAATTAAATAATTATGAAATTTTTAAAAAATATGACTAAGTAAATGGCTCAAGATGAAGTTAATTAAAAAAAACTAAACCCATTCTAATAAAAAATTGTTACAATATGCAAATTTTAAATATATATTATATATATAAAAGAATGAATTTCTATTCGATTTTAAGATTTCATTTCCGCTAAAAGTATTTTTAGTTTTATAAATCACTTTTCATTTCCGAAACTATACTATACGATCAAATATTCTAACCAGCATATATATATGCATTCAGTAAGATATTAAGAAATAAATTTAAATGGGATAGACACCGTGGTGGGTGGTAATCTTTTTTCGTTAGAGGGTGATTGGGGTGTTGTCACGAATGGAGAGGTCTATTAACTGTTCACTGACTGAATTCCGCATTGGAAAACACAAAGAAAAAAATCCGCGTTCCGTAGAATTCTCCGTTTTCTGTCAAATATGATTGATGTTGGAGGAGGAGGTAAAAAGAAAGAAATGGAGGGGGGGAGGTGGTGCTCGATGTCTTTTCTACTCACTCTTCTTAAAGAACAAAAAAAAAAAGTCAAATCGAAATCCATTTTTAGAGAAATCAAAATGTTATTTACCATTTGCTTCATCTTTCAATCATAAAAATCGCCTCAATCCACTTTCTTCATTCTATTTGAAAACGATAAACGTTTTCAAAAATTTGATCTATTCATTCTATAATACTTTTCAAGTAATTTCAATTAATTTTAATTTAATAAATGATTAAGAAAAATCTTAACAACTATTAAATACTTTTCTAAATACTAAAATAAAATATGGGTATTTTATTATGTATATTATTATGTAAAATTAAATCTACTTCAAGAGCTGTCTTGGTAATCTTGGGACTTTCCTACCTCTAGAGAAATCATATCCCTCGCTTCTTCAATTTATTTGATTTATTATTCTTTTACCTTTCTTTTTATTTTTCTAATCTATCTTGTATATAATACGGAAGAAGGTGGGAGAAGAATGATGAATGCAATTCTAAGAGATAATGAATTTGGATAAAATATATTAATAAATAAACATTTCTTAGATATTCTATGAACTATAATAATTAATCTTGAGTTTAAGAGGTGAGAAATCAAATCAAAAATTCAAAAGTAGTTTTTCATATAAAATAGACTTTTGAAGCTCTGTAAAAAGTTGAAAAGATGTATATTAATTGATTTTGTAATGAATTAAGAAACCAAAAAAAAAAATTAATAGAAATAAGCCCATATAATAAATGTAAATATTAAAAATTATCTCTATCTATCTCTCTGGTTCTATTGAACTCAAAAAGTTTTTCCGTGCTTGGTAAATTTACCGGGCATTTCCCAATTGGTTTACCTAGAGCAGTGGTCTTCAAACTTTCTGGAGTCGTGGAACCATATACGTTAATATGTTTTTCAACGTAACTCTATAGAATGAATATTAATATTAAATTAATACTTAAAAAAAATTTGTAATATTCGAGCTCTACGGTACCCTTTGGCTTGGTTCACGGAACCCAGTTTTAAGACCACTGTCCTAGAGATTAAGGCAAAACTACTTTATCTACTTTATTTTGTCTTTTATAATTATTTTTTTAAAATATTTTATTTACGATTTACCAATATATGTATATCTATATCTATCTATATATACATAGAAAGAGAGAGAGAGAGATCTATATATAAATATAAATATTGTTATTTTTTTTATAAATGTTTAAAATAAATTATAATTGTGACCAAAAATAAATACATTGGCTATAACAAGAAATATATATTAATATATTATTATTATTACTATTAAAGGTTTATTGTAAATTAATATAAATTTATCCATATATATATATATATATAGATAATTAAATTTTTTATGATTTTTTATAACAATTATGTAATATTATTATATATTTACATTTTTCTTAATGTAGTAAGATTAATCATTAATTAATCATTAATTTAAAGTGTCTTGACGTAATCATATAAAAAGGAAAATAAATATTCTAAAACGCATCTAATCATTGAACTATATACCTGTTACAATATTTTAAATCAGTCTCTCTCTCTTTTAAAAATAAATCTTTATGAATAAATCAAAAACTCGAATGGAAATGATAAATAAATTAAAAATAAGAAAATGCGATGGGAATGTAAGAAGCGAGGGGTGAAGATGGCAAATATGATTAATACTGGAAGCATGCAAATGAGAATGAACATGTTTTGATAATAAATAATAAATAATAATAATAATAATAATAATCAACATCATAAGAATAACAAAATCGAAAAAGAATGCAAAAGAGAGAGAGAAAGAGAGACACTGATATTGGTGGAGGTGGTAGATTGGAAGGGATGAATTCTCAAGAGTGAATAAATTTCGATTCCGACTGCTGTCTGTTAAAAATGGAAAAAGAATCAGTAAAAAAAACGAGGACAGAACTATATGGAATTAATTCATGAATCAATATTAATTTATTTTCTAACTCAATTTTGATTTATATACATTTAGAAAGTAACTCTCGGAAATGTCAAGAAAGAAATACAAAAATATAACGTCAAAAAAGAGGAAACTTTTTAGCAATAACTTTATTTTGAATTACATATTATATATATACATATATATGTATATATATAAATTTAAACGATGAAATGTCAAGGAGAAAGGAAAAGGCATTAATCGGAAATCCATAATATATAATAGAGACATGGGCAGAGACTTTCTTAATTAACGATCAGAGAGAGAAAAGTTTTTCTTTTCGATTAGCCGATCGCGCTAATTCAAAATAAAATTGTCATTGAAATTCATGATTATTCATTTGAAGCATTGAATTAAATGAAAATTAATTAAAAATCGAAAACTAACTTTGAAAGTTGCGATTGGTTCTTACAATTATACATAGATTACATACGCTTATATTGACTTTTAAATAAATTTAGATGTTAATTTGTAATTCATTATTTTTATAAAATTATTTAAAAAAAAATAAAAAAATATTAATTCTGAATCTTTAAAAATTATAGAATGGAATGATTGATTTTTTTTTTCAAATTGTAGAAGAGGTATAAAAAATAAATCGATAAAATAAGTTAATACATTTTTAAAAATATTGCTATTGTATAAACCAGTGATTCCCAAACTGTGAGCCGTGACGCCATCATAGGGGAGTCGCGAAAAAATTTCCTAATACTTGAAATTTTTTGCTTCTAAAAAAAAGTTTAGATGATTTTGTGGGGAAACTTATGAACATTTTTCTGGACTAAGCTTTTGAACATTTCATACTTTTTTCAAAATTTTGTCAATATGCTTCTAAAAAAAAGCTCAAAAGTTTTCTGGACTAAGCTTTTGAACATTTCGTACTATTTTCAAAATTTTTTCAATATGCTTCTAAAAAAAAGCTCAAAAGTTTTCTAGATTAAGGGAGCCGCGGAAAAAATCCGATGTATTATGGCTCCCGTATACCGAAAAAGTTTGGGAACCTTTGTATAAACAATAATTTAAAAATGTTTTTTTTTTAATTTTAAATAACTGTTATTATATTAAATAATATCTAATTAAGCTCTAAGTTAGTGTAGATATAGACCATTTATATTATATTAATTATATATATATAAGTGAAAGAGATTCAAAAATTTAAATAATTGTTTTAAAATTCACTAAAAAAAAATAATTTTCAGAAATATATTATTAAATGTTTTGATAAAAGCGAAAACCCTTCATTAATAATTCATAAATTTTATATTCAATGTGAAAAAACATTTTCAGTAGAAAAAAAATAATTTTCAGCTATTCAGTCCTTAACCATATAGCTATAGTCGGAGTAATGTATTACAATGTAATAAATACAATTTTTCTTTATAGTTATTCACAAAACCAAACAATATTACCTAATAACTTTTATAATTTAATATTTTTTTATATTATCTCTAAAAATGAACCTATTTATTATATATTACATAATTTTATATTATATTTATTATTTATACATATATTTGATAAAGATTATTTCATTCATTTTATTAATTAAATGTATATTTATGTTTTCCTAAGTTAAAAATTATATGAATAAATTTAAATCAAATTAGATATTATAGTTATTTAATGATAATAACGAATTATTTATTTTTTTTTAAAAAAATTTAAATAAATAATTTTACTATCTTCCGTTGAAATAAATTATTAGTATTATAGTTAGCTTCAAGGAAGTTATCCTCAACTAAACTAAACTAACTTCTATCGTGAATATTCATGGAAAATTAATGTAATCCAAACTACAATCTTTTTTAATTGATATTTTTACTAAAAATTAAATTCAAATAAATTATTTAGGTTTTAGATACTTAATTGTATATATAATATACATTAATATAAAAATATTTTTTTTTAAACTTTTTTGACAATATACATCAATCGATAATTGTCTTAATATAATTATATTTTAATATTGAATTTTTAATTTAATTACTTTAAAATTATTGATTTATTTACAAATGAAATTTGAAATTAATAATTAACAATGTCAATAGTATTTTCTTTCCTCATAGTTAATTCACAGATTCAAAATAAACAAATTAATTAATCTTATTATTTTTAATAATATTATTGATAATTGAATTAATTGTTAACCCCAATATGTGTGTGTGTTAATATATATCAACAAATTTTATCACTTTTTATTAAATTTAAAAAGTATTATTATTGTTCAAAAGATAGAAAAACAGAATTATAAAATGATTTTTATTTAGATAAAAATTTAGAAATTTAATTAATATATGAATAAAAAATACAATGATATAAAAGAGTAAGCCATAACTTGAATGTTTTTTAATATTTATATAAACTGGGGCGTTGCATTTTAGAATAGATTAAATTTCTAAAATTCATCTGGATGATAACACAAAGTGATATTTGAAAAAAAAATTACATATGAAGAATAAATGTTTTATGTAATATTCTATAAATGTCATAATAAATATTATATTATATGTTTAGAATATGAAATCCTTCTTCAATCAATATTTAATTTGTATTATAATATATTAAATATTGATCAAATCATTATGGAGATGAAAAATTTAATTAGAATTAAAATAGTAGAAAAATTTAAAATATTAAAAGTATTAATTTTATAATTTCATATTAAGCTGTAAATCAATTTCATTAAAAGTTAAATAAAAGTTAATTAGTTATGATTATTTACTGAGGAAATATTTCTTTTAAATTCATTTTAATTATCTATCTGTAAAATATTGTAAGTACAAAAATTATTTAATTCATTATATCTTAAATATTTATTTATGTAATATAATATTTTCATTTCTAGACTAAATAAAATTATTTAAAAATGCATGGTTAGATCTTTTTTTAAGAAATGAAAAAATAATATTGATCAAATCATTATGGAGATGAAAAATTTAATTAGAATTAAAATAGTAGAAAAATTTAAAATATTAAAAGTATTAATTTTATAATTTTTATAAGCTGTAAATCAATTTCATTAAAATGAATTTAAAAGAAATATTTCCTCAGTAAATAATCATAACTAATTAACTTTTATTTATCTACCTGTAAAATATTGTATGTACAAAAATTATTTAATTCATTATATCTTTAATATTTATTTATATAATATAATATTTTCATTTCTGGACTAAATAAAATATATTTAAAAATGCATGATTGGATCTTTTTTTAAGAAATAAAAAAATAATATTGATCAAATCATTATGGAGATGAAAAATTTAATTACAATTAAAATAGTAGAAAAATTTAAAATATTAAAAGTATTAATTTTATAATTTCATTAAGCTGTAAATCAATTTCATTAAAATGAATTTAAAAGAAATATTTCCTCAGTAAATAATCATAACTAATTAACTTTTATTTATCTACCTGTAAAATATTGTATGTACAAAAATTATTTAATTCATTATATCTTTAATATTTATTTATATAATTATTACTTATAATAATGTAAAATTATGATTTAATAATATATGATGAAATATATTCCTTATGGAAATTGAATTAAATATTTTCATTTCGGGACTAAATAAAATTATTTAAAAATGCATGATTAGATCTTTTTTAAGAAATGAAAAAATAATATCTTAGAGGTGATGTATGTGAAATATTTAAAATATAATTCTGTCATTTTTTATAAATATTGTTCCCAAAAGAATTGGATTTCAGATAGTTTTGTTTCTAACAGGGGAATATCGCTGAATAAAAATTTTATAGATAAGAAATATGTCTTTTCTTGTATCCATTGGGATTTCGAATCCCGGATTTTTGAAGGTGGAGTTAAAAAAAAAAAAACAAATGAAAAATTAAAACATTTTTTTTTTTTTATCCGAGTGAAATGATAGGAAGATTGTTTATTTTTTTAGTCCTTACTTTTTTTTTCATTTATTAAGGTGAGCGATTATTATTAGTAGTATTTTCCCAAAATGAATAATAAATATTTTTATCTGGTAAATGGATTTCTACCCCCACCCTCAATGTACCCTTCCTTTGGCTGTTTGCTACCTCACTTTCATCCGCTCCATCGCGCTCGCGGATCTTTGAACGGTTCATTTATTATTCAAAAGAAGATATAAAATTTTGATGTATTATAAATAATGATAAGCAAGTATATTTTCTCTCTCGATATTTTTTGAGGGGAGAGAGATGTGGGGTGGAGGATGAGGGATGGGGGGCGAAATGACGTCCTCTCTTTCTATGTGTGATGTTTTATTGCGAGTTCTCTGTTCGCCTACCTGTTGCATGCAGCAGCAGGAGTTGCGTCGCAAGCAGAGGCAAAGCCGCCCGCATTTTTCTCAAAATTCAATCGCCCGATTTATCTCGCTATCACTTGTATATTTTCTAAAAAAATACTACACTTTTGACAGAGAGAGAGAGAAAATAACCAAATTCTCCCGAAATGATTATTTGAATTAATTTTTTTTTTTATTATTATTATTTTAAATTAGAAAAAAGAATAAGAAAACGGAAAAAAATAGTAATTTTTTTTATTTTTATTTTGTATAACTCTCGATTCGGTTATTTTAATATTATTGTTCTCGTGGTGTGGGGGGGTCGTGATTAACACAACTCGATTGGACGCATTTTGGAAATGTCAAAAGGGTACCCGATTCCGATTGAAGAGAGAAGTCGAAGTGCGCGTCCAGGCGCGGACTGAATGGTAAGCGCGATTTGGCGCTTATATACAGGATGTCACCCCCTCATGTCTCCTTCGCGCCCAGAACAGGCGCATGCGATCTTTCCCAGGGGTGGAGCTTCCAAAGACCACAACCAACCCCAACATCTACCACTACATTTTCACGGCAAATAAATTTTCTATTACACATTTTTATTAATCTAATGCTAATTTAACACATGATCGCTCCGATCATCTAATTAATCGAAAATGAAATAAATAGTAAATAGAATGTTTAATTTTTTCTTAAAACAAGAATAACATACAATACAAGAATAACAAAATGTTTAAATTTATAGTCTTTTGATGAAAGCGCCAGTAACTCTCTCTCTCTCTTTAATTCCAAAATATCTTTTAGATTTATTAAACAAACGTTATTGATTTATTTTTTTTTTAATTTAATAATTACAAAAAAATTATTTTTTCTAATTTTTACTATCTCGCCAGAGATAGTATTGCGATCACGAAAATTTTCGATGTTGAGATTTTGATGTTTTTATACGTTTTGAATGTTCCTGAATCATTTTCACTAAGGTTGAGAAAAATGTCTGTGTGTGTATGTATGTAGACAAGATTACGCAAAAACGGTTTTAGCTAGAATCATGAAATTTGGTATATGGGCATTATTCAAAAGTCGTAGTTTTCTATCAACTTTTGAGTAATGTAGCTCAACCGGAAGAGGGTCATTACCTACAACGTTTTGATTTTTTTTACTCTAAAGTGGCCGTAAAAATAAAGATATATGTTTGATAATTTTTCACATGATTAATAATTGTATAAAACTGCTATATATAGAATTTCAGCTTGATTGAATCGCTGAAAGTACCAGAATTAATTTTTTAACACTGCAAATCACACGCGCCAACATGTGACGTGGTGCCATCAACAAAGAGCCAAACATGCGCTGGTTTAATAAATATTATTTATTAATTTTAATTTATAATTTAATTTATATAATTTTTATGTTATTTAATCCAATTCAAATTTGCGAGATAGTCGAATGGAGACACTCCAGATTTTTTAAAATTATATTATTTTTCATTTTAATAAAATATTAATGTATTAATAAATAACATTCATTATCTCTGAATTATTTCTTATCTAGTCTTATATTATCATCATATTTTAAACAACTCTCACTGGTTGTTTTTAAATTTGTTTTTTCTGAAAAAATTTTCACCAATCTTTCTTTTTACATTAGAGGTATTTATCCGACATATTATACCTTCCTCGACTTTATAAGTCTAATTATATTTGGGGATGAAAAGTAATTTTCAGTAAATAATCTCTATTTTATAATAAAATTATCGATCTTTTAAATATTCCGGAGTATTCTACATATATTCAAAAATGTTTATATTTATTCTCACCTGTTAAAGTCATCACTCAGTCAGATACCATATAAAATGTTTAAATGTTTAAATAAATACGTATTATGTTAAAATTTAAAAATAAAAAAATATTATATTGAATCTTTAATAATTATTTGATTTAATTTATTGATTAATATAATAAATCATTGTATAAGAAAATATGATTAGTTATTCTTTTCACTAATAAGGTAATTTTTTAAATATGCTTAGCAATTATATTGTTAATATATAATTTGCTTCTAATATTTATTGTACATTATTTTGATTAATTGTTTGTTATATTTATCTAATAATTAAAGTCATATGTAAATATTATATACAATTGATTATTCTTACTAACAATAAGTTAAAGTAGGTGCCTTGAAACTATAATTATCTTCGATCAGCGAGGGATCTATATTTAATATTAAACAATAATAATTTTCACATTGAGTATCGATTGAATAAAAAAAAAAGATTGTTATTTTAAATCAATTTTTTTTTCATTATAATATAATTAATTATTCGTTTGTATGTATAAAAGCATGCAAGAAGAGAAATGATTTTGGAATATAAAAAAATTGCAATTTCCACAGGAATTTATAAATATAAATATATATTAAAAAAAATAATATGAAAGCTTAAATAAAATTCTTTAAAGAAAAGACGGGAACAGTATAATAATTTAATTCTCTAAGTTTACTCTTATTATGTTTGTTAGAGTGGGATAAATATTGTAAAATGATCCAAAACTTTGTGAATTTCACTTTAAAATTTCATTTGAATAAATTTACAATTAGTATTCATACATTTGAGTGGTAGGGATTACAGTAAAAAGTACAAAATCTTATTTAGAAAATATTTTATATAATTTAAAGAAAATTATATATGTATAAAACCTAGAAAAAGTTTAATAGGAAAAAGTAATTCATGGATTTAGAATGAAAATGAAATAGAGAGGATTTATTAAAAAAATGTAAAGTTAATATTGATGCAATTCAACATCAATAATTTATATAAACACCTCAAATAAATCTACAATTAAATTTTATTTATTAGCTAATTATTATTATATATATATATATATATATAGAGAGAGAGAGAGAGAGAAAGAGAGACACGCCACTCAGTCAACACACTCGACTCTCAACCTTCACCAATCCTTCGGGAAGTTACTTTAAATAAATAGTAGTAGTGCCTCCGATCAAGAAAATCAAAATAAAGGTTGAAATGATCAGTTCTTTTTACTATCTCGTAAGAGATAGTATTGCGATCACGAAAATTTTCGATGTTTTTATACGTTTTGAAGGTTCCTGAATCATTTTCACTAAGGTTGAGAAAAATGTCTGTGTGTGTGTGTGTGTGTGTGTGTGTATGTAGGCAAGATTACGCAAAAACGGTTTGAGCTAGAATGATGCAATTTGGTACATGAGCATTATTCAAAATTCATAGTTTTCTATCAACTTTTGAGAAATGTAGCTCAACCGGAAGAGGGTCATTACCTACAACGATTTGATTTTTTTTCCTCTAAAGTGACCGTAAAAATAAAGATATATGTTTGATAATTTTTCATAGAGCTTGCTAAGGGTGTAGGTAGGGTTGAAGGTTGCTGGAGATGAACTAAGTAAATCTAAAGTTTCATTTACATCAAGTAGAAAGAAAGAAGTAGAACAATAATAGAATGAAATTATTAACCCAATTCAAATTCTTCTAATGAATAAAAGGTTGAAGAAGGAGGTAGAGAATATTTCGTTATTGGCTAAATTGATAACATACATAAACAAAACTAGTAAACCCCCTACAAACACCAAAAACAGCATATAACCAATTCAACCATTTAAGGTTATCAATCTAGAATAGAGGGAAGCGAAGAAAGCTATTATCATTAAAACTGCTATATATAGAATTTATTTATTTATATATAGAAATTACCAGAATTAATTTTTTAACACTGTAAATCTCACGCGCCAACACGTGACGTGGTGCCATCAATAAAAAGCCAAACATGCGCTGGTTTAATATTTATTATTTATAATTTATAATTAATTAAATTTAATTTAAATATAATATATTATGTTATTTAATCCAATTCAAATTGCGAGATAGTCGAGTGGAGACACTCCAGCTAATTTTCTTTCCAATAAAGACCGTCTGCTCCGGACGCTAGCTCCTGAACGAATGCTGTTTTCTGACTTTTTAACACTTATTCTCTTCTTGGGAAACGTATTAAAATAATCTTTTCTATTTTTAATTAAATAAATAAATTTTCTTTTTTCTTTAAAGATTAATGATATTTTTAAAATATGATTACAATATATATATATATATATATATATATAGAGAGAGAGAGAGAGAGAGAGAGAGAGATTTTTTTCAACAGATGTTAGAAAATCTTCAAAAGGCAGTGCTTAGAAAGCTCAATGCTCGAAATATATATTTAAATTTTAAAAACTATTTCACTCAAATAAACGAATTTTATTTAGAGAAATGTACAATTTATATTTTTATATATTATAGTTATGTTTTAAAAAAATATTTTTATCATGTATCATCCTTTCTAAATTTTTTAATGCTTGCTATTTTTTAATACTTCCTCCAAAAATTTGAATTTACTGATTAAGAAAAAATATTCTAATTTATATTTATACTGCTAATTTGTTTGGTAAAGTTCCAGAACATGAGTTTAATATTATTTCTATACTTTTTCCTAATAACAATTAAATAATGCAATAAATTTTCGATTAATGATAAATGAAATAGAATAAAGTCGATTGGAAAATATTAATTGTTGAATGAATGTGTTTTGGTATGCATAAAAGAGGATAGATAAAATATAGAAGAGTAGGTTTTATGGATGAGCGAAAGGGATAGCATGAGAGGGATGAGATGGGGCGGAGAGGCTGTCATTGGAAAGCAATCCTCATGGTTGATAAATTATTATCACAGACAAATTTCATATGTAATTATTTTTTTTTTATTCTATCGAATTTATTTTGATTTATTTTGTCATAAGGATAAAATTTGCGCCCATTCAATTTTATACCACTGGCCTTAAATATAATTGGATTATCATTCCACTTAATACACCATCATTTATTTTGAAAATTATTGCTTTATATTATATATATTCATAAATTTAATAGATATGAAGTGGATATTCTGGCTTATAAATACATCTATATTTATCATTACTTTCACTTGCGATCTATGATTATACAAAATATAGATTTGATGATAAATAGCAGTGGTTGGTAAACTTTTTTAGGACCAAATATAAAAATGTTAAAGATCTGGGGGCCAGACATGTTAGAATATATATTTTACTGTCTTATCGGAGAATCTAATAAAAATAAATTTTAAATTAATTAATTATATAATTAAATAATAAATTTTGTATTAATATGATGAATGTAATTGTTTTTTTTTGAGATATTATTTCATCATAATTGGATACAAAGTTAATACTTCCTATAATTAAAGTTGTTTGGAAATGGCCATCTGTTAATAATGATCTGTATTGCGATTTTATATACTTCATTTTCGAAAAAGGTGTTTTACATTGGTATTTACTTCCAAAAAGTCCTTTGCATATGATTTTAATTGACTGTATTCATTTTCGGAAAGATATTTATAGAATTGTGTTAGAACCATACTTATGAACTTCATTACCGACCGACGATAGTAAGGGAGGTATTGTTTTCACACCAAATTTCACATGTGGAGATTTTTACATATCTCCACGAATCATGCATTTTCTAAACAGAAAAAAGTATTTTTAGCATGATGTCCGTCCGTCCGTCTGTCCGTCTGTCCGTCTGTCCGTCCGTCCGTATAGATGTGTACAGCCTGAACGGCTCAACCGATTTTGATGAAATTTGGTATATTTACTTAATGCATCAGTGGGATGAATTGATCAACTTTTGGTGCAATTCCGGAAACCGGAAGTGGTAGTATTAGCGATCGACGATAGGAAGGGAAGGGTTATTTTCACACCAAAGGAGATTTTTTTATATATCACCACGAATCATGCACTTTGTATTGGTTTTATCCTCGAGAAAAATCATATTTATTAGTTTTTTCTTGATTTAAAATTATATGACGTCATCCAGCCATTCATGACGTCACAGCCTGGTCTTGCATATATATTATAAATAAAATAAAATTAAAAATGTTTATTTTTAGTGTGTCATCATTTTGCAGATCGATGATTTCTAACTGAAGTTCTGGCAGAAGTTCGTCAATTGTACACTCAAATGGATTTTGGAATATGAAAATTTATTTTTATTTACATCAAAAATGACAATATTAATCTGCGGGCCGAATTTGGCCCTCAGGCCTTATTTTGCCGACACTTGATATTTAGTATAGGTATACATAATGGAATTTTTTTTTAAATTTATAAATGCTTTTTTTACTGAAGAAATTAATAAAAGATTTGGTTCTAGGAAATTTAAAGTTCAGAAAATTTGATATGATTTGATTTAAAAGATATTTTTCATGATTTTTTATTAAAATAAAATATAAAAAGATTATATTCTAATATTATATGTATATTAATTAATATTTAATTTTAATTTTCTTTTCATTTGACATTATTCATTTAGTCTTGTTTAATTTTCCTTTTTAAAAATAAAAATAAAAAAAAAACTATTGAATAAAAAGATAAATAGAATTTATTACATACCCATTGAGCACAAAAAAAATAATAAAAATAAAAATAAAATATGAATAATTAAATTTATTATAAAAGATAAAAAAATATTGGCAATTTCTAAATTATTTTAATTGAAAATATATTTTTAAATTTTATAATAATATTGTGACTGGAGAGAATAAATTGATAACTGAAAATTAATGGGCAGTCAGTAAAAAGTGAAAGTAAGAAATTAAAATCACTTATCTCCATTTTGATCAAAATATCAATATTTTGATCCTTTTTCAGATATTTATTTATTGTTTCATGTTCATAACACTAACTGATATACAAAGTCCTGATTAAAGACCGAAACGTTGATATTTAATGAAATGAAGAAATGATTCTCATTTCTTAACTTCACTTCTTACTAACTGCCCGTCAATATATTTTTCAATACTTTATATTTAATTAATAAATAAATACTTGATAAGTTATGATAATACTAGGATGGTCTGAAAAGTTTCCGACCTGACCAAGAAAAACAATGTTTTTCAATTTTTTTTGCAATAATCTCCATCAACACTGATACATATCTCATAACGGTGTTCTAATTAATTTAATTAATTAATAAATTATTTAATTAATTAATTAAATTTGATTTCGTTAGAAATGGTTTTTCGAAGCAATTTTTGGTCTAACTTTAGGAAATGCGGCACCCACGTTGCACACAGCTTTCCATATTCAAATGGTTTTGCAAAATATTTCGCACACGTTCAGCTGACATCGTACAGGTCTCAGCTATCTTGAATTTTGAAAAATAAAACAAAAAAAAAATTTAAAAACATCGCTTTTTTGGTCAGGTCGGAAACTTTTCAGACCACCCTCGTATATTAATAAATAAATAAATAAATATATATATATATATATATAAATCCTAAAAAAGCTCAATAATATTTCATGTTCATAACACTAACTGATATACAAAGTCCTGATTAAGGACCGAAACGTTGATATTTAATGAAATGAGGAAATGATTCTTCACTTCTTACTAATTGCCCGTCAATATATTTTTCAATACTTTATATTTAATTAATAAATAAATAGTTGATAATTTATGATAATATATTAATAAATAAATAAATATATATATATATATATATATAGATAGATATAAATTCTAAAAAAAATCAATAACTGGGGTTGAATGTTGGTAATCTTTAAAAGATTGTTAGTATTGAGTTATAACGACATGGAAAAGATTTCACGGCAACAATAATCATTTATATTGATTGTCGCTTTTAGTTTTCTATTGCCAGAGAGAACAAACGCTGACAGATGTCACCGAATGAGCAATATGCTCCGATTTATATATTGATTCCCTCAAGTCACCTCCATACATCCACCCAGCATTCACTTATAAAAATCCACCACCACCACCTCACTCCCACTCCTCGCTCGATCCGACCTCCAATCGTCCATTGAAATTCTTTATGCCCCAAGAGGAAATATCAAATATTAAACATCATACCAACTGACATATTATTTGGAAATGATTAATGAATCCTCTGGCGTTTAACTATATAAATGTATTATCATAGAGACAGAAAGGGGGGATGAATATATATACTTTCCTTTGGGGTGTTTTTTTTTTATCCTTCAATTACACAAACATGGAAACAATTATTATTTATTATCAATCCATGAATATTAAAAGTCATATTTACAAGATTATCTTGTCATTAACCAAAAAAAGAAAAAAAGGATTCTTTAATAAATTACATTCACTATTTTTTTTTTCATTTTGTTATTATTCCAAATAAATGAGCTGGAGTGTCTCCACTCGACTATCTCGCAATTTGAATTGGATTAATTAACACATATATTATATTTAAATTAAATTTAATTAATTATAAATTAAAATTAATAAATAATATTAATTAAAACTTTGGGCGCATTTAGTTTTATTTATTTATATGAACAAAATCAAGTCAACTTTATGTAATAATAAAAATTTTATTAAATACATAAACTGACAATTTTTTTTATTATGCGATAAAATTGATAGGTTATGAGCTAAGAAATTAATCTTTTATTATTTTTCACTGTAATATACTTATATCAAAGTATGTATCAAAATTTAAAAGAATTTTTATTAATTTTACATCAAATCCAAAATGGTTGATTATATTAGAAGAAATAGTGTTACTTGTTAATGAAGTGTTTTAGTGTGGTATGTATGTATATATATGAATTATAGCTCTATAAAGGAAGTTAATTGCATAGAAATCAAATGAAAACTAAAAGCGCCCAACGGTTTTAGTTGAATATGAAGCAATTCATCCATAAACTTTGTCAGGTTTATAGAGAAATTATTTTATTCTTTTTAGTTCATGAGAAAAACGTTATTCTATAAATTTTTATAAATGGCACCACGTCAGGTGATGGCGCGTGAGATTTGCAGTGTTAAAAAATTAATTCTGGTACTTTCAGCGATTCAATCAAGCTGAAATTCTATATATAGCAGTTTTATACAATTTTTAATCAGGTGAAAAACTATCAAACATAAATCTTTATTTTTAAGGTCAGTTTATAGGAAAAAAATGAAAACGAGATAGGTAATGATCCTCTTCCGGTTATTTTTAAAATAAAAGTAAACTAATAATTTATAGATTTCATATTGCTAAGTAATATTATTAATACATGTATATTATTTTTTTGTTCTTTTGAAGAAATAATATATAATAAATAAAATATTACAAAATTTATATAATTTAGATTCTCAAATTATAATTAATAATAATAGTTAATAATTTGTTATAAATTATTATTATAAATTAATACAAACTTTTAAATATATCCCAAAAATGTATTATACATTAATAAAATAGCACCATAACTTTTAGAATAAAATAAAGAAACTAATTATCTAAAAGCAAAAAAAATTATATCCGCAAGGTAAATATTAGACTAGTTAAATATTTTGTTAAAAAAAAATAGAATTTTACAAAAGAATTTAAAGTAAATAATAATTCATTTGACTTTTAATTGCATCATCAGGATAATAAATCAATTTAAAAAAAATAAGTTGACCTGTGACCAGGTCCGAACCGACCGACGGTTTGAAGTAAATTAATTTCCAGCTACAGAAATAATTTCAAATAATTTAAATGTATCTATTAATGTAATAAAAAACAGATAGGCATATAACATAAATATTTTTAATTTCATTATATTTATAATATATAAGTAGTAGCTGGCTCTGACGTCATGAAGGGCTGGGTGACGTCATATAATTTAAAATTAAGAAAAAACTAATGAAGATGATTTTTCTCGAGGATAAAACCAATACAAAATGCATGATTCGTGGAGATATGTAAAAATCTCCACATGTGAAATTTGGTGTGAAAACAATACACCCCTTTCTATCGTCGGTCGGTAAAAATTGAATAATATTGGGTTTATTCACGGATGATTTTATTATTTATGTAAACCGAGACATTTTTATCTCCCGGAGAATTTTTGCGGGGACACTGGGACACACACCACAGAATACACATAAGAATAAGCAAAATGATCGTATGGTATTTGTAAGTAAGCTAAAGTATAAAAATAAGAGTATAGATATATTCGATTACAATATATTTATATCCATAAGTAAAAATTTCCATAATAAAAAAAAATAAAATATTTTTATATTTGGTAAGTTAAAAAGAAATAATAATGAAAAAGAGTTACGATATATTTTTACAATATATATGATTTTTTTTTGTGATGTTTGCATTTTAATTTTAAATTGAGAAATTATAATAATAATTAATTCTACCTATATAGTAAAATATTTAAAATATATCAAAGTTTAAATTATGAAATTGTATATTTCAAAATGAAAATAAAAAGTTAAAGAAAATAATCGCGATATTCAATTATTTTTTTATTATTAATTAAATTTAAAAAAACAATTGAATATTTAATAGGGCCTCCTCCTTTCCCCATAAATTAGCCCTTCCAAGCCTCGCCTTCCGAAATTTAGAAAAAGTAATAATAAAGAAAGTTTGCCTTAAAAAAAAAGATTAAAAAAAAATAAGGCGTTTGGTCTGTAGCCTCTTTGAATCAGCTGAGAGTGCCTTTGATTTTTTGGATTTCGAAATGAAATCGCGACATTCGGGGCAACCTGAAATAAAACCTACCTAGTAAGGGAGTGCATAGCCTCCATCAATAGGGATGGAAGGCCCATGCTAATCGAAAAAGCCCTGCGCTCCAAAGGTAACCAACAATTTGTTCCTGTTCAGGCTAATCCCATTTCGGAACTGTGCTGAATTACCTTCCCGAATTTCCGTTCATCCAATCCACCTCAAATACACTCTCAGTAATACAAAATGGCACAATTCAGACCTGACATGCAATTCATGCAATCCATCCCTTAAATAATAGCATGGCATTTGTTTTATCCACCCACATTTTATTTATTTATTAATTCTAATCTAATATATGAATTAGTAGGATGAGAACATGCATGGATGTAGGAGGCAACCACCTGAAAATTCCTAACAACTATATATATGTATATATCAAAAAATAGCCACCCTCCCAGTAAAACGCATCGAAACCTACTAATTCTAAAAATACCTTTGTCTCTTCTGCCTCCTTTATCAATGCTTCTTCTTGAAAGATGTACTCTGAAATTCCCTAATCTCACTAAATTCTGTCATATAATTTAATATTTTTCTCTATAATCTCCTAATGAATCTTATCAAAAACAAAAAATCATTGTAATTTAATTCTTCTTTCTAAATTATATTAAACTTTACTTAAAATATTATATTTACATTTTCTATTTTAAAGTGCGCCATGCTAAATAAAGAACGATTATTACTTACATTTGGAGAGCTGTATTTCAAACATTTCATTGTCATGAAGGATAGAGAAGAAAATCAAGAATTCAAATCAACATTCAGTAGCAGGAACGAAGATTGAAACATGAAATAGAAGAAGAAAAATAACTTATTAGTTTATAATCAATAAATAAATTTAAATTGAATTAAAAATAAAATTAATAATAAATACTGACCTCGAAGTTAATAAAGGGTTGATATTTCTCGCAGATTAAACTCGAAGAACAGCTCGTAGACTTGAATTGATGTCCATCACTCTCGCCTCGATAAAGAAAAAAATAAGTAAGATTAGATATTTATATTATATACAGGAAATAAAAAAATAAGATATAAATAAATAAATAATATTAATAGGATTTATAATTAATTCATTCTAATAAAATATCTGCTTTTATAATCAGTTGTATTTTTTTAATGCAGACTAAAAATACTTTGAAACTGTTGTTAGTCAATGTATCACATATTAATTTTTCGTTATTATAACTTTTAATGAAATAATAATATTTATTCTTATTTAATAAATGAAAGTATTAAAAACTGACCTTTTCTATTATCTATAATTAAAAGAGAATGTTAAAATGATTTCTATTTAAATTTCAATTGATTTTTGATTTTGATAATCATGTAGAATTCTCAGAAAATAATTGATATTGAAAGAATAAATATTTATCAGAATTTATCATTTTTTTTGAATAAATTAAACAGTAAATTACAAGATAAAAGAGAGAAAAAAAAATAAATTAGCCCTGCCGTTTGGGCGTCTCTAGAATAAATGTCATTTCAAATTGAACATAAAAAATTATATTTACTTAAATGAATAATAATATCCAAATATATATTAAAAAAATCAACTCATATTGAATAGAAAATATTAAAAAATAGAATAATAATAATAAATAGAAATATATATATATATATATATATAGGGTACGATATATAATATATCCTATTATATTAAATTACATGAGAATAATGAAATAGAAAAGAGATTAATTAGAAGAAAAGAAGACATACACATTTTCAAATTCTAATAAAATGGGTAAATAATTTTAAATTAAATTTTGAGTAATGTGAAGATATATCACGTTAAATATATATTAATAAATAAATTATCATTCATAATATGAATATGAAATCAAAAACAAATATGATATTTTTCTATTAAAATAATTATTAAAAAAAATCAGTAAATCATTTGAGACTTTATTACAATGATGGTAGAGGTGATGTTAATTGATCGCTTTATATTGGTGAATTATGATAATTTCAATAGAAAATACACTTACCTTTTTGATATAGTAGAGAGAGAAAGAGCGTCATCACCGCCCGCCTGGTTTGAGTTGGCATGCACACTCACACAACGAAATCGACTGACTGACTGTGTGAGCGTTCGTTCACTCGACTAGGAGCCCCTGGCATTTAGGCAACCTGCAATACAAGCCACCCAATTTAAACTTGAAATATTTAAATAGTATACTCTATTATTAATTATTAATCGTATTAATTCTGCATCTAATATTTCCATAAAAATTTTTAATAAGAATGCAAAAATTTTAAAATAAATTTATATACTTGAATTTTCTAATATAAGAAACAAATGGTTATCAATTTTAATTAAATTTAGAAAAAAAATAAACAAATAAAAATTTTAAAAGAAACTATTGGAAAATTAAATATGAATTATAGTATAATATCAAGATAATATCAAGATGATAGATATATCATATATATTAGATTTTTTTGGAATATTGTTTTTAAGTGCAAAAATGATTTCTTGGTTATATAAAATTAAAATATGATTTTTTAGACAAATGATATAAACGAGATGTTTTAAATGAATACTATTAATAAATGTATATATTGTTAATTTATCTATAGTTTTATACCGTTATAAATTGTCTCAAGTCTCTAACTTGGCATTCTCTCAAATTTCATTATAATTAAAAATCAAACAATGAAAATAAAATATCAAAATGAAATGTTCAAGAAATATTTTACTCTATTTCACTATTATAACATATACAATACTTACGAACCATAGGCGGAGGAAATATTAAGAGATATCACATTGGGAGTTCAGGCCAAATCGATCAACATTAGATCAAATATTTTCATTATGACAGATATTAGAAAGAAAAATCGGGAATTCAATATTTTTGTTCATTAATTAATTGTAGACTTTAGTAAAACATACGCATGACTCAATACATCCGGATAAACTTTTTCAAATTTTGATCTTTAAATTTGTCTTGAAGGTATTAAAGAAAGAATAAGATGCGGAAATCAATTTGAAAATATTAGGTTACCCAGACGACTTAAATAGGAGATTCGGCAATTGCAATTACAGATAGCGAGGAAAAATTAATCGAAGTAGGAAAAGAGATGGGGTTTGAAATTAATAGAGATAAGAAAAAATATTTAGTAACAAAGAGGACAGGTATTAACATACAAAATCTTAATATACAAAATGTAGAATTTGAATATGTAGAAAAATTGAATGTAATCACGAAGGATAATAATATTTGAGAAGAAATTTAATTGAGGTTACAATCGGGAAACGCCTGTTATCATGCAGTAAAGAGGCTTATCTCATCAAAATTATTATCAAAGGGGATCAAAATTAAAATATATAAAACAATTATTTTGCCTGTTGTATTATATGGGAGGGAGGCATGGTCTATGACCCTGGGAGATGAGAGTGGATTCAGAGTATTTGAGAATAGGATTCTTCCCAGCATTTATTGGCCAAAGAAAGATGAGGTCACTGGGGAATGACGGAGACTGCATAAAGAGAAATTGCATGACCTCTATGCATCTTCAGAAATAGTTAGGGTTATAAAAGCGAAAAAGCTGCGATAGGCAGGGCACGTGGCTAGTATGGGAGAGGGAAAAGATATTGATGGGGAGACCGAATGGAAAACGTCCTTTTGGAAAACCAAGGACGCGTAGGAAGGGACGTAAGAGAGATGGGAGATGCTAGTATATTATATTATTTTCGGCGTTCTTCACACCTAGACAGGAGCCCCGCCCCCTGTACCCCCGAGTGGTACATAGTATTTGGTGATTGAAAGTAGTAAAAGATTTTCATCCATTTTGTTTCAGTCAGTATATTACATAAAACATTCAATTAAGTATATATATTAGCGGACCGGTGTGAGAGCCCTCACACGCAAAGAAATTGAAACACAAAAGATTGAAAAATATTATAAGATATAAGAGGCACTGGATGTGACGTCACAAATGACTTCAAAAATAATAAAAAGTAAGAAAAAAATTATTTTTTCACTTTTCTCAAAAAGTATTTATTGTTTTCCAATGAATTTCACGCTATTACTAGATTAGCCCGACTGTATATATATATATATTTATATATTTATTAATATATATATATATATATATATATATATATATATATATTAATAAATAAAATATCATTCATAATATGAATAAGAAATAAAAAACAAATATGATATTTTTCTATTAAAATAATTATTAAAAAAAATCAGTAAATCATTTGAGACTTTATTACAATGATGGTAGAGGTGATATTAATTGGTCGCTTTATATTGGTGAATTATGATAATTTCAATAGAAAATACACTTACGATTTGATATAGTAGAGAGAGAAAGAGCGTCATCGCCGCCCGCCTGGTTTGAGTTGGCATGCGCAATCACACAAGGAAATCGACTGACTGACTAAGCGAGCGTTCACTCGACTAGGAGCCCCTGGCATTTAGGCAACCAGCAATACAAGCCACACAATTTAAACTTGAAATATTTAAATATTATACTCTATTATTAATTTTTAATCGTATTAATTCTGCATCTAATATTTCCATAAAAAATTTTAATAAGCATGCAAAAATTTTAAAATAAATTTATATATTTGAATTTTCTAATATAAAATAAGTTCACCTGTGGCCAGGTCCGAACTGACCGACGGTTTGAATTAAATTAATTTCCAGTTATAGAAACAATTGGAAATAATTTTAATATATCTATTAATGTAATAAATATGGATATAACATAAATATTTTTAATTTTATTTTATTTATAATATATATGTAAGACCAGGCTGTGCCGTCATGAATGGCTGGATGATGTCATATAATTTTAAATTAAGAAAAAACTAATAAAGATGATTTTTCTCGAGGATAAAACCAATACAAAGTGCATGATTCGTGGTGATATGTAAAAAAATCTCCTTATGTGAAATTTGGTGCGAAAATAACCCTTCCCTTCTTATCGTCGATCGCTAATACTACCACTTCCGGTTTCCGGATTTGCACCAAAAGTTGATCAATTCATCCCACTGATGCATTAAGTAAATATACCAAATTTCATCAAAATCCGTTAAGCCGTTCAGGCTGTACACATCTATAGGGACGGACAGACGGACAGAGGGACGGACAGACGGACGGACAGACATCATGCTAAAAATACTTTTTTCTGTTAAGAAAATGCATGATTCGTGGAGATATGTAAAAATCTCCACATGTGAAATTTGGTGTGAAAACAATACCTCCCTTACTATCGTCGGTCGGTAAAAATATATTTTGCACAGTAAAGAGATTATATTTTAATAATTTATTTAATAATCGAAAAAAGTGTTTTAATTCAAAATCAAAATAAATTTTTGATAAATCTTCAAAGATTGATTTAAAATATTGTTTGTTTTTTTTTGTAATTTAAATATGAATACAAAATGAAGTTAAAAAGTATTTCATAAATAATTCAATATATAAATTATTTCTGGGAGAATTGTTACTTTAAGAATATTATTATTATTATTATTATTAATATAAGGGTCAGCTAGAATGTCTTACGCGAATTTAATTAGTAAACTCTATCTCAAGGAGATTGGTGTGACTGTGAGAGTGAATCCGCCGGGTGGAGAGTGAGTAAGGGAAAAGAATCCAATTTGTGGTAAGGAAATTGAATATTTAAAAACTCTTTTTTTAATTTATTAACTAATTTATTAATTTTATGTAGTCTCTCGAGGCGAGAGTGAAAAAGAAGAGAAAAAAGCATCCCGCTCTCTGTTTTAATATTCAAAGGTTCCCCAAATCCCTTAATAATAATGAATTTGACTCGAAGCGGAAAAAAAAGGAAAAATTATAGTATTGGAAAAAGAAGCCAACTTTTACTTATTTTCAAGCCAGCCATATACAAACTTTTTAATATATATTAAATACCAAGATTTTATTATACTTATTCTTTTATTTAATATATATATATATATTGGGAAAAAAAACTATACCTATTCAAAGGACAGAGTAACGTTAAGAAGGGTAGTTTAGATGTTAAGAAGGGTTAAAAAAAATGGTTAAATAAACTTTTTTTATATAATTGAATATCGGATATCTTATTTACAAAACTTAAATGCATTTTTAGACCAAGAAATAAAAGGAGACTATCCATAAATTAATATTGTAAAAAAAAAAACAATTTTTATTTTATTTATTTAAGTATAGTAAGTTTTTTTGAAAAAACAGATATATTAATAAAATGATTGAATATTTATACTTAGATTATAACAATACACAATAACAATAACAATTATTTTATAAATATTTCTTAAATGTAGTTAATTATAAGTTTTATTTTAGATCTTAAATATAAATTATAAATTATTATTAATATAACAATAATAATCTTATACATTTATTTGGGTTAAGAAATTATTACAATATCTACATATAATCATTTTACATTTTATTCTATTTCCTCAATTTATTTATTTTTATTTCTATCTCTGTGGCTCTACGGAACTCGAAAGTTCTTGGCCGCAGCAACCACACCCCTCCAAGTATTCCTATTCTACATTTCCCTCCTATTCTACATTATCCACCCACCGTGTCCCTGGTCTTCCAGATGGTCGTTTCTCACTCGGTCTCCCCCCCCCCCCCCTCAATATATTTTTCGCCATTCTATCTTCCCCCATTCTAGCCTTCTTGATTTTATAATTCTAACTATATCTGGAGATGCATAGAGGTCATGCAATTCCTCGTTATGCAGTTTCCACCATTCCCCGGTGACCTCATCTTCCTTTGGCCCATAAATGCTTAACAGAATCCTATTCTCAAATATTCTAAATCTATTCTCGTCTCCTAAGGTCATAGACCATGCCTCACACCCATATAATACAACCGATAAAATAATTGTTTTATATATTTTAACTTTTATCCCCTTTGATAATAATTTTGATGCGATAAGCCCCTTTATTGCATGATAACAGGTGTTTCCCGATTGTAACCTCGCTTTAAACTCATCTCGAATATTATTATCTTTCGTTATCACAGAACCTAAGTATTTAAATTTTTCTACATTTTCAAATTCTATATCTTGTATATTAAGATTTTGTGTGTTAATACTATTCCTCTCTATTACTAAATACTTTGTTTTGGCACTATTAATTTCCAGCCCCACCTCTTTTCCTGCGTCGATTAATTTTTCTACGCTATCTTTAATTGCATTTGCCGAATCTCCTGTTATATTTAAGTCGTCTGCGTAACCTAATACTTGAACTTTTTTGTTTAATTCGATTCCGTTTGATTTTTACCCAATTTGTCTAATATCATATTCTAGAACTAAATTAAATAAAATTGGTGATAATGCGTCTCCTTGTTTTAACCCATTCCGAATTTCGAAAGGTTCTGACAGTTTTTTATTTTGATTTGATCAACAAATTATATAAAAAAATTAAAAATTAATATATAATAATAATATCTAGTGTATCGTAAATACGATATATATATATATATGTATAATCAATTTCCGTATCTTTTTCAAGACGCCAACTCAGCATTGGATTTGAAAACCGATTCTCCGTCTCGATAGCTCTTTTCTCCATTTATTTATCCTTTTTATTTTATATATATATTGCTGCGCTAAGCTGAAAATTGGACACGTGTCCGTCGTGCGACGCATTCGGCTCACGTCTCAGTCGTTTGATCCTGGCTAGATTAGCCACCAAATCTTGGGACCTGTCCCGCAGGTGATGTATGACGGGGAATGAGGAGGCGAACGGAGCCGATATCGGTGTCCCCAGCTCTCGGGATGGGGTGTGGGGTGGCAATCGGCCGTAGAGAGAGAGAGAGGGAGAGAAGGCGTTGGTTTGGGGCTGCTTTTCCGATCCCAATCCAAATGGAAGGAAATAAATTAAAACTTCACTCAATAAATCTACCTTTTAATTATCCACCTGAATGTTGTTCGCAATGGTTGCGACATTTTATTTGAAATCTTTTAGCAAACATTTTACATATTAATTGATTCATTAATTCAAATCCTTTCTATCTCTTTTTATTTTATAAAACTGTAAAAAAAAATTTCCAGGGTACATTCAAAAATCATTATTTCTAATTAAAATACGAAAATGGGTAGGAAAATTATATAATAAATAAAAAAGCAATTAAAAAATAGAAGTTTATATTTACTTTAAAATTCACAAGTATATGCCAAGTATTGATCAGGCCATTAAGTATTACAATCTGCACAGGTCCGAGGAGGTGAAGTTTTAGCGGGTCAAAGTTCAGTACTACCCTGCTAAACAATAATAAGTATAGATCTAAGTCATGAAATTGTATGACGAAATTTTTAGCATCAAGTTCATAAATATTTAAATATCTTTATATAATATATATAACGGCGTTCCACTACCTCTTTAGACGGATAATATATATATATGTAATATTGGAATATCTTTGGAGTTTATGGCGGAATAAATAAGTTGACCTGTGGCCAGGTCCGAACCGACCGACGGTTTGAAGTAAATTAATTAGCAGCTACAGAAACAATTTCAAATAATTTTAATATATCTATTAATGTAATAAAAAACAGATATGGATACATAAATAATAAATATAAACATTTTTAATTTTATTTTATTTATAATATATATGCAAGACCAGGCTGTGACATCATGAATGGCTGGATGACGTCATATAATTTTAAATCAAGAAAAAACTAATAAAGATAATTTTTCTCGAGTATAAAACCAATACAAAGTGCATGATTAGTGGTGATATATAAAAAAATCTCCTCATGTGAAATTTGGTGTGAAAATAACCCTTCCCTTCCTATCGTCGTTCGCTAATACTACCACTTCCGGTTTCCGGATTTGCACCAAAAGTTGATCAATTCATCCCACTGATGCATTAAGTAAATATACCAAATTTCATCAAAATCCGTTAAGCCGTTCAGGCTGTACACATCTATACGGACGGACAGACGGACAGACGGACGGACAGACATCATGCTAAAAATACTTTTTTCTGTTAAGAAAATGCATGATTCGTGGAGATATGTAAAAATCTCCACATGTGAAATTTGGTGTGAAAACAATACCTCCCTTACTATCGTCGGTCGGTAAAAAATTATCTTTTTTTTTTTTGGAGACATATTGAACGAAAAATCAAAATAAGAGCCAACTTTTTCAACGGGCCGGCGGGCGTTCAAAAGGCCCGCGCTTAAAAGTATGAGGAAGGAAGGAGCATAAGGACTTGCAAGCTTTACTGGATGAAGACGTTACTCAGACTCAATAAGAACGCAGGGAACAATTAAATGTAACGCAAAAAGCAGTATGATTTCGTCTGAAAGCTATGGGAAAGATTCAGAAAGTTGGAAAATGGGTACCACCAGTGGCGTACCTAGAGGGGGGGGGGCGGTCCGCACCGGGCGACACTTATCTATTTTTTATATTTAGTTATAGTTGTAAAAAGCAACGTATTCATTTCATATTTATTATTTTTTTCTTTCTTGAATAATAAATGATTATTATGATTATTATAAGTTTACTATTTGATTTATATAAATTATGATTAACTATATGATTTCGAATATTATTCCTCGGTGTATATAAGTGCATTTTAGTGTAAATTTTGAATTCTAATTCCAAGAACAGGATAATAATTTTATTTTATTGTATTCATTAAAATTCGTTGAATTCGTAAACGCATCTTTACGATTTTGTTCGGCAATTTTTCCTAACTAAAATTTTTTCATATCAGTTTATAAATGTGATTTCTTTTGAAAAGTTTATATGATTACTTTTAAGTGATATACCAATATTTTTTTAAATCATCGATTTTTCTTTTGAAAAGCAGGGCCGGCGGAAGGCGGTCTCCTAGGTTTAAAATTTACTCTGTGTATTAATTAATATTGATTAAATAACTTAATAATTTATTTATGTGTATTAATTTATAAAAACCACTATTTGATTGACTTATAATAGAAAGGGCGGCAAACTGGAGATCGCCCCGGGCGGCAAAAGTTCTGGGTACGCCACTGGGTACCACATGAACTAAATAAAAGACAGCAAAAAAATCGAAAAACCATTTTTCAAATGCTGCTCGTCAGATGTAAAAGAAAATCATTTCTTCTTAGAATAGTGACAGGTGATGAAAAGTGGATACATTTTCATTAAATGATATTAATTAACTGCTTATGTAAGAAATATAGAAAACACATAATATGGAAGGAGGAGAAATTTCTAACTTCATTTATTCTTAATTATTAAGAGGAGCGTCTTCTACTGTGACTCCCCTGGAAATAGCAACTAATGAAGAAGTGAGTCAAGTCACGAGACATGTTAAACTTTCGCCAACTATTCCGTGTTTTTCGGAAACTAAAATATATATTTTGACATTAACTTAAGTATATAAAAAAAACTGTTGCATGAAATTCACTTTTTTAAGATGTATAAATAGAAATTGCTTTAGTTAAAATAGAAAAAGGAAAGGGGCTGCCTAATTGTATAACATAACATATTAACTAATGTTATATATATATATATATATTTTATAAAAAGGTAGTTCATGATTATTTACCAAAATAAAATGTTTACAATTAATTTAAATTAAAATAAAATACTAATCAATTTCCTTATATTTAGCTCAGTTTTAAGATACAAAATGTTTATAAATAACTTCGAAATATACACTTTTCAATTTGTAAATTATCATTATTACATATTACTAATGAATATGTTCATTTAAATTTAAATTCAAGGCAACTGATACACTATATATGAATTGAAAACCTGATTAGAAGCAGTCATACCTTCCACTTAAGGCCTGCCGTGATTAAATTAATTAACAATACTTTCTAAAAAGATTAATATTTTAATTAATATATATATATACTAGCTGCGAATTTGTCGGAAACCCTATCAAATTTAAAAGCCTCCTCGGAATCCTGAAGATCTATTGTAAGAACAATAGACTTGAGGTGAACGAGAATAAGACTAAAGTAATGGTTTTCCGAAAAGGGGGGAGAGTCCCGGGTGGGCAGACATTCAAATATAATGATAAGCCTCTATAGATTGTAAGGAGTGTCACCTATCTGGGTTTAAAATTAAGTACGTCGGGACTGTTAAGAGAGGCAGCGTTGGACAGTGTCCAAAACCAGTCGTGCCCTCGGCTGTCTGAAGGGCACTTTGAACAATCGGCATTTGTGTCATGATACTAGAGTGAAGCTCTTCGATGCGACGGTCCTGTCCGTTCTGCTGTATGGAGCGGATACCATGACATTATCGAAATGATCCAGACAGGCCTTTTCAAATCGATGTTCTTTTTGGACAGATCCACGCCAGGATACGCAATTAAGGAGAGAATTTCACAGGTGCAATCTAATTGTAGAGGTAGTGAGAAGAGCCATGATTGGGGGTTCCCACAGATTGAGGTCGTTTGTTCTGAATGAGTGAGTGGGTGGGAGTGGTGGGATGGATGTGTGGTGTGATTGTTTGTTGTGTTGTTTTGGTATTTTTTGTTGATATGTGTTGGTCTTGTCTGTGTGGTGGTGGTGGTTTTTGGGTGTTGGTGCTCTGATGGTTTTGTTTGGGGTGTATGAAGATTTTCTCTGGCGGATGATTATATCGAGATACCGAATGAGATGATACACTCCGAGGAAGAAAACGACATCACAGAAGTTGATTGATGAACTTTAAAAAATTGTTATGTTGTCAAAAATTGTTGTGTTTGCAATATTTTAAATTGTTATGTAATGCCGAATGCGGCTGTATGCATTTGAGAAATAAATAAATAAAATAGTTTCTCAATTATTAAACGACTTTATCGTATATCTTCTTCTGGCTAGACCGAATTCTAACAGATTACCTTAAAACAATAATTTTTTCTAAGAATCTTTTTGAAATTCTCGTATTAGAGAATTAGAGTTTGAGTATTAGTGCAAAGTGAATTTATAAATAAATTAATACCTAATATTGTTTGCGTTTAGATAAAATAAATAAAAAAATAATAATAATTATAATAATAATAAATAATTAATTTTATATTACTTAATATTATTATTGCTCCAAAATAGGCAGGTGTAAAATTTAAAATGTAAATTTGTGCAAAAAAAAAAATTATGAGAGACCCCTCGTGAAATTAATGACATTAGAAGATCGAGCTAACAAGGCTCTCTAATTGATAATGGTTATGATTATCAATCGTTTTCATGGATATTACTTGTTCAACCGAACTCCTCTATTATTATTTTCCAACTTTGGAGATTTAACGAAAATATCTAACCCTCCAGCCCAACTTATTTTCCAAAAATAATTTCAATTTTATAATTGTTTTCTTAAAAATAAAAGGAATGATTATACATTGTGTAAGATAGGTAAATTCTTTATAGAATAAGAGAATTAGTTTTCGTGAAATTAATAAAATATTTGGATTTTCTAGGTCGTGAAACTTATGATATATAATAGTTTAAATTCTAATCAATGTCCAGATAAAACCCATAAAAAAGCACCTATAACTTATTTGGCTGGCTAGAATGAGGCGATATATGCTTTTACCCCTCTATGGAACAATGTCTTACTGCGAAAATGTCAAGGACAAGGTTAACTTTAGCAAATATTTAGAAGAATAATTTTTTTTTATTAAAAGTTTTTATTATTTAATTTCCTGAGGTTTGACCCAGTGCGTAGGAAATGTCGTATTTCCATTTACGATATTTTTTTTTCTATTTCACACCTCGAGAGGTGTTGCGGGGAAAATGTTATAGGTAGAAAATCTGATAATTAAATACACCATACATTTTGAAATAAGTTAAATTAAAATGAAGAATTTTAGAGTACATGTGTATATATATTTATAAAATAAGTTTGTATGATTATGGAGAATTTTGAAGTTTAATTATATTAAAATTCTATGAAGTAAAAATCTGGAGTGTCTCCACTTGACTATTGAATTGGAAAAAATAATATATATTAATTTAAATTAAAGTAAATTAATTAAATTATAAATTAAAATTAATAAATAATATTTATTAAACCAGCGCATGTTTGGCTCTGTTGATGGCACATCGTCACGTGTTGACGCATGAGATTTGCAGTTTTAAAAAATTAATTATGGTACTTTCAGCAATTCAATCAAGCTGAAATTCTATATATAGCAGTTTTATACAATTATTAATCATGTGAAAAAATATCAAACATATATCTTTATTTTTACGATCACTTTAGAAGAAAAAAAATCAAAACGTTGTAGGTAATGAGCCTCTTCTGGTTGAACTACATTTCTCAAAAGTTGATAAAAAACTATGAATTTTGAATAATGCCCATGTGCCAAATTTCATCATTCTAGCTCAAACCCTCTTTGCATAATCTTGGTTACATACATTCACACACACACAGACATTTTTCTCAACCTTAGTGAAAATGATTCAGGAACCTTCAAAACATATAAAAACATCAAAATCTCAACATCTGGCGAGATAGTAAAAATATCAAAATAAAAAAATATATACTCGTATAATAATATAAAACCAGTTTGTTTTAACTTTTACCTTTTAAAAATTATATTAATTAATTAATTAATTTTCAAAAATAGTCACAATTGATATTCAAATTATTATTTTATATTATAAGAAATTCATTATATCCAAGTTCCTTGCTTTATTAGCTAATATTGAGTTGAATTAATGTACGCTGGAGAGGAACTCATTTAGATGAAAAACACAGAAGTACTTCATTATGCATGAGACTATTGTCCAAGATATAGGATTATAGGCTATAGTATCGTATACATATCTTGAAATATATCTAATATTTTTTTACAATAAATATCTTACTTTAGTTTAATTACTACACATAGTCTCCGAAGGTTATCATTTTTTTTTTTGTGTAATGAATTTATTTTGAAATTATTATTAAAATATTTTCAGATGATGAAAAATTAAATCATATAAAAATCTATCAATGGATTAAATAAAACAATAACCTTGTACATATTTTATATATAATTTATATGCTAAATATTGCAAAGTATTTAAATGCTGGATTTATGCATTGGTTGCATCTTTTTTACGTTATTGAATTGTAATCGAATAAATAAATGCCATAAATGTTGCTATTTATTTCCGTTTCACGCGGTTACCCAATACCCCTTTTGTCAAGTGTAGGGATGTTTCATGTGGGTGGGTGGTTCTTTCCGTGTTCAGCGGTGTCCCAAGGTCGGCGGCGACTGTCAGCCTCTTTAAATGGAGAGATCAGTTGCTGGTGGACCGCATGCGTATCCGAACAGCCCACGTGGCCCCTCAGACTGCCTAGAAGGATTGTAGGTGAACAATTGCCTGTTTGACGTCTCGTTATTGGAAAAATGTTCCGTATCCGACGATTGCCACCCAGAACGCGTGCAAGTAACCGACGAAAACCTAATGGCAACTTTTGGCGAGTTGAAAGTAAGTCTTCAACCACACTAACAATAATCAACCCTTTAAAATTTATTTTTCTTCCTCAAATCCTGAAATATTTCTTAAATTATCATTAAAAATGATTTTACTTTTCTAAAAAAGCATACATTATAATATAAAAATATTAAATAATGAAAAAAAAACCTCTACCCAAAAAAGTCAAATATTTTTTTTTAAATATAAACTAATTTATTGGAAAATTTAACTCATAATTTCAACTAATATTTTAATTAAACAGAAAAAACTAAGAAATTAATTATATTATAGTAAATAAGTTGAAAATTATATTATTAAAATTAAATTATATTATATTATTTATATATATATTATCATATAATATATTATATAATTATTTTTAAATACATAGCTTGGCTATAATATAAATTTTTTGTTTATTAATTTTCATTTTTAATTTAATAAATTATTTTAATTTCAAAAATAATATTTTCACTCTTAAATAATATCTTAGTATTTATTAAATGTTCAAAAATAATTATGATTAACTGATCAGATATTATTGAAGATTTAAGAATATTTAAAATAATCCTCTAAATGTTAATTAAAATTTCTTGTTTAAATTATATTTTCTTAATTCTAGATTTAGAAAAAGTGAATTTAAAATATATAATTATTAATTCAAAAATGTATGATATTTTAGAAAAATGTTATTTCAAAATATGTAATAGGTGTTAGAAGAATTAAGAAAAAAAGATATGTATAATATATATATATATATATATATATATATAAATTTATAATTAAATCAATACTAGTTATATAAACATAATGGTAAACAATCATCGATGTCCTTAATCGAAGACCAATCCCCTTTTTTCAATGCAATATCTATCGAAGATTAATTATAATAATTGATATTTCTAAAAGGACTTATTCATATTTTTTATTTTCATTTTGTTTGATTTTATGAGTGTAATTTTTTTTTTTATTTTAAATTAAAAAACTAAAAATTAATTATATGTATACTTAAACTTTATCAAAATAGTATTTTGTTTATATTAATATTAATAATTAAAAAGAATAACTTAAAACTTAAATATAAAATTTATGATAATTCATGATCTAAAAATAAATCTCAAAGGCAGAAATAATACGCTTTCAAATTTTAAAGTTTATATGATATCAGTTGAAAGGAGTATTTGAATGATAAGATTTGAATTTAATATGCTAAACTTTTTCAATTTATTACCAACTACGTAACACATAAAAAAATAAAGTTTATCGGCATTTAATAATTATTGAAAAGTAAATAAAGATTTTTTCCTTTTTCCATTATATACAAATAAATAAAAATCGTTTATTTAATTAAATAATTAGGATTAGTTAGATTTTATTATATTTTAAGTTCAAAGTTAAAATTTTCAGCCTAAATATTAAGTCAATTTTATAATTATTATAAAAGCAAAATTAAGAAAAGAAAATATGTCCTTAAATGATTTTATAAAAGTTTTTAATTATAATTATGTTATGTTTTTAGATGAATATTAATTTTTCATTCACAATTACAAAATTAGATAATAAATTAATCAATTAAATTAAATACCCCTATCCCCCGATATACACGGAACTCGATTTATACGATTTCACTTTGACATGATTTTTAAAATATGAAATTAAAAAAAAAATTCCACACATTTACAAAATTCACAATCTTAGATTGTGTTAAACATATTGGCATATCATATATGGAGATTGAACCATTAATGCTGAATGCCTGCTGGAAAAAATTATGACCAGAAATGGTGAAAGATGGAAATTCCGTATTACCACTGGAGCACGAATATTCTCAGATAACAGAGATAGCGCATATACTAGGAGGAGAGGGTTGCGAAGATTTTGTTGAGGCAGATGTTGTAGAATTAATGGCGGACAAAGAACTAGATTGATTTAGTTGACAGGGTTAATGAAACAAATACTCGTGATAGTGATCCTGATGAAGAAGACTCAGGCCCAGTAGCGTTCGTAGCAAAAGTTATCCGTGAAGGACTTGGATTAGGGCCAGAGGCGGATTAAACGCCGGGCGGCCGCCGGGGGCCCACCAAAACCTAAATATAAATAATTCCTTAAAAAAAATTTATAAAAACTGTTGAGTTTATGGATAATCGGAGTTTAAATAAAACAAGTTATTCTTGATATACAGATCTTTATTGAACAACAGATCTTTATTCGGTCGTGTTTGAACCCCGACTAACTTAAGAAAAAATAATCAATTTTGGGTCTCGGCGACCACAGTAAAAATTATGTATTTTTTTACATAAGTACTATTTATGTAAGTATAAAACAGCCTAAATTATAATATAAACAAAATTTTCTTTCAATTATAATTGTAAATAACAGAGGGTCCATTTCAATTTTACCGCCCGGGGCCCCCAATCAACTTAATCCGCCACTGATTAGGGCGAAAATTGGGTAACCATTTTGTACAAAATAACCCAAATGTTGAACAAGCTCTCCTATTTCAACGAAATATTAATAAATGCTTAAATGAATATGAGGAGGTCTATAAGGTTTTGACCAAAAACCAAACACAATTGTTACATTAATTACGGATTTCCTTACCAAGGTTCAGCCATCTGAAATTGATTCTTATGAATTGCACCAAATACTATCGAGTAATGAAAGTGACATCATGGTAAACAGAAAGAAAAATTGAAGAGTCTATGAACGTGATAGCAGTAATAAAATTTTTGGTTCAATTTTTTAATTTACATTTCTTGTTTCTAAACCTAAAATTAATTATTTCTACACCTAAAAGGAATTATATACAATACACTGTTTTTATTTTTTATGTTTTTTAAGATGTAGGTATTTAGTTTTATTTTACTTTGAAATAAATAACTGAATTATGCACATTTAGTTTATTTTCGATTTACGCGGTTTTAAGTATAATAAGTTGACCTGTGGCCAGGTCCGAACCGACCGACGGTTTGAAATAAATTAATTTCCAGCTACAGAAACAATTTCAAATAATTTTAATATATCTATTAATGTAATAAAAAACAGATATGGATATAACATAAATATTTTTAATTTTATTTTATTTATAATATATAGCTGAAGTAGCCGGCGTTGCCGGCGTTACCCGAGGCAGTGACGTCATGAAGGGCTGGGTGACGTCATATAATTTTAAATTAAGAAAAACATAATGAAGATGATTTTTCCCGAGGATAAAACCAATACATTCGTGGTGATATGTAAAAAAATCTCCTTATGTGAAATTTGGTGCGAAAATAACCCTTCCCTTCTTATCGTCGATCGCTAATACTACCACTTCCGGTTTCCGGATTTGCACCAAAAGTTGATCAATTCATCCCACTGATGCATTAAGTAAATATACCAAATTTCATCAAAATCCGTTAAGCCGTTCAGACTGTACACATCTATACGGACGGACAGACGGACGGTCAGACGGACAGACGGACGGACAGACATCATGCTAAAAATACTTTTTTCTGTTAAGAAAATGCATGATTCGTGGAGATATGTAAAAATCTCCACATGTGAAATTTGGTGTGAAAACAATACCTCCCTTACTATCGTCGGTCGGTAAAAATCACCGATTTCGATTAACACGGTTTTCTATGGAACCTATCTTCCGTGTAAATCGGGGGATAGATGTAATTACAAATTTAAATTTGTTTATATATATATATTTATATATATATGTTCCACATTTAAGAAAATAATTAAAAATTTCATTAAATTAAACTTCTAATGAAAATAAAATCTTAAAAAATTTAAAATGTAAATAATATAGGTACACAAATTTATTGTAAATAAATTTTGTATAAAATAATTAATTTCGAAAAATACAAGATATAAATTCAAACTCTTTTCACTGTATAAAAGTAAATAGACATATAAAAAGACTAACATATTTTCTTTTATCAAAAAGGTATACTAATATTCTAGGAATGGTATCCGTTTGAGTCCCTTCGATTGAATATTCAAGGGGCTGAGAATTACGCTCGGCTCAAAACCATTCTTCCCATTATGAATCAAGACTTTTCGCAATTTCACCTGCAACATTAAAAATCAATCAATACTTTAATAAATCTTATTGTATTATATTCATGTATGATTTCTCACGTGGCTTGTTGCTAAAGGATTAATTCTGCAACCAAGTCATTCATCTTAAAGATGAAACAAAACAGGAAGTATATTGTAAACATGGTCATTGTTGAAATTATTAATAAACGTAGATATATTTAGAAATGTGACAGGTTTATCATTAGCAGCTACTTGTGAGGCTACTGTGTCAATAAGTTAATACTTCGAAATTTATAAATAAATCAATAAATCGATCATTTGTTATAGCATAATATTTATAAACAATTTTTTTTTCTATTGATTAAACCTTTTAAGAATAACACATTTTTATTCTATTTGGAAACTGGTAATGAATGAACGTTAACAAAATATAATAATTTTTATAAATTTAAATTTAAGTTAATATTATAGTTAGATTTTTTGATTTTTTCTTAATCTTTAATCTAAATTTGACCTGTTCTTTTGAAACTTTAGTAAAGTATATAGAATAATTAATATGTTTTATTAATGAATGAGTATAAATAAATAATTTTATTGTTTTTTAAATCATAATATATATTATTATTATTTTATTTAAATTTTTTTGGAAAAATCTTTATGGATTCTAGATAAAAAAAAATATTTTCTGAAAAATAGAGATAGCAGTGGTTCTTAACCCCACGTCTGGAGCACCAATATTCGAACCACAACTACCCATATATTCTACCCTTACTACCTTCCACTATATTAATTTTAATACAAAATGCTCGAAAGATCCTCTTCACTAAGATATTTGGACATTAAATATAGAAAATTGAAAATAAAAAAAAACTACTTTAAGCATTAATATTTGTAACAAATAGTTTTCAGACTAATTTGTCAAATTGAATTTCATATAAGAAATAAAAATTTTAAAACAAAGTAGGTAGTCTCTGCTCAACTTATCATTTGAAAAGTCATCAAAGTTCATGTAGATAAAAAACATGACTATAGAAAAACTCCTTGTGTTAAATTTAAACGAATAAACGTAGAGGTGGAAAGAAAAACTAAATCTTTTATTCGCCTCAAAAATGGGATAGATATTTTCAAGATATATAAAATATATATATATTTGTTAATTATAGGAATATCAAATATTAAAAATTGCAGAATTTTTCAAAAATTCATAAGCAGAGATAATACATTAAATTATTTCAAGTGAATATATATATTTAAATATTTTTATTTTGGTAATTGTTTATGTTTGCGCTTAAAATAAATAAATTTTTAAACGTCCCACAATTGTCCCAGGAATTAAAAAGATTAAAAAACACTGGAACTAAGGAAAAGTGTAAAATGATAATATTTTAAAAATAAATTACTTGTTTCAAAAACGAAAACAATAAATTTTAAGGGATATTTGTTAAAAAAATTATAGGGAACCAAAGACATTATGACAATGATATATAGAGCAAACAGAAAATATTTCTCTAAGAACAAGTAAAGAAGGCATAAGTTCATATTATTGATTTATAGGCATAAATAAATTACATAAAAAATAAAAACGATTTCTGAAAAACTAAATAATCTTTTAAATTTTTGAACTACTTATCAGATAAATATTTTTATAGATATTAAAGAAAAAAATACTACAAATAATATTAAATAAATTATATAAATAAATAGTACATATAATATTATAAATATTATATTAATATATATTTAGTATTTTTTTAATAAAATAAGAGATAAGTAGTCATGAAAGAATATTCCAGGTAGAATGAATAATACTATTTGGAATAAGGATATAAATAGTTTTCATTTCAGGGTCAGTATTCATAAATAATAGCATTTATTTTAAAATATTAAAATATCTAAATTTTATAATATAATATTATTAGAAATCATGCATCATGGTGGACCTATTTTTATTTTATCCTAAAAAACACAGCAATTTGTTTTATTTTTATTAAAAACATTAAATTATATTATTAAATATTTCCACATTTATTAAAATTGGAAAAATCTAAATATTTTATTAAATATATTTTCACTAAAATTAGTGATATATTAACTTTTTTAAAGGAGCTTGTAAGGATTAAAATGAACTTTTTATTAAATTAAATAAATTTTTATTAAAAAAATAGTAGTAGTAATAATAATAATTTTATAGAGAATAATTTTTAAATTATTATGTTATTGAAAAACGACAGTTGCCTGATTATCTAAATTAATTCAATAATTGAAAATTTGATTATCAATGAATATACCTTATTAAGATCTTCGACTGTAATTGCAGGCCGATACGGAATATTTTTGTTTTTCTTTCCGTCCAAAAGTTCTTTTGATTTGGTTATTTTTCCTAAAGAAATCTCGCTTGAAATGGATGTTGGAGGGGGTGGCGGGGGAGGGGGAGGTGGTGGTGGAGTTTCGGTATGGTATTCGGGTAGTTCTGGAAGAGGTAAACTGTTTGCCGGTGCCGATGGTGGTGGGGGTGGTGGCAAAATTGCTGGTGCACAGGCAGAGCTCTTTGAGCAGTCTGGTAGAGGGGCGTGAGACATGATCATTCGCAATTCCTTGATCTCGTCGACGATTTCTCGCAAGATATTTGTTTGATTGTCGATCCTGTAAAAGATACATGTATACCTGATTGAAAATGCAAAATAAAAAATTCTTTACTTTAAAAATATTTTTGTTGAGAATGAAATTTAAATTTAGAAGAAATATTCGAGTTTTATATAATAAACCAATCTATTTTAAAATGTTTATAATATAAAGGTCAAGTATATTTTTATAAAATTTATCCTAATATTTTAGTTATTAATCAAATAATAATTGTAAATTTCCAATTGGATATTCCCCAAAATTAATGATGTATTAATTAAAATAAAATTCTCATCATATTCATAGTGGTATGAGTATGTCTTTGATAAGATATGAATGGATTTGGGAAATTCAGAGAAATGATGGTAGCTGTATCCGGTTTAGCTTATCTCAAGTGCTACGTCATTATTTTTTTTTATCAGTCAAATTTTATAATTTTATTAATAAACATGAATAATTCTGTATATGTTATATTTATAACTATTTACTTATAACATCGAGTTGAGTATTTATTAAATTAAATCAATATATCAAGTTTTAAATGTATATGATAAAATATATTGTTTAAAAAAAATAAATTATTAATTTATTATTTATAATGGAGGAGGGGGGAGGGGGAGAACGATCAGTCGATAAACCAAGAATAAAGTATAAAGGTATATTATGAGAATAACAAATAGATGGATGTGGCTTAGAATAGAATCGGTAGAAAAGATGTTTTTGTTAAGTACAAAGTGTATACATTTTTTTTTTAATTTTGTATAATTTTAAATTTTTATCATTCAAAAAAAAAACAAGAAAATATAAGATCATATTACATAAATAAAATATTCGAAAATTGATTGATAGAAATTAAATAAATGCTTCAAAATAAAGTTGAAAAATATAAAACTTTCTGCTAAGAACAATTTTGAATATTTATTAGTAATTTATATTTTCAGGATAATGTTAATATTTATGACAAAGTAAATTAACCTGAAAATGTATATTATTAATAAATATTTTATTAAATATACATTTCGGTTCATATATAATATATATATATATATATATTAAATGATTATGTAGTTATTAAATTATTAAAGCTTTGGTGGTTGTTTTTATTTATAAGAGAATTTTTTAAATAAAACCACATATTGATATTTGTTATTGTAAATTTATTCAAAAAATACAAAAAATATACACAACGTTTCGATTGCTACTTCTGCAATCGTTATCAAGCGTCCAGTGACGAATGATACTTAATATAAGACCTAGGTCGACAACTATTCTAATTAATTTTCTAATTAATTTTGAATTTGTAAGCACGTTCCGAGCGCCATCTGGTTGGCGACCTAGGTCTTATATTAAGTATCATTCGTCACTCGTCACTGGACGCTCGAACAGTGCAGTCGCTTGATAACGATTGCAGAAGTAGCAATCGAAACGTTGTGTATATTTTTTGTATTTTTTGAATAAATTTACAATAACAAATATCAATATGTGGTTTTATTTACAAAATTCCCTTATAGATTATGTAGTTATATAAAATATATATACACAATATATACAATAGAGAGACTAATAAATACATATAATCAATATATCATTTTAAAAATAGCTCAACTTATGTTAAATCAAAATAGACATATAATATGTATATCATTGATATGCAAGGTTTATAATATAATATTAATTGTATATTAATAGATTATTAGTTAATAGATAATGAGAAATGTGATTATTTTAGAGATATAGTCAAATTTCATAATTTAATATTCATTTTAATTTGGAATCAGAATTGTTAGTCTTGTTTTTTTAAATTCAAATTTAACTTATTTTATTAAATTAAGTCTTATTAAAGTGATTATTAATTAAAATGAAATGTAAATAATATGATACAAAACTATTAATTGATTATAAATTCATTAAAATTAAGATTAGTTATCTAAAAAGTTATTGATTAAAAGGAAAAAAAAAATAATAAAAATGAAAGATTTTCCCTGTTTTAATTAATTCAAATTAAATGAGAGAAAATTGTTTTTATTTTTTAAATGAAAGAAATAGATGATGAGATACTAAAAAGACACGCACACACACGGACCGTTTGCAGATTTGTTGACAGCAATCACACTCGTCGTCATAATAAAAATCAGTCGCAAGCTCTTCGCAATTGTTGGATCTTTTTGACATGCGTTGATGTTTCTTGTGTCTTTTTACCAATTGTTTTTTATTCATACGAATACGATGCCAAACCCATCCTGCAAATGCTGAGACTGCGGCCACGGTAGCAGCACCTAAAATATAAACACAAAAAATATTTTTAACAATAAATTTCAGAAGCATAAAGAATAAATTAATAAAAAGAAATCAAATTGACAAAAATAATATATAAGATTTAAATATATTATTTTCTAAAAATATAAAATATTTATTTAAAAATACCTATCATTTCGGAGCAGTAGTTTAACATTTAATGATAATAAGGTCTATGTATTTATATTTTATAAAATTAAGCTAATTCGATTTAATTTCATCATAATTTGAAAATTTTTTTATCATATGTTTAAATTATAATGTGAATTATTATTATTAGAAATGAAGAAGAGGGATGTAACTCAGGCCATGAACTGCTCATTTACTCTTTGTCAACTTCAGTTTCATTGATATAATTAAATAAATAATATAAATACAAATAATAAACAGAAAATTAATAAATGATTAAAACTAATAACTATAATAATTACTAAAACTATTGGGATGGCTGTAAAAAACCCCTCCGGACTAGACTATAATAGATAAATAAATAAATTTAATCTTATTAGATTAGACTAACATTCTCGTTGAAACATTGAATCTATTTGTAAATTCTGAAAACACTTTTCTTCTTGTAATAATTTTCAATCTCTTTAAATGGATATGAAAATTAATAATTAATAAAATTGAAAAGGTTAAAAGAAAATTATTAAAAACACATTATGTTTCAAGATAATTTTTTTTTTTCAAATTAATGATCATTTCGGCAGTTATGTCATCATCAGAAGTCTGTACTCAACTAGTAGAGTGTGTTTTTAATAACTTTCCTTTAACCCTTTTAATTTTATTATAAATTTTCATTTCCATTTATAAATTGAATATTGTTATAAAAAGAAAAGTTGCAGGTCGAATTTACTAATATCAATCATTGAGATCAGACAATCAAACTAGACATCAGACCAGTGTTTCCCAACGTGGGGCCCACGCCCCACAGGGGGGGCAATTTGATTGTAAAGGGGGCAATTCGACACGATAATTAATAGAAAATAAATAATTAATAAAATAATAAGGGGATATATTCTTAATAATCAGTGGCAGATTGAGCAAAACGGCCGATCACATACAGCCTTTTTGGAGTCAACAATATTCTAACTATAATTTTTTGGTTCTCTAGCCTCTAGTTTATAATTTAGCCATGACCCCTTCCCATCCCAGCCTTCTCTATTTTATCACCTTAATATCCTTAACTATATCTGGAGATGCATAGAGGTCATGCAATTCCTCGTTATGCCATCTCCGCCATAGCCCTGTGATCTCATCTTTCTTTGGTCCTTAAATGCTGCAAACAATCCTAATATCAAATTCTCTAAATCTACTTTCTCCCAAGAACCTACCACCCATATAATACAACAGGCAAAATAATTGTTTTAAATATTTCAATTTTCATCCATTTTGATAAAAGTTTTGATGAGTTAAGCCTCTTTACTGTATAATAACAGACGTTACCTGATTGCGACTTCGATTTAAATTCTTATCCAATATTATCTTTGTAATTATAGAATCTAAGTATTTAAATTTTTCTACATTTTCAATTTCTACATTTTGTATGTTAAGACTTTGTGTGTTAATAATGTTTTTCTCTCTTACTAAATATTTTGTTTTATCCCTATTAATTTCAATCCCCATCTTATTTCCTGCCTCAATTCCATCATACATTACTTGTATAGATAAGTGTCGGTTAAGTAAGAAATTTCTTTTTTTTGTTTCTTTGACATCAAAAAAGTAAACAAATTACATACATACAAACAAACACTCTCCTTTATATATATAGATATATAGATATATCATCATCATCATCATCAACATCAAACAGCCTCTATCGTCCGTTGTTGGACATAATCCTCCCTTAGACGTTTCCAACCCTAATGACGAAGCGAAGTATATATATATATATATATATATATAGAGAGAGAGAGAGAGAGAAATACAGGGAAATTTTTACTAGGTATATTATAAAAAATATTATAAAAATAATATGTATATTATATTGGTTGATTGATATTAATTATTTCATTCAATTTCAATTCTAATATTAGTCATTCATATATACGTATCATGACACTACATGTATATGGAATATTGCATTTGGGAATTGAGGTGTAGAAAGCAAGCCTTAAATGGGTATACAACCAACCATGTCGCTTCACTCCCTTTGGAATATACTAATAGTATTTAAAGGAGATCTCTATTCACATGACTTATATAAATATACCGATATATATTATTTATTGATGATTTGTTTTTATCTCCAGTTATCAATCAACAAATCTTTTTAATTAAATACATTTGTTCATTGTCCCATCTTTGTTCTTCACTGCCATATCTATTTCTGTAATTCATTTTCTTTTTTCATTTGAGGAATATCACTTCGTCATCCATTATTATCTATCTTAACTTAACACTTTAATGTTTTATTTCAATTTTAACTAACTTATATATTATTACTTCATCTATCTTCATTCTTTTTCCTATTTTTTCATTTTGTTATGTTTTCTATATATTTAATAGCATCTTCAAAAAAAAATCGTTTTAATTGCTGGGTTTTAATTTGTTTTTATCTTTAAAATTTCCCAAATTGTCAAAATGTAAGAATTCTTAATATTAAGTTATACTAGCTGCTCCGAGCGCCTTCCAGGCGCTCTTCACACCTAGACGGGGGCTCCGCCCCCTGTACCCCCGAGTGATACATGGTATTTGGTTGAAAGTATGTATGAAAAGGTTTTCATCCATTTTGTTTCAATCAGTATAAGTAGATAAGACATATATTTGTTTTCTTGGAAAATATATTTTAATTTAATCAACAACAAATTTTCCTAGTATAATAAGTAAGATTTATTTACTATTTCATATTATTATTTATATATTTACTATTTGTGGCTCTTTGCATTTATTTAAGTAGATTTTAATTAATTAAATAATTAATATTCTAAGTTTATGAACATTATTTTTTTTATAAATTATATTAATTAAAATTTATTTTCTTATTTCTGTTTGTTCTTTATTTTACATATATATGTACAAAACACAAAACAATAACACAGACAGACACACAGACATTGCCTTTTATATATATAGATTAAAACCTTCCCTGGGATGCCCACAACAATCCCTGAAAGTTTCACCGTAATCGGACGGGTAGTTTTTGAGTATTTGACAGACACAGACACACGCACAGACATTGCCTTTTATATATATAAATTATTCTGCTTAATGAACCAATTCAAAATATTCTTATAAGAATTCGCGCCCAAAAATTTAGAGAACCAAATATTAAATTTTTTGTAATAAAATGAGAAATAAAATAATATTCGTAAAATATTAGGTGGTTGTGCCTTGAGACTTCCTAAATTTCTTCACCTTGTTTAATCCAGCACAGAGTATTATTAATTTATAATAATATTTTCTAATTATATAATTACAAATTAGAATTTCTTGGACATCAATAAAGCAAAATAAATTAGAAAAACCAATGAAAATAAACAAGATGTATCAATAAATATTTTTATAGTTATTTTGATTTCATTTTTTTTTTTTTTGGTTAGTAACCAAAGTAAACAAATTAAATATAAATATAATGATATAATTAAAGATAAAATATCATTTTGAAAGAAAAATTTGTTTGAATGGATAGGATAAAATAAGAGTTGCACTCACCTAGAGCACAAAATAAGCACATAACCAGATGGAAACAGTAGGTGGCCCCGTGGCGCCCTGAAGAACTCAATAACAGCAATTCGAACAGGATGACTAGTTAATAGGTACACTTTTTCCAAAAACCAACTCGTTAAAACGTCAAAAAACATTGATCTCACGTTTTAACGTTTCAAACACAGCTGAGGTGGTCCCTTAGCGAATGGGTCGCTAGGGAGACCTAAGTCAAAGAATAGTCAGTCGCCTCACCCTTGTTATTCTCTCTCACTCAACCCAATTCGATCAAATTAGATAATTTCTGTTAATAATTAATATTGTTTGTTTTTTCCTTAAGTGGGCATAATTGAAAAATCATCTATGAGTATAATTTTACAACTTCGGCAAAGAATCACCATCAATATGACAATTAAATCTCAATTTATTAGTCAACTAAACTTTTAATTGTCAAATTGGAGCTTCAACGGTACATGAATTTTAAAATGGTACAATGTGTCTTCACAATTCCTATTTTTGCTCTTATTAGACCATCCCCGAGTGTCATTTGTAATATATAGCCCCTATTACACTTTATCAAATAAAATACCCTAATCTTGAAAAAAAAATCTGGAGTATCTCCACTCGACTATCTCGCAAATTTGAATTGGATTAAATAACATATATTAATTTAAATTAAATTAAATTAATTAAATTATAAATTAAAATGAATAAATAATATTAATACCAGCGCAATGTTTGGCTCTTTGTTGATGGCACCACGTCACGTGTTGTCACGTGAGATTTGCAGTGTTAAAAAATTAATTCTGGTACTTTCAGAGATTCTATCAAGCTGAAATTCTATATATATCAATTTTATACAATTATTAATCATATGAAAAATTATCAAACATATATCTTTATTTTTACGATCACTTTAGAAGAAAAAATCAAAACGTTGTAGGTAATGACCCTCTTATGGTTGAAGTACATTTCTCAAAAGTTGATAGAAAACTATGAATTTTGAATAATGCCCATGTACCAAATTTCATCATTCTAGCTCAAACCGTTTTTGCGTAATCTTGGTTACATACATACACACAGACAGACATTTTTCTCAACCTTAGTGAAAATGATTCAGGAACCTCCAAAACGTATAAAAACATCAAAATCTCAACATCGCAAATTTTCGTGATCGCAATACTATCTCTGGCGAGATAGTAACAATGTACTACTTTCTACAATCAGAGGTTAAACTCTAATAATTAATAATTTGAAATCTACTATTATTAGGATATATAAAACAAAATTCTATTCTTGTTTATATTAGTAGTAAATTTGATGGTTTGTTTTGGATTTTCATTTAGCTAATATTAACGCTATATATGATTTTTCATTTTGGTCTAACTAACTAAATTTATATCATTGATTTATTTGCCATTTACCTACTAAATATAAAATCCATATTATGTAACAATTCTAATTTTGTACATACTTTTTGCTTATTGATATATCCATCATATAAAAAAGAATTAAATTTTTATTCATTGTATTTTTTATGAGATTTAAATTTTTTTTTTTTTTTTTTTGTAAAATGGATAAATATTAATCCTTTCGGTTCACCCTTGCCCCAAGCCTGAGAAGCCACCAACATATTTTAATCTTCATCTTTCACTAACATTGACATTTTTCACAATTAGTTTTCAAACTAATTTGACTTCATATCAACTAAAAGTAATAAACTTAAATGTATGTAGTTTCTACTAATCACAGTTTGTGAGACAAAACTCATGACTATTGACAAGTTGATATTGAAAAAACTATACTTCTGATCAGCTGTGTCTATTTCCCAATTGGAGTAATTGTTCTATTGTGTGAAGTTCGAAAAGTTAAATGAGTAAACAGAGAGGAGTTCGAGGTGGAAAGAAGAACCATGTCTTTTACTGGTCCCTGCCCCCAACAGAGGATTAATAAGTAAATTCAGCTTTGTTTTTTTGTTAGAGTATCAATAAAATAATTTTCTATAAATCAATAACAATAATTTTTCAAGAAATTAGATTATTTGGATTTTTTTCAAAGATACACTAAATCTATTATATAGGTATATATATCATATATTATAATTTAAATGTAACCAAAGAAGCGTTTTAAATGAAATGTCTCATTTAATCCTTATTATTACTTAATTTATATAATTATCGATTATTATTAAATAAAAATCAAAGAATCATTATTCATGTTATGTTGAAACGGATGATTGATTATTAACTCAATACAAATTTTATAAAAAAGGAAAGGAAACTTAACAAATGATTCATAGTGAAAAATCCTCAATTGAATGTGATCGAATTCCTGACTTGATTGTGGTCACTTGACCTCTTTTTGTCAAGTCCATCCGATCTCAAGAAACACGGCCAAGGTCCGAAGTTTATCATTCATTCAACGTGATTAGAATTTTATTTTTCACTTCTATTCTTTTCATGAGTAACAAATTAAAATGCAATATAAAAATACATTAATGTATGAACAATTTTTTAATAATTATAATGAATTGCATATTCGATAATAAATATTTATTTAAATGAACGAAAAATCATTTACATTTGTATAGAATGTATCTTAGATATTAGTTAAAATTTAAAAAATCTGGAGTGTCTTACTCGATTATCTCGCAAATTTGAATTGGATTAAATAACATATATTAATTTAAAATAAATTAATTAAATTATAAATTAAAATTAATAAATAATATTTATTAAACCAGCGCATGTTTGGCTCTTTGTTGATGTCACCACGTCACGTGTTGGCGCGTGAGATTTGCAGTGTTAAAAAATTAATTCTGGTACTTTCAGCAAATAAATCAAGCTGAAATTCTATATATAGCAGTTTTATTTAATTTTTAATCATGTGAAAAATTATCAAACATATATGTTTATTTTTACGGTCACTTTAGAAGAAAAAAAATCAAAACGTTGTAGGTAATGACCCTCTTCTGGTTGAGCTACATTTCTCAAAAGTTGATAGAAAACTACGAATTTTGAATAATGCTCATGTACCAAATTTCATCATTCTAGCTCAAACCGTTTTTGCGTAATCTTGGTTACATACATACACACACACTCACACAGACATTTTTCTCAACCTTCGTGAAAATGATTCAGGAACCTTCAAAACGTACAAAAACATCAAAATCTCAACATCGAAAATGTTCGTGATCACATCTTACGAGATAGTAAAAATTCATTAATATATGAACAATTTTTTTAATAATTATAATGATGTACATATAGAAAATAAATATTTATTTAAATTAACGAAAAATTATTTACATTTTTATAGAATGTATCTTAGATATTAGTTAAAATTTAAAAAAAGATAGATAGACTAGATATGAATTAAAATTTAATAAAAATTATTAAAAATAATTACAATAATAATAATTTAAGTTAAACAGAATGTGAGATGAATTGAGAGAAAAGAAGGGAATCAGAAAATAAAGAATAGAAAGATAATGTGTTTAAACAAGATTTATATTATTAAAACCTACAATTTATTATTTTGATGATATTTTCTCTCTTTTAGGGATGCTATTGAAAAGTTCATTAACAATGAATTTATTATATGAAGAAATTTAATGAAAAAAAAAATGTATTTTTCTAGCTAAGATTACATATGTTTTAAATTTGATGCAAACGATGTATTTTCTCTTGTGCGTGGATTGAGTCATGTGTTGTTGGTTGCCCCTTTCCCTTCATTTCCAAGAGGCTTATTTCTGGAGCGTAGCCTGTTAGCCGGCCTTCTCCAAATACTGGAGTCTTGTTCAGATTATTAAGGTGCCCAAGCACTCAAGTCAACGTTAGTCTGTGGGCAGAGGGGGGGCCGCGAAAGGATTGCGAAGAGATGGAGGGGGGCCCAGAGACCTCGACTGCATCTCGACTGTCACTCAGTCGAGTGGCCCGTGTGTTGGCTAACGTCTGACAGTCAGCCATTTCAATGGGAAATTGTTGTTCGTGTTTTCGGGCGGTGTTTAAGCCCAATCCTAGTCCACCTGGTGAAAATCTACCTCTCTCCGGGCGAATCCTAGGACCTCTACGACGCGGCAATTCACTTTTACCAAAACCACCCACCACCATACCTGGTGAGTTTCAAGGAATTATTGAAAGAAGCTAAACCAGAGGTTCTCAAACTTTTTGAAGTTGGTATCACAGAAACTTCTATGAAAATGTTCAGGAACCACTAAAAGTAACTATATTGGTGTTACCTGCGTCAGGTTACCACCATACCAGAGTTTGAGAACCTTTGAGTTAAACAATTTTGTCTTAAATTAACATTGAAAAAATTATAAATAGTCTCTAATAAATAATAAAAAAAAATGAATTATTTATTTATTGAATAATTTAAATATATTTATCGTCAGTTAGGTTTAATATTTTTATTTTAATTTTTAATCTTAATTTATTAATTAAAAATTCAAAAAATTACAAAATAATCTAATAATCTAATTTATTGTTTATTAAAATGTAATAGATTCTGATTACAACTTCGAAATTTATTCGATGGTATATTGTATATATCCTACTATGGTTCTAATACTTTAATCTTCAATATTCTTATATATGATAATAATAATAATATATATTATATATATATATATATATATATATATATATATATTTAGAACTGAATTAATATATTAGATATACAGGCGACTGAATGGAACAATATTTAAATTGCATATGAATTGTAAATAAATTAAATTATTTAATTAATAAATGAATTGCAAACCTCAAACCCGTAAGAAGAATCAATAAATTATTATATATATATATATATACGTTAATTTTGAATTTTGAAGTTTGAAAATTCACATTATTTTATTATTAGGTGGAATGTGATGTGAAATGAACCAATATTTAAATATTTTTTAAATCTTTTATATTTTTTTAGAGACTTAATAATTTTGTTTAATTTTCAATCTTAATTTATTTATTAAAAATTGAAAAATAGTAAAGAATTATCTATATATAATCATTACATATATTTAATCATAATTATTTATACCCATATTTTCCTTTCGTATTTTTGCAATTACATAATTTTTTTTACTATAGTATTGCGATCACGAAAATTTTATATGTTGAGATTTTGATGTTTTTTTACGTTTTGAAGGTTCCTGAATCATTTTCACTAAGGTTGAGAAAAATGTCTGTGTGTGTGTGTGAGTATATGTAACCAAAAACGGTTTTAGCTAGAATCATGAAATTTGGTACATGGGCATTATTCAAAAGTCGTAGTTTTCTATCAACTTTTGAGTAATGTAGCTCAACCGGAAGAGGGTCATTACCTACAACGTTTTGATTTTTTTTACTCTAAAGTGGCCGTAAAAATAAAGATATATGTTTGATAATTATTCACATGATTAATAATTGTATAAAACTGCCATATATAGAATTTCAGCTTGATTGAATCGCTGAAAGTACCAGAATTAATTTTTTAACACTGCAAATCTCACGCGCCAACACGTGACGTGGTGTCATCAACAAAGAACCAAACATGCGCTGGTTTAATAAATATTATTTAATAAATTTTAATTTATAATCTATAATTAATTAAATTTAATTTAAATATAATATATTATGTTATTTAATCCAATTCAAATTGCGAGATAGTCGAGTGGAGACACTCCAGCTAATTTTTTGATTTTTATTTCGGTCCATTGTTTTGAAAGAAATAAATATGAGAATAAGACATAATCAAAAAAATAAATAAATTTCTCTAATCAATTATTTTAAATATTTAGATGATGATGAAAATAATTTTAAATTTAAATAAAATAATTAACAATAAATCATAATGCTCTTATCAGTGTTATAATTTCTATTTAACGCAAAACATTTACTTAATCTCAAAGGTTATAAGCTTGATAATTAATTTTAGAATTCTGATCACGATTCGTATAATTTCTCCCCTGGCATTCACTTTTCATTAATGTTTTAATAGTTATTTAAAAAAAAATAATAAATTGTTTTTTGTTGTATCATTTGATTCTATTTTTAACTCTTTCAAGATTTATTCAACAAATTTATTTATTTCATTTAATATTTAATTCATTTTAAAAATGAACAATTTTTTTTTGTGTGTGGGAGAGGATAATGGAGGGGAATGTAGAATCTTATATTCCATTCATAAACTCCATATTTAAATTGAAGTCATTTTAATAATATGATATCAATCACATTTTCTTCGAATCATCTTCTTTCTTTGAATGCATATGAATTAAAAATTAAAAATAATCATATTCAATCTATGAAGCCATGCATCCATAATTGAATGTGTTTATTAATCTAGCAATTATTTACTAGATTACTAATATAGTTGGGTATGGTGTCTTTTTAATTAAAAATATTTTTATCAAATAAATAATTACTAAGACATATGCTTTGGTGAATAAAACAGGGTTTGAGAAAAAAGAAAAGCTGGAGTGTCTCCACTCGACTATCTCGCAAATTTGAATTGGATTAAATAACATACATTAATTTAAATTAAATTAAATTAATTAAATTATAAATTAAAATGAATAAATAATATTTATTGAACCAGCGCATGTTTGGCTCTTTGTTGATGGCACCACGTCACGTGTTGGCGCGTGAGATTTGCAGTTTTAAAAAATTAATTCTGGTACTATCAGCGATTCAATCAAGCTGAAATTCTATATATAGCAGTTTTATATAATTATTAATCATGTGAAAAATTATCAAACATATATGTTTATTTTTACGGTCACTTTAGAAGAAAAAAAATCAAAACGTTGTAAGTAATGACTCTCTTCCGGTTGAGCTACTTTTCTCAAAAGTGGATAGAAAACTACGAATTTTGAATAATGCCCATGTCCCAAATTTCATCATTCTAGCTCAAACCGTTTTTCCGTAATCTTGGTTACATACATACACACAGAGACACATTTTTCTCAACCTTAGTGAAAATGATTCAGGAACCTTCAAAACGTAAAAAACATCAAAATCTCAACATCGAAAATTTTCGTGATCGCAATACTATCTCTGGCGAGATAGTAAAAAGAAGAAATGATTCAGATGGAAAAATTTAAGTAAACAAAATAATTTTATTCTTTCAAATGAATAGATTATATATATATAATTATATTAATATTTATTATTATGAGTATATATTTATAAGAATTATATTAAAAGTACGATTACACTGAAATTAAACCAACCATATCTATAGACTGTAGTTTTGATGATTTTTATCGATTTTTAATAAAAATAATTTCCAGTTTAAATCTTTAAAATATAATAAACGTTATCATTAGATATTATAATTTTATTTAATCACATGATATCATCAATTATTCTTCTCTTTTTCTATTCTAAAATCTGCACGTTATTCTATAAATTCATTCAGTTGATTTAGTCGAAAGACATTCCTTGGCTTATTTGTTGGTAATTTTATTTTACGCCATTCCTACGTAGGTGTCCAATTGGCCAATGGAATTTGAATCATGCAAATTTTAACAGGATAAATATTTTTGTGATGAAGTGAGACTTCGTGATATAATATTAAAACTATTATTATATTATCTCATGTGATTCATTAATTAAACTTTATCAAGAACGATGAGAAATTCAAATTGAATTTTAAAAAAATATTTTTTTTTAATCTTACACACATGTTTTCAAAAGTATAAACATGCTGATTTATTTATCTATGTTTATTTAAGAAGTATTTAAAAAAAAATACTGAGATTTAAATTTATAAAAACAGAGATAAATTAATAGGACAATGAAATATATATAATATTTTCAATTATGTATAAATTATTTGGTAGTTATTATTGTTATAATGTTAATTACAATCAGGTTATTTTAAATACATTCTATCCACATCTTGCAAATTAGTTTTATGAAGAAAAATGGAATTATTAACTTTTAATACCAAATTAAATCAATTCCAGTAGAATACTTGAGTAATGAAAAAAAAAAGAAAAAAATTAAATAATTCTGTAATTTTATTATGTTATTATTATTGAGAGATTTTTTGATTATGCACACAAATTTTTCTATAAATAAAAATCAATTATTTTAATAAATAATTATTTAACAGTCATAATAATACATTAAATTTGAAAAATAAATTTTATCTATGTATATTTTGCAAAGGGGGAAAGGATAAAAATGAATTATGTAGGATAAAAATGAATTATGTTTGAATTAAATTTGATTTGAATAATTATATTTATTGGCTACTATACGCGGATCTCAGGTGCTTGTTTCGCTCACCCAATGCATTTGCTGAATTGAAGGCAGTGGGGAGATCGACTCAAGGACCGGTTTTCTTGCCGGAATGTGCAAGTGACTAAACATTGTGTAGATGGAAATTTATATAAACCATTCTCACCGAATTGATATTTTAAAAAATAAAATAAAATAATATATAACATGATTTTTTAAAAGTCAACCTTGAAATTAATTTCTATTTTTATAATGTTTTAATTATATACATTTTATTATTTATTTTTTCACATATTTATTATTTAAAAATATTTAACCTTTTGACTATCTCGCCAGTTTGAACGGTTTGAGCTAGAATGATGAAATTTGGTACATGGGCATTATTCAAAATTCATAGTTTTCTATCAACTTTTGAGAAATGTGGCTCAACCAGAAGAGGGTCATTACCTACAACGTTTTGATTTTTTTTCTTCTAAAGTGATTGTAAAAATAAAGATATATGTTTGATAATTTTTCGCATGATTAATAATTGTATAAAACTACTATATATAGAATTTCAGCTTGATTGAATCGCTGAAAGTACCAGAATTAATTTTTTAACACTGCAAATCTCACGCGCCAACACGTGACGTGGTGCCATCAATACATATTATTTATTAATTTTAATTTATAATTTATTTAATTTAATTTTAATTAATATATGTCATTTAATCCAAGTCAAATTTGCGAGATAGTCTAGTGGAGACACTCCAGATTTTTTGGAGATTGCTATAAGATTATATTTCGGAAGAAAACTGAGGTTTGTTAATAGATCACTCTATAAATATTATAATTTAATCAAATTGAATTATAATCTTAGGCTATATTAATCAACAGTTTAATTAGGAATACTTATCTACATATATATGTCGTAGGCAAATTGTAACTTTATGAAAATAACCTTTGCCTGGCCAAATAGCTTCAACTATTATTTAATTTCAATATGACTAGGAAAATAGCTCAAAAAATGTCGTACATTTATTGGACCGATGACTGATGATTAAGACACACGATCAGTAAATTCGTCTGCCTTTCTTAGCATTCCGTTCTTAATAAAAGTAGCAAACCTGAAAAAAAGTGAGAGAGAAGTAACAGAAAAAATACCCATATATTATTTATTTTTAACAAATTATTCAATTAAAACAATTTAATAAGGAAACGAATATTTTTAAAAAAAATAATTTGAAAATTTGAAAAAAATATATTTTTATAATTTATTTATTTTATTTATATCAAACGGATTTTTATTTTGACATTTACATTAATTTAGAACTCGAAACTGCGCTGAAGTTACGGCAAGCTGAAGTTAGATAAATATACAATAAAGAACAAAAAAATTTTTGAATAATTTCTCAATTGATTACTGTAATATATAAAGTTATTTGCTCAATAAAGATTTAGCCAAATGCTTTTGTCTAGGTAAATGCTATTTTTCTAGTCAAATTGAAATGAAATAATAGTTGAAGCTATTTGGCCAGGCAAATGCTATTTTCATAAAGTTGGAATTTGCTTACGACATATATATATATATATATATATATATATATATATATATATATATATATATGCTTGCCATTATGATATTAAAGTAATGTGCTATTAGTTCATTTAAAAGTAAAAAAAAAAAAAATTTTTTAAACATTGTATTAATAAAATATATTTATTATATCTGGTATTAATCTGGTAAGTATAATTTTATTTGTTGATTAGAAATAAAAAATATTTAATATAAAGAATTTATATTAATTAATATGTATAATAAAATTAAAAATAAATAGAATTATACAAATAAAATATGATAATTGTTCATCTTTTTGCCATTAACTAAATAATTTTCTAGATAAGATATATAGGGAAAAACAAATGATAAAATTAATCATTCTTTTAAAGGGGGGGAATGGACAATGCAAAATTTTATTGCGGAAAATCAATGATTATAAACTTCCGGAGCGTAATGAATGAATGAATGAATGAATTGAGCCGACACTTCAAGTGGGAGGGCCCAGTCAAAGACTACGAGTCATTAACATCAATTCCTTCCAAATATTTAACAACACCCCCCTTCCCCCTCCTTTTATCTAGATTACAGACAAATGAATGACGCGATATCCATGTGTAAATATCAAATAGTGGATTGTCCCCGGAAGTGGCTTCAATCCTGTAAATATGCACTGATTTTAGAATTTTTTTTTTCTTCAAATGATTAAAATAGAATGATTCAAAAAATTCTTTAAGATAAATAATATAAAATATTTACACTAAATTATTTTTTTTTTATCTTAACCTATTTGAAAATCTTTCTGGTATTCTCAGGTAGAATTTTAACCTTGATTTGTAAGTTAAATAATGATATTAGATAATTTAAGTGAATATTTAAAATTCATTTTTTAATTCTAGTTTTATTTAATTTTCAAATTACTAACCTACTTCATAATTCATATTTTATTTATAATATATAACGATATAAATTATTATATTATATAAATGAATAATATTAAAAAATAAACGAGAATATTGCCATTTATTATTATTTAATTCTTTAAATTTTAGTTACAAACTCGTAATTCTTAATTTTATTGGATTGATTTCGTGGATTTCCTGTCAATATTATTTATGTATCTTATATTCACTTAAATCTCACTCTTTTATTACCAACATTAAATTTACAAGACAACTTTATCAATATTGATGATGATCTTTTAAATATTTCATTTATATAAACAGTCAATATCCATCAAAATGAAAAGAAAAATCGGTTAAAAATAAGAGGATCATTATTTGCAATTTTTCAATCTTTTTCAAGTATGATAAATGAAACTTCAATCAACCTCAGAGAGAAACTATATTTATTTCTACATCATGGGAATTATTGACTATTAATAACTCAAATTCTCTTGGAATGAGTTGATGGGAAGGATTTGTAAAGAATGAAGTGGGAGGGTAAGTTAAGTTAAAAGGTCCTCTCAAGATTGCTGGCGTTTGCTTTATGATTTGAAATTTCAAATTTAGAACAAAGACTCGACTACATCATTATTATTATCTAAGAAATAAAATAACGAAACTACAAAGAAGATAATTATTAATAGATTTTTAACTAGAGTCTAGAATTTTATGAATTAAGATTCATCCGAGTGTATTATAAAAAAAAAATATAAAAAATGTCAGAACGTATCAATATCTTATATTAAAGAGGATTTTTATATATTCATAAATAAATAAATATAAATTCATAATAAATAAATAAATATAAATACATAAATAATCAAAATCTATTGGAGTGGCTATAAAGGGACCACTCTGGACTTAAATAAATAAATATTAAAGCTTATGACAGCAACAATAATGGAAATCAGACTGGACATACAACCCCAAGAAAAGATATAAAGTAATAAATAAATAAAAATACATAAATAATCTAAATCTATTGAAGTGGCTATAAAGGGTTCAATCCAGACTTAATTTAAATAATAAGAAAATATATAATAATTGAAATTTTCATAAACAAAATTATATAATAAAAGATTCTATAAATGAAAATAAAATGATTAATTTACCGTTAATCTTAAATTCTTTAATAAATCGATAAATGAATTAATACTTTAATAAATTATTTTTTAATTGGCATTACAATAACATACTAGTGTAAAAGAGTTAGTTTTGGTTTGAGGAGATTATCTGTAACCCCATTTGACAAATGACATAATGGTTTGCCGATGGATAAACAACTCGGCCAGTGTTTATGTTTCCTGGGATGTGTCATTGAGAGAGGAGGTCGTCCTTGGCCAGCTCGCTCGCCATCTTTTACTGTGGGCCTCCGCCTCTTAAACTCTTCATTTCTATATAGGTATATTTATATATTAATATATGTTTGATGGTGGGAGGGCGACTGATGCAATGAAAGAGAGAGAAAGTGATTGTGCCAGAGGGTCCGCAATGATCTTTTTTCATGAAAATTATTAAGTAAAAAAAAAAAGACAAAAAAAATGTTAAAACCAAAGAGGAATAAATCATTTTCATGGGTTATTTTAAAAAAGATTTGATGAAAAAAAGGAAGAATGTTTAGATTATAATATACTTAAAAAAAGAAAGGATCCCTTTATATTTAACCGCTTGGAAAATAAATCCAATCATCATTCATCAATGAGAAATCAAATTTAATGATGGAATTAAAATCGACTTTAAATTTGCAAATACGTCATTATTTTTCTCGTGGCAATATAATTTTTTTTATATATATTTCGTTAGTAATAATAATAAATAATTCTAATCAATTAATTAAATGTAATTAATTAGAAATATTTAGATTAGTTTATATAAAAATAAAATAATATAATAAGAAGTAAAAAAAAATTCATTAAAATTTACTAAATTTATTCTTTCTCATTATCTCACTATTAGTATTAAGAAACAAAAGGCTTAATTAAATTAAAAATAAATTTCCAAGGATACAATCTACTAAATTTACCTCTAAGCGTGATTTCTTTAAGTCTTATTACTGATTTAAAAATTTTAAATAGATTAAATAAATTGGGTTGAAATTTGTTACAAATTAATGAAAAAACTTAATTAAATAGAAAAATTTTAATATTTATTTAATTTGAAAAAAAATTTAAAACAATTAATTATCGTTAAATATATTATTATTATTATCCGATTTATTACACTTACTCAGTACTACGTACTGGTAAAATTTCACCTACCCTAATTGTTCTTTTCTTTTCTAAGGGTTAGGCTCGGGCGGCCTGGGGAGGGATTTCACCCTATCCCAGACAATCCTCCGGACAATGTTCAATTGAGAAACTTTCGAACTATATGACAGGTTTGGAGCAAGATTGCTCTTTGGCCTATTTTCAGCAAGTTGTTGGGCATGGAAAGCTTCTCAAAGGATCTTGATGTTTTTTTTGAAATTACTCCTTCAGCAGAGATGACGATAGGGTAAATTAAAACTCTCTCGAGTTTCCAGATTTTTTTTAGTTGAAATGCAAGTTCCTCATATTTGGATAGTTTTTCGTTTTCACTTTTTTTTAAGTTATGTGTTAGAGGAACTGCTATTTCAACTAGTGTGGCCGTTTTGTCATTCTGGTTAATTAACAGTATGTCTGGGCGATTATAATCAATTGTCTGATCCGTTACGATTGGTCTATCCCAATAAAGGATAATATTTCCTTTTTCAACAACTGGTGGCGGGTTGTATTTATAATAGGGCGGTGTTGTTTCCCTGTCCATAATACCGAACTTGAATCCCAGCTCTTGATGGATTAATTTAGCCAATTGATTATGTCTTCCCAGATAAGCCGAGTTAGCAAGCGAGGGGCATCCAGCCATGACATGCTCAATCGATTCCCCTATAGCCCCACATTTTCTGCACCGATCTTCCACATTCATCTTTAGGATATGTTTTTCATAGTTTTTAGTTCTCACAACTCTATCTTGGATGGCCATCATAAAACCCTCGGTTTCCGGATATAGACAGCCATCCTTTATCCATTGGTTAGATGCCATGGTATCGATGTATGGATCGTCTATCATTAAGGGAAATCTACCATGAAGTATCTTCTCTCTCCAAGTTCTACTTATTTCCTCTTTTACTGAGGCAGGATTATTCAATTCCTTCAAGTTGAGGGGAGTGAAACCCTGGTCGACTTCTCTTACCGCCATAATAAGGTCGTCCTCAGATGATAGTAGGCGATTTTTCATTTTAAACTCCTGTGATCTACATAAGTTCAAGATATTAACCAATCCTCTACCACCTTCTTTCCTAGACGTGTACAAGCGAACCACAGATGAATTTGGATGTAGATGTCGAAACTTTGTCAATAACCTTCTAGTTGTTCCATCTAGGTTGTTGAGATCTGTGTTAGTCCATTTTAATATGCCAAACGAGTAAGTTAGTATGGGTACGGCCCATGTGTTGATGGCTGTAATTGTGTTTCCCCCTGATAATTTTGTGTTTAACACTTTAGTTACTCTCTTTTGATACATTTCGCGGAATTGCTTTTTTAGTTGGATATGGTCTATTCTGTTGTTTTGTGTTATCCCTAAATATTTGTATACGTCGTGGGATTTCAGTTCTTCTATTCCCGCAACTGATTCTCCTGTGTTCTTTATTTTTCCACGTTTAATATTCACAACAGCGCATTTATCGAGGCCAAACGACATACAGATGTCCTCAGAGAACCTCCGAACCGTAGACACCAAGGTGTGAAGACTCTTACGGTTGTCCGAATACAGCTTCAGGTCATCCATAAATAAGAGATGTGATAACCTTACACTATTACCATGTCCGCTGACCCTATAGCCCAATCCGGTTTTAGAGAGTAAAGTCGAGAGCGGGTTCAGTGCCAAACAGAACCACAGGGGAGAAAGAGAATCCCCCTGGAAGATGCCTCGCCTGACGTCAACTGGTCCGATGTCTTTATTATTGCAGAAGATGTTTGTCCTCCAGGTTCTCATCATTTCCTGCAAACAGTCTATGATGTTGCGCGACACTTTGTAAATTTCGAGAGTTTTGATAAGCCAATCGTGTGGTACTGAGTCAAACGCTTTACTGTAGTCAATATAGCTCATGTGGACATTACGTTTATTAACCTGTACCTGCTTCAGTATTATTGCATCAATGGTGAGTTGGTGTTTACATCCCAGCGCCCCTCTGATACATCCTTTCTGTTCTTCACTTATAAGCTTGTTGTTCGTGCAGTGATTTTGGATTTTCTGACATATCAGTGATGTAAACAGCTTGTAAAACACTGATAAGCAGGTTATTGGGCGGTAGTTGTTTGGTTGGGATGGATTTCCTTTTTTTATTATTAGATAGGTTTTGCCTTCCGTTAGATGTTTTGGGATTAAGTTTGGCTGTCTTAGGGCTTCCGTGAAGCAGCGGGCCAGTGCCTCATGCGTTGATGGCAAATACTTAAGCCAAAAGTTATGGAGTTTGTCTAGTCCAGGTGACTTCCAGTTAGCAGTCTTCTTCAGGTTCGATGTTATATCACTTGTCTCAAAAACAACACTCTCCATAGGTTGGACATCTGCGGTCTGATCTTCAATAGTTTGGATCCAATTTACTTCTTTTTTATATTCTTTAGGTGCAGACCAAATAGAGCTCCAATAGTGACGGAAATTTTCATTATTTTCTTGCTGGTGTTCGTTCGTTTTGCATTCTTCCTCTAATTCGCGAAAGAATTTTTTCCTATTATTTTGAAAGTTATTATTTTGTTCTTTTCTTTTCGTCAACTCATTGTATCTTCTCAATCTTGCACCTTTTGCTTTCGCTTTTTGTCTATATGTATCTTTCAGACATAACATTTCTTGTGTGCTTTTGGGGGATTTAAGATTTATTCCTGCTGTCCGGGCCAATTTTTTTACCTTTTTATTTACTCTTTTAGATGGATTATTTTTTAGATATTCATCTATTATGTCTGCTTTTGCTCGTAATTCGTCAATATTTTTCTCAAGTCTTCTCCTCCAGGGTTGTACTTTTATTTTGATACTATTCTTATTTAGTTTTTTTGGGGGTAGAGATCTTTGGTTATTAAGTTCAAGTATTGTTATGGCAGCGCTGTATAGTACCAAATGAATATCTTCAAGTTTTTCTAGTATATTTGGGCAGGCTGCAATACATTCATTCATTTTATTTATTAGATTTGTAGCTCTTTTAATATTCTTAAGTTTTGGCAGGGATGGTCTACTTTTGGGTTCTGTGTTTCTGTAGAATTCTAGATAGCTTAGGAATTTTTCTTTCATTTTGTTATCTATGTCTTCAATGAAAGAGGTATTAGCTGGTTCTTCCCCTTGCTCATTGGTATCGGTTGTTTGGATTTCGTTCAAGGTTGGAGTTAATGTTGTTGAATCGGATGATGCTGTCGGTGCTAATCCTAACTCGCGTTGCACTTCGCGTTTAATTTCTTCAAGTTGTTCGGAGGAAAGATAACTTTTTTTTATAATGACGTTTCTTCTGTCCGATATGTTTTGTTCCGACACTTGCATATCTGGATAGAGTTTTTTAAATTCTGTATAAAGGAGATTTCTATATCCGGGTCGGGGAATTTCTTCACAACGGTTCACGTGGTAGAAGCAGCGTATTATTGCTTTATTCTTCCGTGGCGTCCACTTGATCCTTTTGTTGCGTCTTCCTTCTTCAGCAGTCCTATCCTCTCTCCTATGATTGGACGAGCTTGAAGATGGAGTGGGACAGATCTGATTCCCTGCTCTCTCCCTTTCCGGTGGTTGTGTATGGGCTGTCGCTTCTTGTAAAACAGGTACCCGCCTCCTCAGTACTCTGCCACCGACGGTTCGCATGCTGTCGTGCCCAGCGTCGGCTCCAGACACGCCCTGACGATCCCCAGGCAGCGATCCTTTCTCATAATTCATTTGAGGCTCCATTTCATAGGGTTTGGTGCATTTTTTAAAGTCTTCTTGCCCAAAAGACTGTTGGGGAAGGAGGAAAAGTCTTAGGATAGAGATTCGATAGGAATTTTTAGGTTAGGACTTGATTTTCCTCTGGGATAGGAGGAGAAATCAAGGCTCGCGTAGGGCAGGTTCGCGTACCTGAAGTAGACCTATCCCATATTGGGCTTATAAAGGAGTGTCTACCCGCTACCCCTTTATTATTATTATTATTATTATTATTATTATAAGTTAATTATTTTTAAAAGCGTTTCGTTTTACTTCGCTTCTAATAAATTGTAATAGTTTTTATACAGTTAATATTTTTTTTAATTCTAATAGATAAAATAATTTAATAAATTAAATAAATCGATAAAAATTAAGTTTTAATTCTAATAATAATAAAAAGGATCAATATTAAATGTTCAAAAATTAATGTAAAAATTGCCTGAATCAAAATCAATGGTGCATCTTCCTCTTGCAAACAGTGATTATAATTGGTAAAAAAATTATATTATAATATATATATATATATATATATATAATAGGTCGATAAGTATGAAATTTGTGTGTAGTTGGTAATATAAGTAACTTAAACAAGTTCTTTTATAATACATTGATAATTTTATTTAATGAAGCGACCATTTTTCTATAAATTTCATCTTTGACGGTCTGAATATTATAAATGAAAATTATAAATTTATTTTTTTAAGTCACAAATATGAGAGCATCTCAAAATATAACTTATATATTTTTTTTACATAAATGAGATTGAATCATCTTCTTTAGAATACAAACAAAAATATGAAATGACATCAAATGCTTTATTTAATTTTATAATTTAAAAAAAAATTATCTCCATTATAAAGTTGTTATAGTTGATACATTTTATGAATGACTAATCATCAACTCAGTTTTACTTTTTGATTTTAGTCATTTAAATGAACTAAATCCATTTAAATTTCCACAATATCAACAACTTCAAATATATAATATAGAAACTAAAATATTCCCACGATAGAGAAAGTTTCCATCTGTTAACTTACCTGGTAACGTTCTCCAGTGAATAAGGCGTTAATAATTAAATTATAGATAGCTCCGTAGTCGAAATCAAACATATACGCCTTTTAATAATAACAATATTACGATTATCAGAAATTTGTTTTAAATGAAAAAATCTGGAGTGTCTCCACTCGAATATCTCGCAAATTTGAATTGGATTAAATAACATATATTAATTTAAATTAAAGTAAATTAATTAAATTATAAATTAAAATTAATAAATAATATTTATTAAACCAGCGCATGTTTGGCTCTTTGTTGATGGCACCACGTCACGTGTTGGCGCGTGATTTGCAGTGTTAAAAAATTAATTCTGGTACTTTCAGAGATTCAATCAAGCTGAAATTCTATATATAGCAGTTTTATACAATTATTAATCATGTGAAAAATTATCAAACATATATCTTTATTTTTACGATCACTTTAGAAGAAAAAATCAAAACGTTGTAGGTAATGACCCTCTTCTGAAAGAGCTATATTTTTTAAAATTTGATAGAAAATTACGAATTTTGAATAATGCCCATGTACCAAATTTCATCATTCTAGCTCAAACCGTTTTTGCGTAATCTTGTCTACATACACGCACACATACATACACAGACATTTATCTCATCCTTAGGGAAAATGACTCAGGGGCCTTCAAAACGAATAAAAACATCAAAATCTCGACATCGATCATTTTCGTGATCGAGATAGTAAAAAACTTTCAATAAAAATTATCTTTATCACATAAGTTTATGTTTAAATATCAGCTAGAGAAATTCCCTTGCCAGGCCCGGGACTTGAACCCGGGACCAAAAGAATGTTAGAGATACTGATTACAATAAGAAAGAAATTATCTATTATTCATAATCAAAAATAATTACATCAGGAAAAATCATTTGCATTTTTTATGTTTATTAATTAATATACAAATGACTATATAAAAAACTAAATAATTTGTACAATTACCAGTGAATTAAATATTGTATTAAATAGTAATTTAAATTAAGTCTCATGTTCAATAACAATGCTTTACTAATGTCAAAATCAATTTGTAAATAAATGTTTAAATCATTTTTAAGATAACATTTTACAATGTTTATTTTTTAATATAAATTTTATTATTATTTTATTGCTTCTAAGTATGTTTTTTAATCTATTATTATGTTCGAAGTATTAAAACCGCTGAAAATATTGCTGAAAATATTGGTAAAATTCGATTACCTATAAAAATACATTAGAATGAAACAATTGCGATCAAGATGTCGTATATCAATTTCCTGAAAGATTTTCTAAATATTTATCTAGTGAATTTATTTTTATCATCGCAAAATGAAAACCAAGATTCTTTTGAATTATTATCCACTTAACATAAAGATAAAGAGTCATGTCAGAAAGAATGAGGATTAATTAAACCACGGCAGCTGAGGTCATTTCAATTTTGAGAGAATTTTGTAATTAGAACAGTTCCTTTCTATATTTAAAATATTTAATTTAAGATAATTTAACAAGATTTAAGAAATGATTTTTTTATATTAAATATGTTCATTTTCATTATTTAAAAAAATGAGTAGCGTTTTTTTTTTTTAAAAAAAAGCATAGCTTTGCATTAATCATCAAGACGTTTATACAAGTTTATATTAACTAACAATTAATATAATAATCTTAAATTTAAAGTATTAAATTAAAATAAATGCTTAAAATCGGCCAAACCATTCATCAATCGATAAAGGCTCTCTCTATTTTCTGATTTGGTCTAAGAAATTCTATACTTTCTTATGATAATTATTTACTAATATTATTATTCGTGTAACATTTTTTACATTTTACATCCACATAATATTCTATTTTTACTATCTCTCCAGAGATAGTATTGCGATCACGAAAATTTTCGTTGTCGAGATTTTGATGTTTTTATACGTTTTGAAGGTTTCTGAATCATTTTCACTAAGGTTGAGAAAAATGTCTGTCTGTCTCTCTCTCTCTCTCTCTGTGTGTTTGTGTGTGTGTAGTAGTAGTAGTAGTAGTAGTAGTAGTAGTAGTAGTAGTAGTAGACAATATTACGCAAAAACGGTTTGAGCTAGAATGATGAAATTTGGTACATGGGCATTATTCAAAAGTCGTAGTTTTCTATCCACTTTTGAGAAATGAAGCTCAACCGGAAGAGGGTCATTACCTACAACGTTTTGATTTTTTTCTTCTAAAGTGACCGTAAAAATAAAGATATATTTTTGATAATTTTTCAAATCAATAATAATTGTATAAAACTGCTATATATAGAATTTCAGCTTGATATAATCGCTGAAAGTATCAGAATTAATTTTTTAACACTTCAAATCTCACTGGTGCCATTAACTAAGAGCCAAACATGCGCTGGTTTAATAAATATTATTTATTAATTTTAATTTATAGTTTATAATTAATTAAATTTAATTTAAATATAATATATTATGTTATTTAATCCAATTCAAATTGCGAGATAGTCGAGTGGAAACACTCTAGCTAATTTTAAATTAAAAATTATTTATTTATCTTAGAATTTTAAGTGATACTTAAAAAAGCAATATACCTACATGTTTTACGCATTTTAACAATTTTCATTTTCAAGAAAATTCACAAATAAAGCAACAGAACTTAAACATCCTTTTTGCATAATCATAATACACATAAGTAAATATAAATTTTAAAACAATTTACACACAATTCAAATCAATTTTTTTTACTAAATATTACATGAAATAAGTAAAATAAAAAGAAATACTTTTAGATTTTTTTAGTATTATAAAAATAAACTTAAGAATGTTTTAGTTTTAAAAACAAAAAAATTCTGTCAAATCTTCAAATAGAAATGATTTACACTGTTCAAACAAAAAAGACTTATTATGAGTTAATAATAGTAAGAAGGCACACATTTACAAATACATTAATTTTATTTTGATTTTGACTCATTTTATAAAAGTTGATAATACAATCACTCAAATATATTATTGAATTAAAAATAGAGGTGATACATCAAATAATTGTCAATAGAAAAAAAATTAAATTTAAGAACTGTATTTGTGGAATATTTTCAAAAACCAATAAAAAATTAAAAAAATTATTATGAAAATTTTCAATTTTCAATTATTTTTACAATTTTTTATTGGTTTTTGGAATTTATGTCCAATTTAATCATGTTCGGCGGTCTCAAACTATGAAGACAATTTTTACAAATCAATTTCATCATTTAATCAATCTCAGTTATTGTTCCTGAAAAAAACAAATCCTTGTTTTTGAATATGATGTACTGGCGGACAAGTTTTCTGACCGGCTGACAATTGTATTCTCCTTCCAATTGTGTGATCACGTACAAGATAAAATGTTTATGTATTCTTGCAAACATATAACTAAGTATTTATTATTAAGCTTATATGATAACTCATAAAAGACTTTTTGGGAACAAGTGCGTGGAGAGGGGAGCGCACTTATACCCAAGCTTGACCCACGCACTTACCCCACCAGGCCAAAAATCCGGGGTAATTGCGAGCCCCTCTCTTAAATTCAACCGGAAAGTGTTTAAAATATAAAAAGGTTTAGAATCACTAGTTTTTAAACAATAAAGTGATAATAAATCGAAATTTAAATAATAAAAACAACTGATTTTGAGAAAAAAATTTAGGTTTAAAAGTACCCACCTAACTAGTGTGATGATGGATGTGTGTCACATAAACGTCAATGGCCTTGAATTGTTTGCTTAGGGGTTCTAACAGTTTACTTAGCTGTCATAACAAGAAAATCACCAAAAAATGCAAAAGATTTGTACCAAGTTTAAAATAATATTAAGACTTCTGGAGGCCTAACTCGCACTTACCCCGTGCGCGGACTTCACCGAACTTAACTTACTATATATATATATATATATATATATATATATAATATATGCACTTGAATACTTATATAATTACTATAATATATATTAAAAATTAAAATTTGTATATTTTATTTATTATTATTATTATTTATTATTTGTATATTTATATTTTATATTTTATATTTCTATTAATGTAAAGCTATTTAAATTTAACATCCACATAATATTTTATTTTTCAATTCCAAATTCTTCTATTTATCTTATATTGACATAAACTATAAAATATTTGACCTTGTTATTACATGTATTAATAATTTATAATCGATTTGGAAGTAAGCTTGGGTGTGGTGGTAATCTTAAAATTATGATTAATAATAATAAAAAATTTAAGCATGCATCTATGAAAAGTATTTTTATAAAATTATTTCTTATGTTTTCTCTTTGAATATTAAATATTTTTATGTTTCTTTTGTTTGTTTATAGGAGATGAAGTGGCGTCCATTGTGAGTGTTGATGAATGTTTAAAAGAAAATGGAAAAGCTCATCACACTGATCGATTCGATCTCATGACTCGTGAGAAGGACCCGTTTTTGGTAATTCGACGAGGTCAATCATTTCGTTTAGCACTCACATTAGCTCGAGCCTTCGATCCAAAAACTGATGCTATTAGTTTCATTTTCACAGTAAAAGGTATTATAAAAATAATAATTTGAATTATTTTCAATAATATAATATTGTAAGGTAATGATAATATGCAATATCATCAATTAACACCCACACTTCTTTAAATATTTATAAATTTATAGATATATCTTATATATGAAATTCTTGTGTCACAATCTTTGAAATCATATTCCTCCGAAACGGCTGGGCAGATTCTTATGAAATTTTTTATGCATATTCAGTAGGTCTCAAAGAGGGTATAGTTTTATTACCAAACCGCTAATTGGTAAGGTGTGTAAATTTGATTACCTTACTCCTTGTATTTTAGGCTCTGGAGTTTTTTGCGTACGGACGAACAGACTGTCGTATTAAATATATAGATGTCAATTAATTTTTTGTGCATAAATAAACATACATATATAAAAAAAACTATACATAAAATTTGAATTTTCATTCCTTCAATCATTTAAAATGATATTAAAATATTCATTTAAAATGATAATTAAAGAATATCTTATTCAAAATAAATTGTTGAATAAATCTGATCTAAATATTTTTTTGATTTGTTGAATGTAATCACGAAGGATAATAATATTTGAGAAGAATTTAAATCGAGGTTGTAATCGGGAAACACCTGTTTTCATGCAGTAAAGAGGCTTATCTCATCAAAATTATTATCAAAGGGAATCAAAATTAAAATATATAAAATAATTATTTTGCCTGTTGTATTATATGGGTGGGAGGCATGGTCTATGACCCTGGAAGATAAGAGTAGATTCAGAGTATTTGAAAATAGGATTCTTTCCAGCATTTATGTGCCAAAGAAAGAAATGAGGACCCCAGGGAATGGCGGAGACTACTTAACGAGGAATTGCATGACCTCTCTGCATCTCCAGAAATAGGGTTATTAAAGCGAGGCTGCGATAGGCGGGGCACGTGGCTAGAACGGGAGAGAAAAAAATTATTGGTGGAGAGACCGATTGGAAAAAGTCCGCTTGGAAGACCAAGGACGCGTAGGAAGGGACGTAAGAGAGATGGTACAGGGGCTCAGGATAGGGACACTTGGAGAAATGTGGTTGTTGCGGTCAAGAACTTTCGAGTATCTTTGAGCCACATTGATAAATTGATATAACATATACAATATACAATATACAACACAAAAAGAAATGAATGTTTTATGTTAAATACTGATTGAAACAAAATGGATGAAAACCTTTTACTACATTCAACCAAATACTATGTACCACTCGGGTGTACAGGGGGCGGAGTCCCCGTCTCGGTGTGAAGAGCGCCGAAGCCGAACTGAGTAGCTAGTAATTATATATAAATAGTCATCTATAAATGAGAGCATATCGAGTTCAAGGCTTTATTCTAAAAAATATTTTTTATCATAATTTTTATTTTTTTAGAAAACTAAAATTAGTTGAATAGCTTAATTGTCTAGTTATAATTAAAAACTTTATGGATCAAATAATATTATTTTCTTCTTTTGAGTACATATAATAAAGTATATACTATATAAAAAGCCTCTGAGATTTTTTAGTACATTTTTTAACCAAAATTTTCTTTATTAAAAGTCAATTTCATTCAAATACGTGCTGACCATTTTTAGGATAGCTTCATAATTCCATCGGTTTAAAACTTTTGTGATCCTTTAAAAATTGTCATCAGAAATGTTGCCTTTTAATCGCATGTTCGCTGTAGACCAGAGGTTCTTAAACTGTGGTCCGCGGACCCCTGGGGGTCCGCGAAGCCTTTACTGGGGGTCCGCAAAGCCATCGTACAGGTGCACGAGAAAATGATGAGTCAGTTAAAACTTTAATTAATATAAAAGAAGCGATGACATGGCTTTGTGAGGAAACAGAGATCAAATACCCAAATTCAACGAAATGTGCAAGAAAACTATTGCTACCGTTTCCATCTTCATATTTAGTTGAATTTTCTTTCTTCAATATTATAATTTCTAATAAAATGTGTTCTACTATATGCAAAAAAATCGTTATTCACCAATCACTGTTAGAAATATCCATCATATATCCTTGTTCTTATGAGATCGTAAGCCAGAAATTAACTAATAAAATGACGTAAAGTACCTAAAGTTGGGATGGGGTCCGTCAAAATTTTTTTTTTTCAAGTGGGGGTCCGCGGAGTACAAAGGTTTAAGAATCTCTGCTGTAGACAATCGGGTCAGTGTTGCCCTATATATAGGCATCAACTTTCCACAAAAAACTGCATATATATATATATATATATATATATATATTTATTTATTTTAAAAAATAATTTATCTTTATCTCCATTTTTACAAATATCCTGATCCACCTCCATTCAACACCAATTTTCTCCTAACTCTCCCACGTCCTTCATTACATTGTCTGCCACCATCAGCTGGAGGATGAGAGTCTATCATGCCCCGAAAAACACAATTTCAACCTCCTTTTCCACCAAGAACCGCGCGTCCAAAGAAAGATAATTATTTCCCATCATAATTTACAGATAATTGTGTTTTATGCAACTCTGTACTTCATTTTTCAAATAGTTATTTAATAAATATGGTCCTTTATGAAACCTATTATACTTATAAAGTATCTTGTATTGTATAAATTTCAAGGATTATGTTTGTCTATGTTAAATCGTTTTACTTAAAATAGAAAAGAGCTCGCCTCTCTTCTATCATTTTTTTTTATCACGAACTTGGTTACATAGAGTAACGTCTTATAAAAAAGATCAAGGCAAATAAAGATTACAATAGTAATTGTCCTTGACTCTAGTACATCGTGTATTGTATGGTATTGTTTTGAACAAACATAATCAACCCTTTAATTTGAAATTAAAATCATATTCTATATTATTAGACATATTTTTTAATAACATGTTATTATGTCAAAATTAAGCAAAATATTTTTTCTTTATTTTTGTTGGAGAAATCTGTAATTCAAATAATTAAATTTATTATTTCTGATTTTTTTACTACATTTTATTAAAAAAAAAAACACATGAAATTTATAATTGGCAGGTTAATTATTTCCTTTTCCTCGAGATTTTCGATAAAGTCAAAGATTATTTGTATATTAAATAAACTTAAAAATAAAACCTAATATAAAGAATTAATTGCCGGTGTGTACTTTTATATCACTCTTTTGATTATTAAATTTTTTTGAGTAGTATTATTTATATATTATGATCTTTTCCACATTTTCTTAATATGATATTCATTCTATTCACAAATTTATGAACATCTATTAACAATTTTTAATGTTGTTTTTATATTTAAAAAAATGTTTAAAGTAAAAATTTTATTAATGTCTTATTAATGATTAGGGCTTTAGCATCGAAATCCTCGATTTTTTTCAGAATCGGAATCGGCTTCATAATATTTTATATAATATATCTTTAAATTAATTAATTTTGAAACAAATTTAAAAATAATTGAAGCATTATGTTTGCTTCCATTGAAATTTCATCAATAACTTAAAAATAATATAAATATAAAAAAAAATTTATAAAATAACGTTTTTCCAATGGACTAAAAAGAATAAAATAATTTTTCTATAAGCCGGACAAAGTTTATGGATGAATTGCTTCATATTCAATGAAAAACTTTGGGCGCATTTAGTTTTATTTATTTAAATGAACAATCAAGTCAAATTTTTGTAATAATAAAAATTTTATTAAACACATAAACTGACAATTTTTTTTATCATGCAATAAAATTGATAGTTTAAGAGCTAAGAAATTAATCTTTTATTATTTTTCACTGTAATATACTTATATCAAAGTATGTATCAAAATTTAAAAGAATTTTTATTAAATTTACATATTATCAATCAAATCCAAAATGTTTGATAATATTAGAAGAAATAGTGTAACTTGTTAATTAAGTGTTTTAGTGTGGTATGTATCTTAGTATATATATATGTGAATTATAGCTCTATAAAGGAAGTTAATTGCAAAGAACTAAATGCGCCCAACGTTTTTCGTTGAATATGATGCAATTCATCCTTAAACTTTGTCAGGCTTATAGAAAAATTATTTTATTCTTTTTAGTCCATTGGAAAAACGTTATTTTATAAATTTTTTTTATATTTATATTATTTTATTCTTTTTAGTGCAATTTTAATATGATAAATTTATTTAAAATAACAAGAGAAATAGAAAAGATGAAGTTATAAGAAAATTTACACAAATAGAATAAAACAAAAAATATATTAATCTTCCAAAATTGATTTTATGCATTTATGTTAAGTAAATGTTATTATTGAATAATAATTATTATATTATATTTATAAATAAATAATTTTTATTAATATGAGATTTTATAAATTCATCATCATTAATTTTAATGCTATGAAATATATTTTTAAATACGTTCAAAATGAAAATCTATCCTAAAATCACAATATTTATGTTTCAAAATCCGTTGAAAAACAATTAATCGGAGCAATACAAAAGGAGTTAGTTACTAAAAGTAATTAATCGCTAATTAATTACAATTAATTAATTATAATTCAATTATATTTCTTCTATACCTTCTGGGGATTCATTGAAATATCTATAAAAAATTTCAAAGTCAATAAAATAAAAAGTCTCAATAAAAAGTCGATGAAAAATAGATTTCAATTTGTCAAAAGAGCGAACAGACAGACACCAAGTGAAGTTAAAAAAAACGTTATAAAAAAATCAGACTTAAATAGAAATTACTTAAATTTCTCATTCACTTTTGGAAAGAATAAGTTATTTTGTAAATGATTCTAAAACTGATTTGCTTTATGATTCTATTTTCAGATGTGACCAACCCAAGTTATGGTCAAGGAACCCTGGTCGGTGTTCCATTACTTACTAAACAAGTTGCTGATCCAAAAACAGAATGGAGTGCAATTTTAGAATCTCGGCCCTCAAATGAGACAGCAAATAACAATCTTAACACAATTATCTATGTTTCTGTGAGTGTTTATAAAATTAACTAAAAATTCTTTTTGTTTAATTTAATATATAAATCTAATTATAATTAAAAAAAATATTATGTATCACAATAATTAAATACATTATTCGAATTTTTATTTTAAATGTTTAGATAATTCCAGCTGCAAATGCTATAATTGGAAAATGGCAAATGGAAATAGATGTGAAGAAGGGCTCGAACGCTGTCAGTTACATGCACTCCTCGCCACTTTTTATTCTATTTAATCCTTGGTGTAAAGGTAAATTAAAAAAATAAATTAATTTTAAATATAAATCTCTTCAATCAATCAAGAAAATCGACTGATTCTATTATGATTTCATTAATTTATCCATTATTCAGTTTTAACAAGAATGTTATTGCCAGATCGCAGATCTCCAACTTAAATATACAATTTCAGTTATCAAGCGTTTTTTTGTTTCAAGTCTCAGTCACAGCCTTCGGTTAGATCTGCACATAAACTAATTTCTAAAAAAATTATTTTAAAATTCGGGGAATCTTATCTAAATTTTGAATTTTTTGATTTTTTTTACTGAAACTGAGCTACATATTCTTCATTTATTTCTGATCATTCTTTCATTTAATATCTTTTAAAATGAATTATGTATCAAAAACAAATCATAAAGAACTCGATTTCATAAAATAAAGAAACATTTTTTTAATTAGCAAAAAGTTTATTTATTTTTTTTTAAATTTACCTTTGATTAATGTTTGATTACGATAATTTATTGACTCTTAATATTGATTTGTTTTTTATTATAAAGTAATTATTATTTTGCATTGAAGTAAAAATTAATCAAATAATTAATAAATTAAAATATTTTTATTTTTCACATCATTCACATCACATTTGTTACTTGTTTTATTTTCTCATTCTTCAAATTTAAATATTTGATAATTAAATTCTGTTATTGGGTGTATTTTTTTTTTTAATTTGAAATTAAATTTAATATATTTTCTTTATATTAATTAATTTATTTATTATTTATTTATTTTGTAGTGGATCAAGTATATATGAAGGATGATTCTCGTCGTCAAGAATATGTGCTCACTGACACTGGACTCATCTGGAGAGGAAGCTACAATCGATTACGTCCAGCCGTATGGAAATTCGCTCAATTCGAGCAGGATATCCTGGAATGTAGTTTGTATCTGATGATCAACATTGGTCAAGTGCCCTTGGCGAGTCGATCAGATCCTGTAAAAATATCCCGGGCGCTTTCAGCAGCGGTATTGTTTTATTTTATTATTTATTTTTTCAATCTTTAATTAATATGTAAATAATTAACTATTTTTTTTAGGTTAATTCTCCAGATGATATGGGCGCAGTAATGGGAAATTGGTCTGAAGATTTTAGTGGTGGAAATGCACCTACAAAATGGATTGGATCAATGAAAATATTACAAAAATACTACAAATATAAAAAACCTGTGAAATATGGACAATGTTGGGTATTTGCAGGAGTTTTAACAACAAGTAAATTTTCAAATTTATTTTAGATAATTAAAAATAATTAGAATTAAACAAACCTATAATTATATTCTATTTTGAAAATTTTTTATTATTTTTTTTTTATTTTAGTTTGTAGAGCTTTGGGTCTGCCGTGTCGACCAGTTACAACATATTCATCAGCTCACGATACACAAAATAGTTTAACTGTTGATTATTTTATCGGTGAAAATGGAGAAGTTATGGAAGAAATGAATAGCGATTCTGTTTGGTGAGTGAAAATTGTTAATACCTTATAAAAGTTATGATTTTAAAATATTTAAATTAATTAAGTAAATGAAAAATATTCATTTTAAAATATTTTTAATTCAATCTTATTACAAAAAACAAGACTTTTATTTAGATGACCCAATTTTATATATACGCGCGTCAATTTTTATTTCTCCACCTTTTGTGAGCCACCTCCATTCAATTCCAATTCTCTTCAAACTCCCTCCCGTCCTTCATTACATTCTGCCAATCCCGCCTTTGTTTAACGTCACTTCCCAAACTATCTACCCAAAAATAAGATTCTCACTAGTCTTTTCTCTCCCTTACTGCCCATTATTATCTACCTCCTCGATTTTATGGCCCTAATTATGTTTAAAGATGTATAAAGATCATGTGCAAACAATCGTTAAGTAATCTCCATCATTCTTCCGTGAATTTACACTTCTTCTATCCATGTCTATGAAATCATAGTCCACACCCACATAATACTACCGATAAAATATTTGTTTTATATATTTAATTTTGAAACCTCCTGGCCACTTTACTTCAAAATAACCTATTGCAACCTAAATATAAATTCTTCAAGAATATTATTAACCTTTTTTATTATAGAAACTAAGTATTTAAATATTTTTACATTTTCAAATTATAAAAATATTTTTAATGAAAAATACTTTTTGAATTGTGAATTATTTCATGGTGATTATGTTCCCAAAATAGGAATTATCATGTTTGGAATGAAGTATGGATGGATCGACCTGATATTAAACCAGGTAATTTTGATGGTTGGCAAGTGATTGATGCTACCCCTCAAGAGTTGTCCGATGAAAAATTCCGCCTTGGCCCTTGCTCTGTGGCAGCTGCAAAACAAGGCGAGGTTCTGAAACCATACGACTCTGGTTTTGTATTCTCGGAAGTCAATGCTGACAAAGTTTACTGGAAATATTCAGGCATCACTCAACCATTGAAACTTATTAATAAAGATATCCACGCGTAAGTACTCTCAAATAATAATTTATTTTAATCAGTGGCGTAGCTAAGGGGGGCGGTGGGTGCGGTCCGCACCGGGCGACACTTATCTTGGGGCGGCATTTTTTATATTTAGTTATAGTTGTAAAAAACAACTTATTCATTTCATATTTATTTTTTTTCTTTCTTGAATAATAAATGATTATTATGATTCTTATAAGTTTACTATTTGATTTATATAAATTATGATCAACTATATGATTTTGAATATTATTCCTCGGTGTATATAAATGCATTTTAAATTTTGAATTCTAATTCCAAGAACAGGATAATAATTTTATTTTATTATATTCATTAAAATTCGTTGAATTCGTAAACGCATCTTTAAGATTTTGTTCGGCAAAATTATCTTCGTTCTACAATGAGTCAATTAAGACTACAAAATCTTGCAATGTTGTCAATAGAAGAAGAAATTACAAATAATATAAATTTTGAGAGCATTATACACGATTTTTCTAGTATGAAAGCTAGAAGAGTAAATATTATATAAATATGTTTACGAGTGCATACAAATATGTGTAAAAAAATTTACTCTGTGTTTTAATTAATATTGATTAAATAACTTAATAATTTATTTATGTGTATTAATTTATAAATACCACTATTTGATTGACTTATAATAAAAAGGGCGGCAAACTGGAGATCGCCCCGGGCGGCAAAAGTTCTAGGTTCCCCTCTGATTTTAATACTTATATAATAAAAAATAATAATTTATTTTAATACTTATATAATAAAAAATTGGTTAACTTATATTACATATAAATTAAACATTAATTAATTGAAGAATATTTGGTTTTTACAAAATTTAATTTAAATACTAACAAATTATATCATTGTATTAAAGAAAAATTAATAATGTTGACCAGTATGTAGCTTGACGCATTGCCTGTTAAGGAATTTAATTTTACAAGAATTAAGAATAAATTCTTAAATTAAACAAATAATCAACATTAAAAGTGAAAGCAGACATTAAAACGAGCTTAGATCCTGATTACTTTGTGGCAAATAAATTAAATTTTTTTTGGTAGAAGACATGAAATTTTTTTATTTTTTCCATTAAAACTTATTTATTTATAATCTATCTCTTTCTCTTTTCTATTTTATTTTATTTAGAAATTATTTCATTTATAATTTATTAGAAATATTATCATTTTTGGAATTATATTTGTTAATATTCTATACATTTTTCTCATTTCAATGGGAGGGGGTGGAGCCAATCCCCCTTATGTGAAAGCCAATATATATAAATAAATAAATAATAATTTTTTTTTATTATTATTGTAGAATTGGACAAAAAATTAGCACTAAGGCAATTGGTTCTTGGGAACGAGAAGATATCACAGATTCTTATAAACATCCTGAAAGTAAGTAATAGAGAAATTAAATGAATAATTTTTCCCGACCGACGATAGAGTAAGGGAGGTATTGTTTTCACACCAAATTTCACATGTGGAGATTTTTACATATCTCCACGAATCATGCATTTTCTTAACAGAAAAAAGTATTTTTAGCATGATGTCTGTCCGTCCGTCCGTATAGATGTGTACAGCCTGAACGGCTGAACGGATTTTGATGAAATTTGGTATATTTACTTAATGCATCAGTGGGATGAATTGATCAACTTTTGGTGCAAATCCGGAAACCGGAAGTGGTAGTATTAGCGATCGACGATAGGAAGGGAAGGGTTACTTTCACACCAAATTTCACATGAGATTTTTTATATATCACCACGAATCATGTGCACTTTGTATTGGTTTTATCCTCGAGAAAAATCATATTTTTTATTTTTTTCTTGATTTAAAATTATATGACGTCCCAGCCTGGTCTTGCATATATATTATAAATAAAATAAAATTAAAAATGTTTATATTTATTATTTATGTATCCATATCTGTTTTTTATTACATTAATAGATATATTAGAATTATTTGAAATTGTTTCTGTAGCTGGAAATTAATTTATTTCAAACCGTCGGTCGGTTCGGACCTGGCCACAGGTCAACTTATTTAGATATAAGAGCAGATAATTTTTTATTTAATTTAAACAATGTAAAGATATGTTGATAATAAATATATTTTTTAAATATATGATAAGATTATTTTTAAATTGTCTAATAAATAAATCAAATAAATATTGATTTTTTTTTTTATTTTAATTTTTAGAAAGCAAAGAAGAGAGGGCAGCAATGTTAAAAGCTTTGAGACAAAGTGAGAGTCTTTTTAGTCGTTATTATCTCAATGAAGATTTCAACGACATCCTCTTTGACTTTGCACTTCGTGATGATATCATTATTGGGCAACCATTCACGTAAGTTTTTTAATAATATTTATTGACAGATATACTTAAGAATATCAAATGCTCTGTCTAATTAATTAATATTACTGAATTAAATTAAATTATATTATTCTTACGATTAGTCATATACAAATTCAAATTATACTTTTTTGCTTAAATATTTCTTACTAAAGGAATCATTTTCATTGATAAATTTATTAAGTATTCTCTAATTATTCAATTAAGCTTTCTTTCTAAAAAACAAAAAACAAATTATTTAATTGATAAAAATATGATACACTTAATATTGATTACAAAAATATATGTATGTCGGTTTTTGAATTACAAGATTTTATTTAATTCTAAAAGAATATACAAACAAATATTAAAAATAAATACATAAATAATAAGATAGAAATATAGAAATACAATACCTAAAAGAATAAATTAAATTACAAGTTATTTTAAACCATTACATCGAGAACGATAAAATATAAATAATTAACAATAAAAATAAACAAACTAATTAATTTAAATTATCCGAAGAATCCTGGGCAATCCTGACCGGACGGGCCTCAGGCTATAATCCAAAATCTCGAGGCCCGTCCGGTACGGACGTGTGCCAGAGTCAGGATTGCCCAGGATTCTTAGGAGCTCCACAGCACAATGTAACATTAGTTTTCGGTTTTCATTAGTTTTTCAAAATTAAAAATAATTAAAAATTACTTGAGAACTTCAATGGCTAAAGAACTTCTCAGTAATTTATCAATTATTGCGATTGAAAATGAAATTGCTGCTAATTTGAGTATTCAAGAAGCAATTGAAGACTTTGCTTCCAAAAAATCGCGTAGAGTTAATTTTTGATAGAAATATCTCATTCTTAGAACTGTACATATATAAGTGTAATAATAAATAATAAAACAAATATTAAAAGTTAAATTTTGATTTTTTTCTTTGATGTTATCTTGATGGGCGGCCATATATCCAGACACGTCCCTGTATATATATATATTATATATTAAACTGGTTTTATTTTACGTTCATTATCAAAAATATATTATAATATTAGTTGAAAATTAATTAAATATCCCTTTTTAAAAAAATTATTCATAATGTATAATAAATTTATAAATACTTTTATATCCAATTATATAGAATCCATTTTTTTTTATTTTAGTGTTATCCTTCAGATGAAGAATCGAAGTAAAACTAAGGATCACAAAGTCAACGTAATTCTTCGAGTAGATGCTGTAAATTATACAGGAGTGGTGAAGGATAATGTTAAGAGGCTTAACGAAGACGCAGTCGTCAAAGCTGGAGAGAGTAAGTTACTTTTAGAAAAAAAAAAAACAAAAAAAATTCTTTTTTGTTAATACTTGGATATATTTTATTAATTAATTTTAATTCTCTTTGCAGTACGAGAGATCAAATTGAACGTATCCTTTGATGAATATAAAAACAAATTAGTTGACCAATGTGCCTTTAATATTGCAAGTTTAGCCACCGTCCAAGATACAAATTATGAATATTTTGCACAGGACGATTTTCGTGTTCGCAAACCTGATATTAAAATCAAGGTAAAATAATAATTATTTGAATTAATACATTTATATAATAATAAAAGGAAAATTAAAATAATTATTTTCTATATCAAAAATTTTTATGGACTAGGATGGTTAATATCAAGTAAAAAACATTCATTTTCCTTTTGTGTTGAATTAATTCCAACATTTCAGATGTTAGTCGACTCCTGCAAAGACAATAAATTAACAACAAAATTTAAATATTCTCTATAATAGTTATAAAAATAAAAATTTCAGTATCATAAAAGTAAAATTTTCCATAAAAATCTAACATTAATTAATTAAGATATTATTAAAAAAATTTTAGATGAATACTAACACTGTCTAAAGAAATAATTGTTAATTTAATTTGCCCTTTTATAATTGAAGACCTTAGAGCGAAACAGTGGTAAGCCACAAAATCAAAATGTTGAGATATTGCAGTTTAAAGTTTAGAGAAAAGATAGAAAACATTGGGTTTACTGCATATATTTCAAATTTGCTCAATATGTAATATCAGTAAAGGGAAAAAGTCAGCAACTATTATTTCTTATATATTTATATAATTAAGAATAAAACAATTTTCTACAAAAGTGGCTTACCATTGTTTCGCTCTAAGGTCTTCAATTATTTTATATTATAATAAAAGGTAATTTTATAAAAATAATTGTTGATGTAAATATAAATGAATTTTCTTGTCTATTTAAATTTTAATCACTAAAAATTTTAAAATAATAGAAATATTATATTTAAATTAATAAATCAATCATATAATAGTTTTGTAATTTATACATTTAAAAATTTTATCAAATTTGAATCTTCATTAACTTATTGATACATTTAAATGATTATTATGAAACAAGTAATTTATTTTAATATAAACTTAATTATTAAATTTTTCTTTTTGTATTTTAAATGAAATAAAGCTTTTCGATGAAGAAGGAAATGAAATTGATGGATCCACTAGAAAAGCTGTTGAAAAGAAAGAAATTACAGTGAAACTTTACTTAAAAAATCCACTTCCATTACCATTAAAAAAGGGCCAATTCATGGTGGAAGGTCATGGCCTTGTCAAACAAATGAAATTTAAACTGCCACTGTAAGTTTATACAAATATTTTATATATTAGATTAAATAATTAACTAAATATTTATATCATTTTTTTTTTTTTTTCTGATTTAAAGAATTGAAAAAGAAGGTGAAGCCTCTGCCTCTTTTAAACTGTCTCCACCATTGCCAGGTCGAAATACCTTAGCAGCCAAATTTATAAGCAATGAATTGGATGATGTCGATGGATTTCTCAATTTCCGCGTTGAGCCGAGGCCTATTGAAGCAAATGGCACTTAATGTAAACTTTATTTTCTTATTTATAAAATACATTGAGTATGTAATTAATTGAGCAAAAATATTTTATTTAAAAAATTAAAAAAAAAATATCAACTTTATATATATTTATATAGACATATTATTTATTTTTATTTATACTAATATATTTTTCTTCTTTTATAATCAAAAATATTAATTTTATAAATTAAGAATTTATTATTATTTATACAACTAAAATTTTATTTTATCTACATTTAATTTTAATTCTAGTCGCTTTTTTTAAAAAAAGAATTTGTAATAATCTAAATTATTTTACATTATTTATAGATATATCATTATAAACTATTTCATTTTTTATGTTAATTTAAAAGAATTTATAATTATTTAAAGAAATAATAAAAATATTTTCAGTAATTTTATATACTACTGTAATCCTTCTTCATTAAAAAGTTAATTCATTTCTATTCTATTGAATTTTTAGGTTCTCTAATTCTTTTAAATTATAGTCCTATACTCCTATTTATGAAAGTAGTATTTATTATATAGAAAATTTATTGATACAAAATTATAAAACATAACATAATGTTCAATTCAATTTTTTAATTACATAAATAAATTACTGTAATAACATCCATAGATGACACCTTAACCAGAAATTTGTTAATAATGACAATTAAAGAATCCAAAGATGTCATCTACTTATTTACATTCGCTTGGTCTTTTTTTCTTTTAAATTAGAAAAGTACATTGTTAAAATTCTTCTTAGAATCCAATACAATAAAAATAAATTAAAATATAATAAAAAAGACCAGATTTCAGTTGAAAATCTTTCAGATATGATTATTAACAAGTTTTTGTTTTTATAGTTATTTTTACTATAACTTGATGAAAAAAAAATAATTTTAAACACATCTTTTTTGTTTATTAGGAAATTATAACATTATTTTTATTGCCTTTATTATGGTTGGGTTTACAAATTCAGTGAATCCCCTTTATTCGTACACAATTTGTTCCAGAAAGCAGTTCGAATATATATATATATATATATATATGAAGAATTGTTACAAATTATTTTTTTTCCATCTAAGATATAATGTAAATTAGATTAACTCGTTCCAGACCCACAGATTTAATAACACCCATTTATTAACAATAAATATACAGTATTTTATTTGATATACATGTATATAAATAAAAATTTAACAGAACTTTATAAAAATTGAGGTAAATAACAATTTGAGAGTACAGTGGTCTAAGGGAGTTTAACTTGGTGAACACACTCTTAAGATAATTAAACAACCTCAGGATATTCATACCATTTATTGGTTCAGTATTGAAACTCAGGTCTCTTATGATAATGAATAAATTGTAAATTAATGATTGTTTTGGTTTTTCCTATTATTATTTTTTAGTTTAATTTTTTAATTCTTTTTTTTTTATTAACTTGTATTTATTTGTTGTTTTGTTTTTTTTCTATCTGTAATTTGTAAATTTTGCATATGTATGTTATTGTAATTTTATCTGAGGATAAATAATCCTCTCCTTTAAGGTTCAAATAGGTCATTTATTATGTATTTATTTTTCAATATCGACAATATGGTTGACTTCACCATAACATAATGGTTCTGAATTGCATGGTCAGAGACACGAATTCTACTTTCAAACATTTTTTTGAGTTCAGTGTTCATTTTCACTGTTTTCCTATTAGGTTTGGAAGATACTTATCTTTCTGCACTAGTTTTAACAAAAATAACAAAAATAATAATAAGTTTCATGGTGCTTGCCAGAATTGTATATTGATGCCCCCCCCTCAAATGACGCCAATGATCAAACGAAATATAATTATCCTTGTAATATAAACATTCATTATAACTTTAATTTAGTTGATTGAATGATTAAATAGATTAATTTATTTGTTTTCGCTTTTAATAATTTTTCTAGAACAGGAGTGAGTAGTTTTTTGTCAAAAGGTCAAATGAAAGTTCGATATTTATTAGCGGGCCGCTGATAAAAATTAATAACTGAATAAATTATTAAACCTTAAATATTTAATGAACAATTCAAATAATACATATCTCTTTCAAGATCTCAAAAAAAATCATTTCAGTTGTGTAGTGATTATTATAATATAATAATATATTTAACTTGATAATAATCAAGTGGCCCGCAAAAAGTTTAGGACACCATATAGAGATGGTCTGTAACCAATAGATTGCACCATATAATTGGGGGTCTGTGACACAGATAGTCTGTGGATTGTACTATTATGCTTGGCGGGCTGCACAAATCCGTTCGGCTTGCCGAGGGTTGTTCATCCCTGGTATATACAATAAAAAATATATACAAAATATACATCAATGAATAAATATAATACATAATACTCTAAAGGCAAAAGTCTTGTTCATACTTATTATAAGTTAATTTTATTAGGATTTCGTAAAACTGCGGTTTGTTTTATAAATTAAAAGACCAAAACAATTAGAAGACCTATTAAAAATATGGGGAGAATATCTAAAGGTGAAAAAAGAAAAATATCTACCTATTAAAATATATGGCATTACCTTATAACTAAAAAAACATTTTTATATACATATGTGCCACTCAGAAGCCAAACCGATTAACTCCAATTTTTAAAATTTTGCTAGTAATTTAATGTAAATCTGCAAAATATGAAGTGAATAATGAACATGATAATCTTAATGTTGCAAGGCAATATACATTTTTCTGTAATCAATAACCCTGAATTTCCTACAAGCTGTGAACATTGGGCTTCATTTTCTCAGCTTGTTTATATGTGGAGTTAATCGCTTTGGCTTCTGAGTGGCACATATATATTACTATACATACGTATAATTATTTAACAAACATAATATAAAAACAGGTACAGAGGTTTTAATTAATATTTTAAATTTACAAAACCGATATGTTGAAATTTGTTCTGAAGGGTTTTAATCTCCTCACAATGTATTCCCCATGATCCAATTCCCTCTATCCTTTTTAATAACTGACAATTTTCAAACAAAAGATAAAATGTTTTTTCTGTTAAATTTATAGTATATTTTAATTTAATCACTTTTAAATGTTTCCAAATATTTTTTTGAATAAGACCTTTCATTTCAAGATCGGTTATATCTTGCCATCCAATTACAGTTAAAATTTGTACATCAGGAAAGCCTAAAAATATATTTTGAAACTCTTTCCGATTAGTTGATGGGGATGGTGTTAAGAATATTTTAAATTTAAACATATTTGGACAATGAAATTTTATATTATTATCTATATACAAACCAAAGCAATACAAACATTCAAAGATTGATATATTTGGACATGATTTTAAAATAATTGTTAAATTTAATTTTCCTTTTCCTTTTTTTAAATTAAGTGTAGTGTAATTAACACCTCTTTCGGTTACAATTTCTTCAAATTCATCGGAATTGAAATCAATAAGATAAACATGATTAAGTTTAGTCAATTTTCTTAGATGGCTGATCACATTATTTCGTGGACTAATTAATTCAATCATTGTTATTGATGGACAAAGTTCAATTACCGCTTTTATTGTATTTTCATTTGTTGAAAAGTCCGATAAATCAGTCAATAAAAGTTTACGTTTGCTTCGAAGAGCTAAAATTTCTATAGCTCTGGCAGTAAAAATATATTGTTTAATTTTTTTTAAGTGGGGTAAACTTTCAATTATTTGTGAAACATCGTATGGTGAAAACATGCTCCAGAAATTATAACCGCCGAGATTGATTTCACAAATATTGTTTAAAAATTGCACATCACCTGTCGAATTGTTACAAAGAAAATTATTATAATGAATATTTTGAGATATAGGTAAAAAACAACCAATCTCGTTACGGTTTATTATTATATTATTTATTGACAGAGTTTGTAATTTAGAAAATTTTGAGAAGAGTGAAAGAAATTTTTGAAAATCTGTGACAATATCATTTAAAAGCCAAAATTTATTTATTTCTAAGTGATGAATATTATAACCTCTTTTCTGAATTAATTTAAAAACATTTAATAATCGTATTTCAGAAAGAGAATTGATTTTTACGATTTGAGTTTGAGAATTTACAAGTAATTCTAGAATTCGAAATTGATTTTCCTCCATTAATATATTTTTTTCATCCAGTTGCGTTACACATTCATTTAAAATTGTATCTATAATATTTTGAGGTAATTTGTATTCAAAATAATTATGTAGAATTTTAATATATTTTGAATTTTTATATTTTTTAGAATTAACAATTTGCAATATTTGTTTGCAAAGGGAACATTTTGCAAGTTGAAATAAAGTTGAAGGATCATTTCGAAGATTTAACCTGAAAAATAATTATTTATATTTAAAAATATATATTATAAATATAAATTCAAAACCGTAGCGTGGGGTGAGCGGTGCCTGAGCATCACGCGCCGAACTATAAAGATGCCGAACGATAAAACTGCCGAAAGATAATTATAATTACATTACATGGTAATAAGGGAAATTTTTGGAATGTAAAGCACAGAAAAAGTGAAATTTTTCGCATCAGGCGCCGCAATATCACGCTACGGCTCTGTTAATAATCATTCATATTCAATTAAAAAATACTTAATTCTTTCTAATTTTTTCATTAAAAATAAAAGGAAACAAATAACATATTTTTATTTAAAAAAAGTATAATAAGAGAGTAGTTTGATAAATCAGTACTTTTTGAAAAAAGTACAAATTCTTTTGTCAATAATTTAGCAGATAAAGAAATAAATTATATAAGCCAAAAAAAAAAAAATAAAATATAAACATTAAGAAAAATAATTTTTATGTTTTTAAGTTTCAAGCTTTTTGATATATTTTATTTGCTTTATAAGTATTTTAGTAATTATTCCCTCATCTTCTTCCAAAATGTTCTTTTTAAGACTTATTATAACATAACGGACTTTTGTCAATTTGTAAATTTTAACACATGAGAAGAATAAAGACTAATGATGGTGTAACAACCAAAATGCACATAAAGCAAATATATCAATACTTTTCGGAAAAAAACAAGAAATAATTTATATCAGAATTATAAAAAATTTTATGAATCAGTATATAATTAATTAACATTCCGAGAGATAGCAATTTGACTGAAAATAAAATTATTATAAATGAGTGTTCTTGAAAAATAAGATAGCATCGTATTTTATAGTTAGTCTTTTTTTTGGATTATAATTAAAGATAAATATTGTTAATTAGTATCAATCAAATATTTAATAAAAAAAAGGTAGGATTAAAAAATTATTTAAAATGATAAAATCATAGTCCTTTACCAATAGCTAATACTTAATTTACTAAGTATTGGTAAGTAAATATTTTAGCAAATAAAATAAAATAATAAAATGTAATAATATTATAAAAAATACTTACTTCATTATTATTGATCTTACTTAACTGATGAATGAATGAAACTAAAATCAATATTAATCATTTCATCTAGATAAATGTATAAATAACATAATTTAATCTTATCATTAATCACAATTGATAACTTCTACTAGTGTGTAGTATAAAAATTTAAAAGTGCTGGTAAGTTATTACTTTTCTTTTATCCAATAAAAATTAAATTTTAAATACAAGTGCAAAATGGATGATGGAAAGTTATTTCTGTTTTCTTTAGTTAATATATGGTAAAAATTTTACACAATATTACTAATCTCTAAAAATAAAGTAATTATTTTCTTTAAACCTCGGGAAATAATTAACTAGTATCTTAGAAAGTAATTATTAATATTAATGTTAATCCGAAATGCAAAAGAAGTCTGTTTATAAAAAAAACCCTCAGACTTTTGTACGTCCTACGCAAGGACAAAGGGGGAAGTCTTTCTGTCTTAAGAAGAAAAGTGAAACTGCGATTAACTGTGTTATAACAGTGGTCTATTTAATTTTAAAGTTAAGACAAATCATTGCAATATATATATATATATATATATATATATATAATATAATATTTAGACTGAAAAGTACTAAATATTTATTGATTAATAAGTTTAAACTAAATTATAATTATAGAACAGGACCTATATAATCCTGGCCAGCTGTCTAAAAATATAACTCTAATCAAAATAAATAATCGAAATAAATGGTAAAGCTGGATAAAATAGGCTTAGAAACCAATAGCCAATATGATATATGTATATATGAGTTTTGAATATTAAATAATAATATTTAATAGGGAATAAAAAGAAAAAATTATAGGTAATGTATATAATATAATAATTATCCAAAATAAACCTACGATAAGATACTTTTTATTATATACATTTGGTTGGTATTTATTACAGAATATAATTATGAATAATATAGAACTTATTTCTAGAAAAATATAATTTATTTATATTATAATTTTTTATTGAATTTTTTTATAATTTTTTCCTTTTTTTTTATTTTATTTTTTTTATTTTTATATGAAGATAAGTTAAAAGAAGATAAAGAGAATATATATAATATAATGTATATGTATATATAAATATAGTCAAGACATTACAATAGTACATTAACGTGTTTCGTAGTCAAATTTAAAGAATATAATATATACAGCGTCTTGACAATAAAAATATATACCGATATATAAAAGAAAAAACTTAAAAAAAATTATTTACAATAGATTTACAATATCCAATTTTGATGATTTCTTAATGTTTAATATTTTTCTTTCTATTTGACCAAATTTTTTTTTAATAACTGTAATAATTTTAATAAATATGGAATTCGAATTGTAAAAAGTCTTTGTAATATTTATAATAAATAATAAAATTAATCTAAATGAGTAAAATGGTCATAGAAAATATATTTTAAAGTTATTTATTAATAATATTTAAAAATATAGTTGATCTCTAAAACAAATTGTAAAATTTCTAACTAAATTTTTAAAATGAATTATCAGATATTTTAAAATAATACATTTGGATTATTTAGAAACATATAAACATCCTTGATGTAAACTATTTAAGCAGCAGTTTGCTGCTGAATCAACTAACTCAAAATAACTAAGTTGAAACTAAATCTAGTCTATTATTGACAATGTTAAAAATTTATCCTTCCAGGCTTATAATTAATTAATACATAAATAATTCATATGAAACTAAATTGGAAGTCAGATCCAAGAGAATATAACAACTATTTATCATTTTTCAGTAAACTATTATTTTAATTTCAATCTTGATTGATAATTTTTCAATTGTGAATAAATTCACAAAACCTACAATCTAAAAAGCACTAATGCTATTTAATTTTAATTATTTGAATTTTTTTTTAATTGAATTAATTTCTTTTATTGTAAATTTTTAATATTCATAATCTTAAAAAACTATTTATTTACATCAAGGAAGTTATAATTTGAAATAAGCTTTGGCTTGTTTAAAAATTAAATTAATAAATAAATAGTTAAATAAATATATAATAAAACGTATTTTGATTTTTTCGAGAGTATTTGTATAATATTAATTTATTGATAATATTTTTTTAATAAAATAAAAATGTGTACATGAGATATCTTCAACATAAATATATATAAAAGTAAATATATAAAAATAAAAATAAATAATAAAGACATAATCACTAAGAAATCATCAAAGATATATATTTTGAGCTACATAATCTGTATGTATTTAAATCACAGTTAATATGAAATATTGCACAATTATAGGGCTAGGAATTTTATTAAGAATTCATGTATATATATATCCAGGAAAATGCAAAAACTGCCATTTAAAGAATTATAATACAAAAGTGCACAAATTTTAAATTCGTTGTGTATTTTGTATATATTTATATATATAATCTAGAAAGAACAAAATGTAATATTGATAAACCAAATTAAATCAATCAAATAAAAAATTGGTAGATGTTTACACTTTAATATATATTTAATTTATTATATATATATCAAATTAATACTAATGCTATAATTTTCATAGAAAATGACTAACAAAACATAGCTAAGATATTTTAAAATCATATATGATAAAGAATTAAATTTATTCATATAAAAATGATTAAGCATTTTTGGAAGACTGTAAAGGGAAATTGCAATATAAGTTAACCAATGCATCTAACAATTTGTGCCATTATGTGAATTCGGGCTCAAATCGAAATTGTGATTCATAAAAATGTGCAATGAAAGATCTTAGATATACTATATAATATATTTTTAAAAATTACAATGAAAAATTAATAAATTAGAATAATAAAAATTATGTTCAAATTCCATAATATGTTTAGTGTTTATAAGATATTTTTAGGCAGTACAAAATCCTGCATATACAATACAAACAACTATTTTAGAAATAATAATAACATTTAAATGAGGTCATTCCAATTCACTATTTCTTAATAGAATAAAATATAAACAATAATTCTTCTACTCATGTCAACTAAAATATAAATAAAAAAAATAATTATGTAAATTTATTAAAAGTTTTGGCGGACAAAATTATATATATATATATAACATAATCAAAAATAAAAACAAATAACATTAACAATTATAAACCCCAAGAAGAATGACCTTTTATAAAATAATGGACAAGATTTATATTATATATATATATATATAATACTATATATAATAAACTATTTAGTAAACATTGAGCATTAAATATAAATATTTAATTAATGAATAAAATGGCAAAATAATTAAACTAATAACATGACATTAAATTATATGATATGAAGGATTTTATTAAGGAAGGCATGGAATATATTATAAATGATTTATTTTCTTTTGAATGGGTCATGCTATATGATGTGCTTGGGCGAGAGTTGTCCCTGGTATTGCCTGACCTCGATGTAACTGATGTGGAGCATGATGATTTTGATTATTGTGATTATGATGATGAAGTACATGTGGCGCTTCATCAAATTCTTCCAATTCTGCAGACATATCAGTTTCTTCGGCAAGTAAAAAATATTGCTCAGCTCTGGCAGGCCAAAGTAGATGGGTCATAACAGCATGGGCCAGACAATCAGCCGAATTTGTTATTCCTGCAAATGTTTAAAAATAAATCATGAGAATCAAAAATAAAAATATTTCTTTCTTTGATGAGGAAAAAAGTGTATTAAACCAATAAAAGTTGTGGTCTAAATTCAGAGGTCATCTTTAATTTAATTTAATTTATTTTTTATTAGTTTTTTTAAACAAAGAATATTTTTGTACAAATTACGTCAATACATATATATATTATATATATATATATATTTAAATTACTATATTTATATTTATAATTCAGTTATTATCATCAAATAATATTATTATTTTTTTAATATAAATAAGTACTATTTTGTACCTAATAGTAATTTATATCTCCATAAGGCAGAAATTTGCATGGCAATCATTGCTACAATTGGTAAATATATGAACCAAACAAGCGCAGAAGCTCCAAAATGAAGGAGAAAATTCAACTTCTGAGTATTGTGTTCGTAAAGCATTGTTGTTCGTAACTCGAATAGAAACCTAAAAGAAGAAAGTAATTTTATGGTATTAGATATTGTTTAAGTACTGCCAATAGAAAGTCGTACTGAAAATTAATAAGTTCTTTTTCTTATAGTATTAATAACAATTAATCATCAGAGGCAAATTTTTTTGTAAGATATTGAAATTAAAAAAAAATTTTCTTAAGATTATTTATAAAAAGAGAAATTAAGATATTTTTCTACAATTATTTCAGAAAAATATATTATAGCTAAAAATTAATATGATAAAAATTGTTTGTGCTTAAAGTTTATTAATTTAATAAAAGTTGTTAATTACCATATCATTATGAGAGTTCGAAAAACAATAATAATCCACCCAGGCCATGTTTGATATTCATCTATATCTTGGATTATATCTACTTCGGTCAAATTCCAAATATATAGGAGAACATGTACTACACCATAAAGAAACCAAACACCGAAAACTAGAGGTTTGCATGTGAGTTCGAGTCGTGTCATTGCCCAACCTTTTGCCAAAAGGAGTAATAGCAACATGAATAATGTCTGAAACAAAATAAAATTAACCTTAATAAAATTATTTCTAGAAGAAGATAAATAGAAATCAAATCTAACTTACCCTAGATAGAATATCAAGTATATCACCAGCAAGAGAAAGTTGCTGAATGCCAACGCCATCAAGGGCAAATTTAATTGAATGAATAATGATAAAGAGTAAGGATGCAAACTCTAAAACTAAACTGGCGGTAAACAGACGAGTTGCTGGATGTCTTTGACGTGTTACGGCATATAATTGTAAGGGCACAAGTACTAGGTAGAATATAAAAAATACTAAATACATCTCCGCGGTATCCTAAAAAAAAAAATCAAAATTATTTACAATAATAATGAATGACAAATAGGTATTATAATTTAATTTAAAATGTTAAATATTTAATGTACAGGGTTTAGTTAAATATATTATTCATATTAAATTTAATATTTTTTTAAGTTTAATTTTGGTGGTAATTGTTTACAAAACAGGAAGCTTCAGGGATTTGGATGAAATTTTGCAAGTGAATTCCTTTTTTAATCTAAAGAAACTTTCCTTATGAAATATTTCTCGGTCTCTTCTAGTTTAAAGTTTCTTTGAAATTAAAAAAGGAATCCACTGGCAAAGTTTCATCCAAATCCCTGAAGCTTCCCGTTTTATATATAAAAATGTTTTAACTAATTCCTACGGTTAAATCTAATAATTGATATTATTAAATAAGAATAAATAATTTTAAAATATAATATCTAAGAAATATAAGTTGGGTTAATAAATATTTTATAAGATTGATTACATATATAAATAAATGTATAAAATTATAAAGAAAACTTATAAAATAGTTAATAATATTTACCTGTTTATCAAATGAAAATTGATAAACAAATGGATTTGTATTTGTGACATTTGGATTCCCGTTAACTAACCAAAAGTCATAGTCAATATCAATGTTGTTATTTACATTGTGCCATTGACATGTATTGGGATCACGATAACAGGCAACTAGACTTACATACCAGAACCTGAAAATAAATTGAATTAGAATAATTAAGTTTTTGTAACTAATTTAAAGAGAATATAAATTAAATTTATCAATATTTTTAAAATTAAGTAAATAAATAATCAGAATTAAATTCATTTGGCCTATAACTTTTTTATTATAAATCATTTTAAAAAGATCAACTATGGATGAGAGGATCTGCCACTAAACAAAGACATGAACGAAATCTAAAAAGGCTATTCTTAAGAATCCAAAATTATAGAAAAGTATTAACAATTGTTTCAAAAGAATTAAGTATTTCTCTATCAAAATTTTTATTGGTTATCTTTGACGTATTTAAGTAATAAAATTGGAAGGACACGCGAACTAGGTAGAATTTAATATAGAAGTATATAATCTGTTTAACTTGCGATCTTTTATGGTTTTATCAAATATATTTATTATTCTACATTGTTTAATGATAGTCAATGGACATTTATAAATAAAAATTCATAATATTCTCCTAAATCTTAAAATTTCAGTTCTTGTAAATTATTATATTTCCTAAACTATTATTAATTTAATCTACACAAGTCAAAGAAGTCAAACGGAATCGAATTAACACACAAAATCTTAATATACAAGATATAGAATTTGAAAATGAAGAAAAATTTAAATACTTAGGTTCTGTGATAACGAAAGATAATAATATTCGAGATGAGTTTAAAGCGAGGTTACAATCGGGTAACGCCTGTTATCATGCAATAAAGGGGCTTATCGCGTCAAAATTATTATCAAAGGGGATAAAAGTTAAAATATATAAAATAATTATTTTACCGGTTGTATTATATGGATGTGAGGCATGGTCTATGACCTTAGGTGACGAGAGTCGATTTAGAGTATTTGAGAATAGGATTCTGCGAAGCATTTATGGGCCAAAGAAAGATGAGATCAACGGGGAATGGCGAAGATTGCACAACGAGGAATTGCATGACCTCTATGCATCTCCAGATATAGTTAGAATTATAAAATCGAGAAGGCTACTGTGGGCAGGACACGTGGCTAGAATGGGAGAAGATTGAATGGCGAAAAATATATTGGTAGGGAGATCGAGTGCGAAACGTGAATGCAATTCTTTAATAAATTAAAAAGAGAACATTAGTAATTATATTACATTATATTATATTATTATAACCTAATCACTAGAAAAATAAAACTAGTAATATCACAAAAGATAAAAAAAGTAAATATTTTTAATTTTATATTTTCAATATTTTAATTATTTTAATGAGTAAGAAATTATCATAGAAAAATATTGTAGTAATAAACAGAATATCAAGTTTTAAAATAAAAAAACTTGAAATATTTTCAGAATTATTCAAGAGAAAATTATTTTAATGAATTGATTAATCTTGAATATAAATTAAAAATAAAATAAATATACTTAATTAATAATAAAATAGTATTAATATTTTCTGTTTCAACATAGAATATTCCTTGAAATATTAATAAATTAATATATTTATTAAAAAATAAAAGAACAAACTATTTAATGACATAAATATTTTTGATTAACTTTATCTGAAAAATAATTTGTATAAAATATTGAAATTAATTAAAATCATTTATTTATATTAGATATCAAATTCAAGATGAATGTTTAATCTTTGTCATCTTTTCATATATATTTAGAATAGAAAAACTTTATTTTTCCTATACACAAACTTAATTGGATTTTCGTTCATACACACACACACCTACCTATTTAGATTTAAAACATATGTTAAAAAATAATGATTGTTTATTTATTTAATTAAAATTATTACAAAAAAGGACTAGGGAAATTCTTGTTTAGTGAAAAACTGAATAAAGGGCGATTGATAAATGGATCCGTTTAATATTCATATAATAATTAATCAAGAGGATGTATATACAAACATATTCAGTATATTGAAATATGGACAACAAATTTATGACTATTGTAAAAAATGAAATGTTATATTCTACTTTCTGTTACACTAATTGATACTATTCAAATAAATGGTTCCATCTTCTGTTGAAAATTAAATATTTATCATCAGTCACATAATATTTCTATTATCATCATCCTATTTCAATTATTACAAGTTGACATCTTTAATTTATTTAATTTTTATAAAAATATAATAAAATTTATGATTTTTTAACCCCTTTAAAATCACAGAAAAAATATAGAAATTTATTATACAACAAGTGAAGTAAACATCAAGCTAGTTTAGTTTTATTCTAGATAATTGAAAAATAATTTAATTGAATAATTTAAAATTATAATTTGGTAAAGTAATTAACCTCCCTTACCTCACGGGGTTAAATTCAACAATTACCTAATTTAAAATAAAAAACTAGTATAGCTAAAAAGTTGGTGTTAATAAAAAGTTATATTGGTATTTGAATTATTTATCAGTGAATCATTATAATTTTATAAACCTTGACAAGGACTTAAGTATTATATAAATATATATAATAAGGATTATAAAATGATTATTAGAAATACCTTGGTTGCTTTAAATCCTGGATGACATATGTAAATTGATTGTTAGGGACAATATTACTCGGATTATCTTCATCAATACACAACTTTCCTGTTGGACAGGGAACCTGGCGTAGAAAGTCCCGGCCTTCGTTATGGCACCGTGAGTGATAAGCAATTTTATTAATCTTGTTGAACATTTTACTACATGCCAATTCATGGTCCAAAACGGAACGATTCCCATAATACTCAAGAAAATAATTTCTGTCAAGTACAGCGAATGTGACAGGATGGGTGAAATTGTTTTGTTTTGAAGTGATGTTTCCAAAAATGTATCCAACTGAATCATTATTTCGATGGCGATCTGTTTTTTGAAATCCGAATTTGACAAGAAATTTGAAAAAGTCTCTTGTTTTCCATGATCCACTGATGTGTATGCACTCAACAGATTGCAATGGTAAAAGAATAGCTAGAGAGGAAAATAGGGCAAGTAAAATGAGATCATTATTTAAATGCATTGTATTGTAAACTAAAAGGTCCTTTTTGGGAAAGGTTTTAATTTCTTCTGAATAAAATAAATGTCAAACATTTTAGTATGTTTTTTGCTTTCTAGCATAAAAATGTTATATATTAATGAGAGGAATTTCACTGAAGCATCAGTTTCTAGAAAGTTGCTGTAGATGGCAGGAAAATTCAGCAAGAAGAAAATCTGTTTTATTTAAAATAAAAATCAAATATTTTTATATGTATATATATTTAATTTAAATTATTATTATAATAGATATGACTAAAGCACAAACCTATAAGTTTAGCTAAATAATTAATTTTAATTGATTTTTTTTATAATATATATAATTTTAAATTTACTTTTGGAATTTTTAATTAGAAACTATTTACTCTTTCTACATAAACCCTCAAAATGATGCATAGAATTTTGTTGACAGTTTGTATGTAATACTTTTAATTTATTTTATATCAATCAGTATATAAAAAGCTTTATTTTATTTTTGTTTATTTTATTTTTTCCTATACTTGAATATAGGAAACTCTACTGGCTGATGGGTCGATGCTGAACTCTAAATTTAAACAACAAAGTACTCCTTTACACCAGCATTTTAAAACACAAGTGGAGCTATGGCATTGAGTTAAGGGGCACAGCCATTAAATCAAATATGATGAAGATCCAAAGGCTAGAAAATAAAATTCTCAGGCAAAAGTGCAAAGTACCTGGAAAGACTGAACAGGCACCCTAACCAACTAATCAATAATCTTCTCCACGAATCCAGGCCCTGCCGTCTTAAGCGAATGGATCTCTTTGACTTACACACAAGAAACACCTTGTAAAAACACCTAATTATAAAAATGCATTCTTTAAAATAAATGTGGCAGCCTCTGGGCGGGCCCTTTTTTGTTTCCTTTCTATCGCACCTGTAAATAATTGTACGCAAAATGTATACTAATTTTACTTATTGTCCCTCTGAGACAGATTGTAAAAATAAAATGAGTTAATAAAAAAAAAATCGTTTTTTATTATAATTTGTTGATTAGTGTATAATGAAATGCAAGAAAATTTAAAAATAGAGCAGAAGATATTTTATAAAACTAAAATTAACTTTTTTTCACATTTTACAAAACTACATATAGCTAAACTAAAAATGTAAACATTCAATAATAATATTAATTTATTTTAATTTGGTTTATTTTTTTGTTCTATGGGCCTTCCGCTTTTGTTAATTTTTATATCCCATAGATGTCCTCCTTAGAAGAAACTTATCTCTTTCTATGTGGCATTGAAAATTATTGCGCCGTAATTACTTTTTCCAACAACCTTTATTCCAAGCCACCTCCATCCAACTCCTATTTTCTCTCAACTCCATTTTCCCTTTCCTTTATTTTGTCAGACCATTGCATTTGTTTACTTTGGACTACCAACCGAATGTTTCTCAATTGGTCTCCCAACATCCAATTTTACATAGTCTTTCCTCACACTATCTATCATGGTATTGGGCTTTTCGAACCTGATTATTTGATTAATTATTTGAATTAATTCAAACAAATTCAAATATAAATTTGACTCTCTAATATGATTTATCAGTACAATGATAAGAAAAAAATTTGATAATTTATTAATATTAATTATATTATTGAGTATAGATATATTCGATTACAATATATTTATATTCATATGAAATAACTTTCATAATAAAAAAAAATAAAATATTTTTATATTTGGTAAGTTAAAAAGAAATAATAATGAAAAAGAGTTATATTTTTACAATATAAATATATGATTTTTTTTTTTGTGATGTTTGCATTTTAATTTTAAATTGAGAAATTATAATAATAATTAATTCTACCTATATAGTAAAATATTTAAAATATATTAAAGTTTAAATTATGAAATTGAATATTTCAAAATGAAAATAAAAAGTTAATGAAAATAATCGCGATATTCAATTATTTTTTTATTATTAATTAAATTAAAAAAAAAACAATTGAATATTTAATAGGGCCTCCTCCTTTCCCCATAAATTAGTCCTTCCAAGCCTCACCTTCCGAAATTTAGAAAAAGTAATAATAAAGAAAGTTTGCCTTAAAAAAAAAGATTAAAAAAAATAAGGCGTTTGGTCTGTAGGCTCTTTGAATCAGCTGAGAGTGCCTTTGATTTTTTGGATTTCGAAATGAAATCGCGACATTCGGGGCAACCTGAAATAAAACCTACCTAGTAAGGGAGTGCATAGCCTCCATCAATAGGGATGGAAGGCCCATGCTAATCGAAAAAGCCCTGCGCTCAAAAGGTAACCAACAATTTGTTCCTGTTCAGATAATAATATTTATTTATTTATGAAAAAATATAATTATGTCTTTACCTTACTCGCTCTCAACGACAGGTTATTTATATTAATTTAGGTTAAGGAGAAGGTGAAGTAGTTAATTTCAACGGTGTGAGGAGAATTTCTTTCTTTCCAAATGGTCAAGTGCAATAGTGTATTTTATTATTGTTACCTGTTCAAGAGCCATTTTATATAGAGACCTTACCAAGGGGTCAGGTATGGCAATTAAAACAGACCCAAGCTTGTGAGATCGAATTTTAAGTCTAAAGATTGATTAACAGTTATAAGTTATGCCAATTTTATTACACGTGCAAACATATAACTATATATATTTTAAAAAAAGTTAAATACAAAATAATTTGGCAATGGCAACCACCGTCTGCCAAAGTTCACTGTAAAAAAGCTCAAATCAATATTTTTCCCGGGAAATGTTTCGTTTTCCCCGGGAAACAGGAAATAAAAATTATGTGATTTTCCCGGGAATTCCCGGGAATAACCCTCTAGAGCTGGCCATTCGTACTGTTTTGAACGGGACAGGACCGTTTTATAAGTTACTTTTAACCGTACCGTCGTTTTCTTAAAATACACGAATTTGAATGATTTTCAATTTTTTTCATTATTTTTCGTATTATTTTTTATATTAATATTATTTACATATTTATAAAATATTGTTATTTAATTATATTTTTGCATATTTTTATAATAAATTTATACAAAAATCATATATTGAAAAAAAAAAATTGTCCCGTTTTCTATATCAAAAAAAGGGTTTTGTCCCATTTTGACCGGTTACATTTCTGATCAGCCTAATTTGAAGTATTAGTTAATTAGTTCAACATTCAAATTTATGTATCTTAAGGCAACAATAATGTTTGTCACCCTTGTTCTATATTTTAAATTAATTTTAATTTCTATTTAATTTTATTTAATGTAATTTCTACATTTTCTAATTTCCAAATTAATTTCTTTAATATTAAATCTTTTTAATATAATGCAGATTATTTTTATGATTCTTTTTTTTATATTTATCATATATTTAAAATTATATAATTTTTTTTATTTGGAATTCTAAATCCATTCTATTTTAAAACATTAATAATTTAATCGTACTTTCTCACCAACTCAAATTCTTGAGAAAATTTTTCAAATGATATATTAATGAAATAAATATTAATAAAGTAAAGATGCTATATTAAACAGGATGTGTGATCAAATTTAAAGTATGATATTATAAGGTAAGAGATATTTGTTCAACTCTTATAATTTCATAAAATATATTTATATTATTTATTATTTTAAGTTTAACTAAGTTTAATTAAATAAATATCTAGAAATCTCCCTTTCCCTCAATAATAATTATAATTATAATAATAATATTTATTTTTTGGATTCATGTTTTGTTTTTATACCATTATAATTTATAATTATAATTATTATTATTTATTATTTTTCTTTTATTGTTATATATATATATATATTCAAAAATAATTTAGCATTTATATTCAATTTTGTAGATTGAAAAAATTTTGTTATTATAGAATGGTTCTTAAGAGCATAGGCCTCTCTTAAAAGCTTCCAATCATTTTAATTTCGTTTTATTCTATACTTCAACTTATATTTATCCACCTATTTTATGTGTTGTTTTATTTATTTTCTTATTTACTTTCTGATGTCTTATTCATTCATTCTCTTGGTCATCTTGTATTTTTCAAAGATGTTCAATCCCTTTTCTATTTGATCATTCTAATATCTAATATTTCAATTCATGTATTGCATATTTATATTTTTATGGTACATAAAATAATTTTGATCCTGTCACTTTTTACTATGGCTAGTCTTTGTATTTATTTTAATCTCTTTTGTAGTTAAAGTCTCTACTTCATAAATAAATTATTACTGGAATGATGTACTTTTCTAGACATTTATTAAGACAATTTTGTTTATTTCCTTATATATATATTTGAAAATAAACTTATGTGTTCAGAAGGTAATATCTATTCTTCTATTTATATATATATATATATTGTATTGACCTTTATACCTTTGGTTTCATCGAATTTTGTGTGTTCTATCTCATTATTATTGAATTTTTTGGAATAATATTTAAAACAGATATTTTATCACTTTTTATATTAATTTTTCTTTTGATTTTCTCATTAGAATTAGATCAACAGCAAATTTCAGGTTGTTTGGATATGTTTCGTCAATTTTAAGACTTTGGTAACTCCCAATTTGCTATATCAACTTTTTATAAACTGAGAGGCTTGATAATTTTAAGAGAAAGATAATATTTCCTCCATAGTACAACATTAATAAATTAAATTAAAAGATAATTTATATGGGTGGCATAATGACATAAAATTTGAAAATCTCTACTACATATCAAAATAAAACGTTTATAAAATTTATTATGTCATTTCGATTGTTTTTATGTACATTGGAATAAAATTTCTATTTTTTATTAATTTAATAGATGCGTGAGTTTCTATCAATTAAATTATATTATTATTTTGATAGTTTTCATTATTATTTTAATTTTACAATAAATTTAACTATTTTACACTTTATTTTTTTTCCTAATTACCGACCGACGATAGTAAGGGAGGTATTATTTTCACAAAAAGTTGACCTGTGGTCAGGCTCAGAACCGACCGACTGTTTGAAATAAATTTATTTCCAGCTACAGAAACAATTTCAAATAATTTAAATGTATCTATTAATGCAATAAAAAACAGATATGGATATAACATAAATATTTTTAATTTTATTTTATTTATAATAAAATAAGTATGAGCTGGTTGTGACGTCATATAATTTTAAATTACGAAAAAACTAATGAAGATGATTTTTCTCGAGGATAAAACCAATACAAAGTGCATGATTCATGGAAATATGTAAAAAATCTCCTCATGTGAAATTTGGGGTGAAAATAAAATTATATGACGTCACCCAGCCCCTCATGACGTCACAGCCAACTCTTACTTATATATTATAAATAAAATAAAATAAAATTAAAAATATTCATGAGCCTGGCCACAGGTCAACTTATTTTTAATTTATTTCTAATTTATATAAAAAATTTTTCTTCTGATTTTAAATAATTTTGTTTTTATTTTACAAGAATTAATTTTTACTATTTTATTTTATCAGAGAAATCTCTTTAAATTTGGATTTATCTTTCTATATATATACAGGGGTGGGCTGCCAAATTTTGAACAACCGGCTCGCTATTATTTCGAAGCAAAAAAAAAAAACACGATAACTGCGTACATCGTAATTTATTTTTGTACAATATAAAATATATAATATATATATCAAAACATTTATTTCACAAAAATTAATAAATCCCAAATTTAACATATTATACACTATGTATTAATTAATATACACCCTCCATTCCAAAAGAAATCGAACTTTTTAAAAAAACAAAAAACCAATGTACAAATCATTTTTATTAATCAATGTCAAGCACTTCGTCATGCGAGTGTGTGGCATATCAACGCGATGTTCATATTTTGCAAAAACATACTATTAATATTTTGGTATTAGGGGTAATTTAACAAGCGGCTCGCCGAGTTTCAACAATTTTAAGAACCTGCTCACCCGAGCCGAACCGAGTCGGCTGTATATATATTCATTTATATATACACTTAGGATCCAAAGATATAATATATATATATATTATATTCTGGGAAGAATTCATATTGTTTTCTCTTATGATTCTTCTCCATTTTTTTAAGACTTGTCTATTCTTATTCATATTGTTTTGTCTACTGGTTTTATATTTCAGTATATCAAGCAAGGTTGAGTTGTTTATGTAGATATTAAAAAAATATTTTGTGATTTTTGTTAAACTAAATTCTCTAATACTTTTAATTGAAACTAAGAAATAAAGTTATAATTATTGATATATTTCATGAAATATTAATTTTTAAAAATAAATTATATTAATCCTTAAAATCAAATCGGCTCAATTGCATTATTCACATTTTATATTAAACTCAGAATAAATTTAAAATATTAATTAATTCTTCTTTAGTTACAGATTAAATTTATTTGATTTTTCTCTTTCCTTTAATATATATTACCTTTAATATATATTACCTTTAATTCGAATTAAAATACAGTTAAAGTACAATGGATCTCAAACTATTTAATATAAAAGTAATCATTACTCTTTATTATTTATTTATTTGAATTTAGATGAAATTAAATATAAAATTAAAGATTTAATATTTTTTTAAAATTTTTTTAGCATCAAACTTCAGATTGGAGCAAATTAAAGAATGTTGAACCTTTTTATCCTTCCAATTTTTCAATTTTAGATACAATTTACGATTTAAACATAGATATAAGTAAGTATTCTTAATTATATGTAGGTATATTATATTTATATTATAAATACTAGATGTCTGATGAATAATAAAATTCAATTAATTAATTTATAAATAAAAATTTATAGATTTCTAAATAAATTAATTAAATCAAGTTTTTAAGAGTAAAATGATTAGTTGTTAGAATAATAATTTCTTCCATTCATTTCTGATTATGAAAAATTCAAAAACAATTATACACTGATATTAAGTAAAGTAAAAAATAAATAAAAATTAAATTTCATAAGATTTATATATTGGGAAATGAAATTTAATATTTAAATTTTATTTTTATTTTTGTAAATGTATAATTATTTTTTAAATTGATTAGTAACTATTTGTAGGAAATAATTGGTAATTATACAGAAGACTGGCGAAAGGAGGTAGGTGGTTGAAACTTACTTTGAGGTGTTCCTTGAATGATTCTGAACAACTTTATATGCAACTTTTTTTATGATCTCTTTTAGTTTAATTAATTAAACTGTGTATCCATACTAAAGTTATTTAAAGACTTTCGGTTTTTTAAATTCGGTTTATTTTATTTTAGAAATAGTTTATCCATACTAAAGTTATTTAAAGACTTTTTCGGTTTTTTAAATTCGGTTTATTTTAGAAAATATAAACTCCGCAAAAGCGTTTAAATAACTTTGGTATGAATAAAACTATTTCTAAAATAAAATAAACCGAATTTAAAAAACCGAAAAAGTCTTTTAATTAATTAATTTTTATTAATTAAACTAAAAGAGATCATAAAAAAAGTTGCATATAAAGTTGTTCAGAATCATTCAAGGAACACCTCAAAGTAAGTTTCAACCACCTACCTCCTTTCGCCAGTCTTCTGTATAATTACCAATAATTTAATTAGTATTTCAATTCTAAATAAATAGGGTTGGAAAAATTTCAACCTGACAATTTCGTTAAAATATAATCAAAATCCTATAAGAGCCGTTATACAAAAAATTTTAAAAAATCTTAAAATCAATTTTGTTCATAATGAAATATTTACTTAAATAGCAAAAGTTGACATTATTGTTATTTTACTCTGACTATATTCAAACAAACTTACAGATTCAATTTCTCGAAATGAAAACAAAGTGAATTAAAATGAAAAGCTTTAATAGATCATATTTATCATGTTTATTATGGATATTCCCTTAACTTTATAGTATATTGTAGAATAACAAAAGTATAGCATATTTATTTATAATATTTCAGCTGATTTTAAAAAAGAAATTAACTATCAAGACCTTGATGAAAATATTATAAATGAAAAAGAGTTTTGTCTAGAAGATTTTCAATATTTTGAAGATGCATTTTATAATATCAACTATGAAACACTTTATAATAAAAATGACTCGATTCTTAATGCAAAGGGGAAAGAAAATCACGATTCTATGGTAATTAGTAAACCAACAGACATTAACAAATTTCCAGATATTGTCACTTATTATAAAAAACAATTTGATGCTGACTACTCTAAAAATCAAAATAAAAAAACATCTAAACTTGAAGATGAAACATTTGATCTAATGATGGATGTTATTAAATTTGTATTTGAAGATGATTGTTTACATGAAAAAAATGAATTAAATTTGGATTATTCTTGCGATAATCAATTATGTTTTGAACTCAATAATGAAAGTGATGATAATGATTCGAATACAAATGCTATGAATAGTTTAACGCTTGATCTTTAATCTCTCTTTAAAACATAAGCATGGTGACACAGAGATAGGTTTAGATCATTAATTTTTAATTAGTCTATTAAAAAAAAACATTATTATGAAAATAATTAATAAAAAGCCTGTATTAAATATATGTTAAATAATTATATATAATAAAATATGAAAATATACAATCATCTACCATATACTTTATATAAATATAAAAAAAAAATTACTAATAAATTTTATACTATTGACTAAAATTATAAGGTAAAATTCAAATACAAATTACAATAAAATTAAAAAAATAAAAAATATTTTTTTTAATTAAAATCTATATGGATATATCTTCCTTTCATGATAAACCAGTAATATAATTCCATAATTAATTTTGATTCTTATTTTTAATAAAATTTAACTCAACATTGTGTCAAAATTAAAAATTATTTAACCCAAAAATAAATCTAATTACAAATATATCATTACTGAAAATTAACATTAAAATAGATTGTTTTTAAAACTTGATGTCTTTATTTAAAAAAGGTATTTTTTGTTTAAGATTTATAGTTTTTGGATTGAGGCTACCGCTCAATAAGGGTTGTTCCAACTATTTCAACCTTATATTATCCTTTTGTGTGTAAATTAGAGATTCTCAACGAATACTAACATTTTTTTTATATAATTTAAGTAATTTAAGTATAATAAATAAATAAATGTCAAACAAAAATATATTTGAAAAAATAAATTATTTATATAATTGGTTTATTTATTATACTTTTATAGTTTTTTATTTCCATATTAAAACTTTTATTTAAAAAATAAATATATCATTTATATATCACCCAGGCACGGCCCGAGCTCTTATGGCGCCCTAGGCCAAGGGTCTAAAGTTCGCCCCATATGTTTTAACAAGCAAAAAAAAAAGAATCAACTAAAAAATTTTTGTTTGTTATTAAAAAAATATTTTTATTTATCTTCCTAAAAAGGAGATATCTTGGTATGATATCAACATTATATTTTTAAAAATGTAATAATTTACTACTTATTTTAAATAAACGCAATTTTTTTATTGCGTACCATAATTTTTTATTTACTATTAAGTCTTATAAGCCCTGATATCTTGCGAAGGATTAATTTTTTTTTCATAATGGCGCCCCTGCCAGCCAAGCGCCCCGAGCCATGGCCTTACTGGCTCGGCTCTAGGGCCGGCCCTGATATCACCTATAAAAGAAAATGAAAATGTGGTTAAATAATTTCAAAGATGTTGGAAAATATGCAATATTAGAATTAATAGTTGACTATGAAATGAGTAGAGACGAACAAATGTCATCTAATATAGTTAAGAATTTTTAAATTTTTTAAAAAGACAGCGAAAAATAAATATTATATTATTAGTTATTTTAGTAAATAAATTAATTATATTAATTAATATTAATTTTCATAAACCCTTAAATAAATCATAATATTAATAAAAGAAGATGAAATCGGCAGAAGACGGGGATAAACGGTAAACCAGATAGTTTCTTATAAATATACAAAAAAATAAGTGTAAATCCCAAGTGTTGAGGTTTTTATTTTCTACAATAAAATAAATAATGAAGATTGTGTTCGAGGGGAAAAATGATCTTCAACAGGTATATCTAATTCTCAACACTTAAAAAATGTAAAATGATTAAACATTAGCCCTGAATGTATTTAATAGTTCATTCACAAATTAAATGATAAATTAATATAATATGAATTATTATTCTAATTATTATATTGACGCCAGGTGAAATTTTTAAAATAACTTTCTCATAATTTTTTCTTTTTTTTTTTTTCTAAGATTTTGTATAAAAGCTATTAAAAAAAATATTTTTCTCCGAAATTCATACAATCGGTCACCTACACTGAGAAACTAAATAAATAAATAGGCGATTAAGGGTGCTAAGATTTCTATGATTCAACGAGTAAAGATTAATTATTTTTAATGTTTTGCGTAATCTAAAGCCAATATACCAGGTGTAGAAGTATGAAACAGGAATTTTTTTTGTAAAAATTGCACGTTTATTATTTGAAAATTATAATTTATAAAAAATATATTAAAAATATTCCATTGGAATTTATACATTTTTTCCACCTTTTAGGCAGATTATGAATGCCACGCAAAAAAAACTATTCTTCCTTTCAAGCGAACTAGTTGTCGAGCTATTTTCGTACATTTTAATACGAATCGAAGCGTTGTTCGGCGAGTGCATGTCCGAGTAAATGAGCTGTGGTACAGAACCGACCGACGATTTGAAATAAATTAATTTCCAAACAACATTATATATATATAATACATGTATATATATAATAATACAATATCAAAATCAAAATATACAGTATCAAAAAAAAAATATTTTTAAAACTTGAATTAAAATGACTAAATAATATTATCTTGGCTTTTATTTTTAGTTTAATTACTTAATTATCAATTACTACTATATTTAAGTGAAATATTTTCCGACAATGAATAGAAAATTAATACTTAGTAAACTACCACTTTAGGATATACACCAAAAGTTGAAGAATTCATGCTACTAAGTAAATATACCAAATTTTATCAAAATCCGTTGAGCCTTTCAAGCTATACACGTCTATACTGACACACAATGGACAGACGGACGGATGGACGGACAGATTGACATCTTACTAAAAATACTTTTTTCTATTAACAAAATGCATGATTCGTGGACATATTGTAAAAATTTCCACATGTGAAATTTGGTGGGAAAATAATACCATCCCTTCCTGTGGGTCAGTAAAAAAACAATTCAATAGTAATAACGAGAATTATTTAGTTTAATAACTTTACAAAAGTAATAAATAAATGAAAATTGAATTCACAATTAAATTAATGATAATTAACTTACAATTTAATTAAAAAATAACTTAATAGTAGCCTATTAATTATAAATTCATATTGTAACGATAAGGTTAGGCATTCAATTTTCAAATGTCTTCTGGAATCGGTAGAACTGTACGGTACAATCTAAGAAAACAGTCCACGTCTCTCTCTCACTCTCCTTCATATATATTAACATATATTAATATATATATTACATTATCCATGAATTTTATAAGAGATTTTCTTTAAGCTGCCCACTGATATATGTTATGTTTTCTATAGTCAGATTAGCCCACCTTAAATCATTAGGTACAATATTTTGATTTTGATATTTATTAACAAATTATTGTAAATTAAAATGAATTAAGAAAAAACTAAGAATAGTTATTCCCTACAATGAGTTCTATAATATATAGATCGATTTTCTTACTGGTGTGAAAGATATACATAGTTACATAGATTAGGGGCATGAGATATGTAAAAAAGTATCAATATTGATACCATAGATAGATGATCTGTGATTGATACCACAGTATCAGTATTGTAACGTCACTATTATATACTACATGGACTGAAAAGTCCCGGAACTAGAAAATGAACATGATTCATTTCGAGAGGCTTATCTGTCAGTAGTTTATGTATAAAGTATCATTTACATTTCGTCCATTCGTTTACAAGCTACAGTCGTTTGAATGACGCTACTTTCGCCTTCTTAAGAAAAATCGAAAAACAGAAATATCGCGTCTTGATAAACTGTTGTTCTCGGAGAAGCAGATGTGGGATAATATTCCTGCAACTACTGCAATGATTGTTCATAGTTTTTCCCATTAAAAAACAATGTTTAATCAAGACGCGATATTCCTGTTTTTCGATTTTTCTTAAGAAGGCGAAAGTAGCGTCATTCAAACGACTGTAGCTTGTAAACGAATGGACGAAATGTCATGATACTTTATACATAAACTAGTGACAGATGAGCCTCTCGAAATGAGTCATGTTCATTTTCTCGTGGTGTCACCCATTGAAAAATTCCGGGACTTTTCAGCCCATGTAGTATATATAAATATACAAATATATTTACAATTTACAATTTACAATTTTTACTCTTATAATAAAATTAGATTAGATAATAAGAATATAGATAAATAGGCAAAGGAGAATTATATTTATTTAAATCAATTATTCATATATAATAGAATCACACAAAATTAAATTTTATTTATAAAAATTTAATTCAATATTGAAATAAATTAGACTAAAATGTAAAAATTATGCGTGCTTTTTAGTATTTCTTTATTATAGTACAAAATAATCCTATTCATTTTAATAATTTATTTAAATGAATGTGAAATTGGTTGGTAATGCTGGTCGATGATGCATGCTTATTTATTAATTCCTTAGAAATGACTCATCCAAGATTATCTCCTGGTCATCCACCATCACAAGATGTCAAGTGCCTAATGTTTCAATCAACCATTTGCAGAAATGTTATGAAACATATATGATCTTTTACTAGTTTTATAATTAAGATATTTGAAAAAAACTAATAATGAATAAAGTAAAAATTCCTTTATCAAATGAGAACAATGAAAATGTACCCGAATGGATGAAAACTTTAGAAAATCGTAAAAAAAGAGTAAGTAAACTGCTGTTGAAATTATGAAAAATCTATTATGTTAATTTAATAAAATAATTTTGTTTGGGTTAATAAAAGGGTCATAAACTTGCACACGAAATTGGCGCGGGATCCCCATGTATCATCTGTCAAGAGAAATGTCCTGGATTGGATTTGCATTTCTGGAGGTAAAAATAAATCAAAAAAATGATGAATATTTTTAGTTTATTTATTATAAAATTTACCCATTATTGAATTTATTATTTCAATTTATTTTCTGCCCCTTTGTCTTCAATCATTGATCATTTTAAAATATTATTTTATTACTAAATTATAATTTTTATATTATATTATAACTTGCTATTTCGCTATGGTCTGGTCAACTTATATTATCATATTAATTTAATCAGCAATTCATCTTGGATTATATATTATACATTTTTTTGTAAATTCTAGAAAAATATGTAGAAATTGTAAATGCAAAAAAGAAGAACACAATGTTCAAGATGAAGATGACTTTGAGCAATTTGAAATTTTATTGGGGCCATCAAAGAAAAAAAAGAAAACATGTAAGTTTAAAAAATATCAATTAATTTTTTCTAATAATTAGATCTTTCTCAGACTTTCTTTTATTTGATAATTTTAATTTTTCTAATTATTTATTTATAGTACTTGCTTTCGAAAATAATTCGTCACCAACTGATGAAATAAATCAGAAACCTTTATTATTTGACTGGATACCACCTAATGTTAATGATGATTTGGTAATATAAATCCTGTTATTTCTAACATTTATTATTTCATTAGAATACTTATTTATTTAATTTCTTTGTCTAGGCAATTGAATACTTGAAACAAATACCGGCTTCCCGATTACCAATTTCAGGAAGTGATGGGGCGTTAGAACGAAAACGTGCCTTTGAAAGGCAACTGCCACTTCATGATTTCAATGCAGATCTCTGTCATAATCTTTCAACTGCGGAAACAGATGCTCAAGCGGAATATTTAAATAATCTTAAAGATAATGCTGTTGGTCAAGCAACCGTTTTTAAAGTATTATTTTATTTATTATTATTAAAAACTATTTTATTCGTACATTAAATTTAATATTAAAATTAATTTTGATATCCTATTTTCTTTAAGATTGGTGCTTTTGGTAATAAAAATCTTCTCGCCCATTATTCGGATATGAAAATGCCTGCGTCACAATCAGCCCACTGTTTGGGAACATTAAATAAGAACCCTGCATCTTCACTTTATAATCCAATACCTAAACCATTTATTGCTCCTTCTAAAAATGAAAATCAAGAGTCTATCCCACCCCCGATAAATATGAATTCTCATCCAGATAATCTCTCTTTGAAACAACCCAGTCATTTTATTGGTTCACCTTCAAAATCCATAAAACTTCAAAATGAAGCTGTTTCATCAAATCAACAAAGCCAGCCCGTAGAAGAACTGAGTCATCTTCAACGTCTTGATGCTAATTCTGAAATTACTAATTCTCTAATTTTAAATCATCAAAAGGGATTCGCGAAACCAGAAATAAATAATACATTTAAAATTCAAAATATTTCAGATGCCACTGAATCAGTTCAACAAACTGAACAAACTGAACCATTAGAAGTTCTTAGACGGTTCCAAACATTTGATGTAAATAGTGATTTAGCTAATTCACAAGAAATTATCCATCAAAAAGGTTGGTCGGTAGGATCAAAGGATTCGAGACCTTATATGATTCCACATGAATCTATTTTACCTGATTCCGATTCCTTTCACCAGGCTGAACCTAATGAAACCTTAAGGACATTCCAGCGTTTCAATGTTAATCCAGAATTGGCAAATTCTCAAGAACTTCAGCATAATAAGGGATACATGAATGAAAAAAAAGATGTTCCTGCCTATTACAAAAATGAAAATTCAAACAAACCATTAGAAACACAAAGACGTATGATTCGCGATGATAATAACCCAGAACTGAGTAATTCTCAACAGGTTATACTTCAAAAAGGAAATTTTAGTCAGCCTAAAGATTTTTCCAAACCATCAACTTTATCCAAGCCTTCAAGTAGATTTCATGATACTGAAACTAGTGAAAATTTGAGGCAATTTCAATCTGGTGATAGGAATCCGAATCCAGAGCTCATAAATTCTCAAAATCAAAAGCATCAGTACTTTGCCCCTGAGAAAGATATCTATTCAAAATATCCTTTATCAGGTATGCAAAGTGAATTTCGAAGAGAACATAATCCATCTTCAATTGCCACTTTAGAAGACGTTGCATTTAAAAAAGAAAATATATCTACTTCGCTTCCATTACAAAGTCAAACCGATCCTCAAAATATTAAATATGGACTTCAAAATGAAAGAATTCTATCTGAATTAGCGCACTCCGAGAAACTTCTCCACCATCAAGGTCGCTCCTCACCAATAAATAGTGAACAGGAAAATCCACAGGCCCAAGAAAATCGAATCCCTTATACTTCTCAAGATGAAATAGCATGTTCACAAGCTTCTGATGAGTGGCATCCTAATGATAACAATAATTCGCTCAATCTACATAACAATAATGTCGATCAACATCCAATGGACAGTGCTTTGACCAGAGATACTTATTTTGCTAACAATGTGTCATTTTCCAATGCAGTACCGACTGATGCAATGCCTAAGGCAGCTCAACTCCTCGGACAATTGACTCTCAATGAAAAAGAAAATCCCGACAGCTTTCAAGCACATCCCATTTTAGCTGCCGAATCCTCTGAACAAGAGAATGTTACTTGTGCCAAATGTAATCAATTATTCAATTTTGGAGATGTAGCAGTTTTTGCTGATCGGGCTGGCCCAGCAAAAGTATGGCATCCCGCATGTTTTACATGTACCGTTTGTAATGTAAGTTTAAAAAATCTTATTATTTTTTTTTATTTTGTAAATTCATTTTATTTTTTTATTTTTAAGGAACTCCTTGCTGATTTAATTTATTTTTATTATGGAGATACTGTCTATTGTGGTCGGCATTATGCAGAGATGTTAAATATTCCTCGATGCCATGCATGCGATGAATTAATATTCGTTAAAGAATATACACTAGCAGAGGAACATGCTTATCATTATAAACATTTTTGCTGCCTCGAATGTGATCAGCCGCTCGGAGGATTACGATACGTGCCAGTTAAGGTCTCTTTTTATTAAATATTTCTATTACTTGATTTAATATTATATTATTATTATTTTAATAAATAATGCCTTTTATCATTTAGAAAATAAAATAAAATTATTTATTATTATTTATACTTTAATAAATATTTTTTATACTATAACATTTCTTCTTAACTGATAATGAATATTATTTATGAATTTATATTTAATAATTTAAATTGTTTCAGGACCATCCGGTCTGTTTAGATTGTTTTCAAAGGCTCTATGGAAAGGTATGAAGTATTAATTAATTTTAATTGAAATTAAAGTTTTCAACCTGTATTTTAATGCTTGTTTATTAATTTTGCCATTATAGAAATGTGCTAAATGTCAGCAATTTATTTCACCAGATGAAAAACGATTACAGATTGGATCATATACATGGCATATAAATGATAAATGTTTCGCCTGTAATAATTGTGGTAAGAATTTGGTTGGTCAACGGATGGTGTTACCCCAAGGTATTCCTTACTGTTCCAAAGAGTGTGCTCTACAAAAGCAATAAATTATTAATAATAAAAAAATTAATAAATTGAATCCAAATAAGGCATCTAACTTTGATATAGAAAGTTAGCTAAATAGAAATAAAATTAAATATGAAGGATATTTTTTACGGATTTACAAATTTAAAATAATCAATTAGTTAAATGACTAATGACATCAAATTCCTTTTTCAATAAAGTCAAAGGCAATTAACATTATTTCTATATGTTTTATTTTAATTAAAATTTGTATACCTCTAAAAACATCCTATATTATAGCTTATTATTTTCAAATTTTGCTTTTATACTTATTTATTTACTGACTATAAAAGTGGTATATTCCTATCATATGACTGATAAAAATTATTTTTCAATATATATATATATAAGTAATATTATCTAAAATATATTTTTTACTATAATTACTAATATCAAATTTATTATAAATGATGAAACTAACTTTAAGGTCTTTATTGCTTATCTACCATTTAAGACAATAAATATAGAAATATTTATTCATAAATAAATAATTCACTCTTTAAATTCGCATAAGTATATGTAGATTAATTATATATATATATATATATACTATAACTAAAATTTCTATTTTTTATTTACGGAATCAATTCATTGACTAATATATTAATTAAAAATTATAATATATAATCTATTTATTTTATTGTATTTTATAAATAATAATTTTTAGCAAAATACATTTTACTAATTCAAACTAATAATTCGAACCTTGATTGATCTCTTTATTTTTTCAAATTTGATTTAATAATAAATCATTGAAAAAAATTACACTATTCTAGTTATACAAAATAAATATTTTTATATTAAATTTTTTCGTATATATTTATCTATATATATAATATATTTAAAATATTTGTTTTATTTATTTTTTCAAGATTGTTTTATATTTTGTTTAAAAACGAATTTTATATATCAAGAGAGACTGAAAAAAGCCTTCCAATATTTCATAATCTATAAATTAATCTTAAAATATACTCAATCTGTTCATTTGTAAAAAATCTGATATTTAATTTTTATAAGAAATACTGTATCATTAACTTATCAATTTAGCATTCCTTTTGAACCCAGGTTGAGAATCCAATATAGTAATATATATATATTCCATTCTTATAATATATTTTATAAAGATAAATATATTTTGTTTATATATTTACTAATATATGACTATACCCTCAAATTTCCGAGGTATATACTATTTTATTTATAAGCAGATTATTTTATAATTAAAAAATATATAAATCTTTTTAAGTATATTTTTATATATTGTTTAAGTGTAACATTACCACATTATCATTATACATTTTTTATTGGTTTATTTGTATTTTTTGGGAAAAAATATACAAATTAAATTTGGTGTAGTAAAAAATAAAAATAAATTTGACATCTAAAATATTTGTTTTATTTTCTGAATTTATTTAATTGATTTTTAGAAAAAACAATAGGTATCATTTTATCAAATATTTTGGTGTTTTTTTGTTTACTTTACTGATGTTAAAATATATTTAATGAAAGTTCTTTTGTGCCATTTTTTTCATTTTACCACTCAGATAGAAAACTATTTTCAAGTGATTGTAGTACATCCAATTTAAGGCCAAGCCTGAAAAATAAAGAAATAATATATAAATATTATAGGATTAGTAATTTTTATAATGGTATTTTTTAAAATTAAAAAAATAAAAACTTCTGTTAGGAAACTACTCAATATTCAATATTCTGGTAGTAAGGAGGAGTCATTTTAGAGCCTAGTCATTTTCTTCATACCCTTTTCTTTCCCATAAGAAATAGACTAGATAAAAAATATAAAATAGATAAAGCAAAACATATAATGTGAAAAACAAAAAGAAATTTTTAATTTTTGATAAAATAAAAAATATATACCTACTATATATTAATATTCTACAATAAATTTTAATTTTTTAGAAGTTTGAACAATTTATTTATTAATTAAAAGAACTTTCTAAAATCTTTATTCTGTATCTATTTATGGGATATTCTAGCCTTGATTATAAATTCTGAATATTCGATAGTCTGCTCAATAATAATAATCGAGAAAATAGTTGCGTATGTTTTGTAATATTATCAGTCAGATATAATGTTATTGTGCCGATGAAAACAAGTCCTCAAAACTCATTTAGTCTCAAGAGAACTCCATAAACATTGAAAGTGATTTCTGAATTTATAATAAACAAAATAAATTTAAATATTAAATTACTCAGAAAAGCCTTTTGCGATTTCATCAGTTTTTGCTGGATTTGTAACAATTGTTGTTTTTGCAATTTTTGAACAAAATAGTGGTTTCACATAAATTGGTCCAACTCGTCGAACATCTTCTACTGTGGTAGCAGAAACCCGACGAACCAATTCCCGGTTATAATCATGCGATACTCCCTGAGAAAAATATAAATAAATAACAAATTTTATAATAAAATAAATACAAAAAATCATGTTTTAGTAAAATTTAGTTTACTTTAAAATAGGAAAGGAGAGAGTGATTGACAACATCGCCAACACTTTTTTCTCTCTCAATTATTTCAAAAATAATTGAAGATTTCGCCGAATCAAAAAGTGCTTGCTCCCACTTGGCGTTTTCACTCATTTGATTTTCTACAATATTACAAGCTTCTTTGTAGGCTGCTACACAATTGGTTGCACGATATAAAGTTAAAAATAAAATGCCTTCGTTTGGTTTTGGGCACATAGTGAATCTAAAATAAAATTTATAAGTATTTATTAAAATAATGGCATTCATTTACATGTACATACATACTTAATGTTACAACTTATTAATTTCAAACACGAATTAAGTCTTGCATTTATACAGGGTGTTCATTTTAAGTTGTATAAAGTATTTTTATATCAATAAACTATTTTATTGAATTAAATACAAATTAACTTAAAGTGAACATCTTGTATAAAAAATTACCAAAATAATATTTAATTTATTATTAACTTAATATTTTTAAATATAGAAAAATAAAAATTTATTACCCATAAGCAAGACCTAATCCTCGTATTTGTCGCCACATAGGACCTTCTAATTGGGTAAGATACTGAAGAAATACAAGAAGAGCAGGTAGATCAGGATGGTTGAAATCTTTTAAACTCGGGCACGTTTGACATAAAAATGATGATTCAAGACAACCTAAACCAACTAAACAACTTGAGAGAATGTCTTCTTCTGGTCGACGGAAATTCCAGTCGGGAATAACGTTTAGTCTAAGGGAGAACAATTAGAAAAAAAAAATTCAAATGTTAATGTATTGTATCTTTTTAAATAGATACGTTTCTTTTAAATATTTGTAGGTAATTTATAGTAACTTACGGTTTTTGAAGAGGTTCATGGGCTGCTGTAAGCATTTTTTTCCAAATAAGAGCAGGCTCTGCACTATGTTCTGTGAGTTTATTCAAATCAGCTGCCATATGAATGCAAATATTACTTGGTAAAGTGATCGATCGACGAAGGGTCTCTAAATCGGCGAGAACTTTGCCTGCTGTATCGGGCTTATCTAGTTGACCGAGAACAGCAGTGAGTAATCGATGTTGTCGAAGCATTGAGGTCACATAGAAATTACTGTCTGAAATAAAAAAATGTATTTATTTTTGGAATTTCAAAATTGATTTCATATATTATTATAATTGTTTTCTTTATGGATACCTTTATTATAAAGGATGCCTTTCATGAGATCCCAAACTACCTTATATCCTCGACGTTTTGCTTGGGCTACATCATTAGAAATTTTAGCAGCAACTACTCTGATTCTTTCAACGGTGAATCTTGTCTGATATAGAATCTCCCGAATCCATTCAACACATCGTTCATATTTGCTCGGCTCTAATTGAAGAGCTAGACAAGCAGTCTAAAAGATTCAATAATCATATTATAAATAAATTAAACTAAAATTCCTATATTTCAACAGTTAATATATAATTTTACTTGAGAGTAAGGACCACAAGTGAATCGAGCTGATGAATCTAATCCCAAACGCGTTTCCGCAGCAATCGTATCATTTTCTAATTCAGCAACGATTTCTTCATAAGGAATGAGTGTTTCGCCTCTTTGTATAGGTAATTCCAATAAACTCTCTAAAAGAAGAGGAAGATATGGCCTCAAACCAGGATCAATGGTTGATGTATCTAATAGTACATAGAGGTAGATGAAATTTGAGTGAACATCATCTAAATGCATCTGTAATTAATTAAATTTAAATTTATTTACATAGAATCAAACAAATATATGAGAAGAAATGAAAATGCAGTGTTACCTGAACTGGTACATTTTCTAGATTAAATTTGAGATGTTGTTTTTCTGAAAGAGTTGTGTAGGATTTGATTGGATAAAAATTAATAGAATCAATGCTAGGAATTGGTACTGAGGTTAACATATCTTCTGGAGGTGGTGTCTCATTGTGATGAGTGGCCTCTGATAGGGCCTCGCCACATTTAATAAGACCATCCTAAAATAAAAAAAATAATTAATTAATTTTTAATTATAATCTTCGAATTAATCTATTAACATTAACATTACCTCTCCAAGGTTTTCTCTTTGAGCCTCAATTCGGGATACTTCTTCGCTAACCATTCGTTTCTCTTCATTTTTACTTGGTCTTCCACGGATTGTGACACTTGGTCCATCAATTAAATATTTTTTCATTAATTCAATCCAAAATGCATTTTCTTCCATTTCCATTTTTTTTAAATCATCAACCTTAAAGTAAAATCCTTAATTTTTATTATTCTCAAACAATAAAATATAAGATTATATTATATAAAAAAAAGTTACCAAATTTAACCTCTGATTAAGGTCGTTTGGTGAATTTCCATAAAGCATATCTCCGATCACCATAAAAGTAACGGTTTCGTGTGGTGAATTCTCCAAATGTACTAATGATTCCAATTTATGTCGATGTAAAACAGTACGCATTCGTTTTAAATCAAGCTGTTCAGCCCCAGATGCAATTCGATTTAATACATTTTCGAGACGGTCTTTAATTTCCAAAAGTTTTCCAACCGGTACATTTTCAAACATCAAATACAATACAGTTTCACTATTTTCAATTAAACTATATGACACCTGTGAAAAATTTAAAGAAAAAAATATTGATATTAGCTATTTAATTTAAATACCTATATTGAAATTTACAAAAATATATTTTGGTAAAAATAAATTTAAAAAAAATTATAGAAAATAAATTAACAATCTTACTTTACTACAAAAAGGATCTTCCGTTTCCACAAATTCTTTTTGTAAAGGTGAGACCGAATTATCGGTGAGATATTTAAGCAAAATAGAACATGCAGCCATTCTAAAACAAAATTAATTATATGTATATAAATAAAAGTATTCTTGAAACAAATAATTATAATATATTTTTTAAACATACTGGTAGAGTTCAGTGACAGAGGATGGTCCTCTCCAACCAATATAAACCATTCCATTATCCTCTTCATCACATGGATAAAGAATTTCCGAGTTAACGGATTCTTTAAAAGGTGGGACTGGAGATTGCCAAGGTCGAATGAATTTGCTGTCATTTTTTTTAGATAAAATTTTTTCTTCAAACGGTTGTAAAGCAGCAATAACTTGTTCGGGTTTTACTTGACCCGTAATAATTAAAGTCAAATTATCTGGTCTATAAAATTGTTTATGGTAGTTTCGAACCTGTCAATGAAAAAAAAACATACTTGGGCGTGATTTATTTAATTACATATTTCTTTATAAAAAATCTGAGTAGACAATGACCAACCTTTTCATTGTTTGTACTTTCACGGAGATTTTTGAGTATACCGCCAGTTTCTGATTTATAACCACATTTGCCAGGATATATGGCCCGAAGCATCGCCAAATGAGATCGAGATTCTCCAGTATTTTCAACACCTTGCATTTCTGAATAGACAACACCCGCATCTGATCCTTCTCCATTTATATGGTGAACTTCTGTAATATAGCCTGAATCCTGTGAATAGAAATAAAAATTATTATCTAAATGATTCAAATATTAGTAATTTTATAAAAAAAATAAATGTCAATATACTGTTAATGTAGGATATAAAATATGATCCAAATAGATTGGTAAAAGAGTTAAAAATCCATCGCTTCCTGCAGTTCTGACAGTATAACAGGTATGATCAGTATCTAAAATGTAATAATAAATGTGTAAATTAGTCTTATAAACATTAAATAATTTAACTATTTAATAAATAATCGGTATAAAAATAAAATAAAACTTTAACTTTGTATAAATCATTAATTCATTATTCCATAATTACTTTAATATTAATAAGAAAAAATTCCAATAGTTAATAAATGGATTGATAAAGTAATAATTAGTAATCTTAAAAAAGTGGAATTATAAAAATAGATTAAAATAATTCGGAATTTTCCAGTAAAAAAGGGTTTTAATTGTTTTTGAATAATTTTTTTTTTCAATTAAGACTAAATGTCAAAGTAACATTTTCACCTGTCCAAGCATTAGTGCCAGAAGCTAGACATCGGTTTGCTAACAAATCAAGGACGCCTTTGAATGGATAATCTTCGGAGCCAAGAAATATTAAATGTTCTAATGTATGTGGTAAACCATCGTCATCATATGCTTCAGTAGCTAAAAGTTAAATCGCTCAAATAGTAAATAAAAAAAAATTATGAAAATATATTAAATTTTAAAAACAAACAAAATAAAAGCCGGAACCCATACCAAGACAAAAATGACCATCAACGAGCGGACCTTCGACTTCAGCTATTACAAGTTGGAGATTAGTTAATTGAGATTTATATTTATGAACAGGTATTAAATTATTTGCTTTTAATGATGCTATTAATTGAAAATGGGAACTTAAAGGAGCGGATAAGGAGCTATCAACAGGAGCCATGTTTATGCCAACTTGTGAAAGTGTAACAAAGGGCTTTATTTTAATTAAGGAATGTAATTTTGTAAATAATTTTAATATTTTAATTGGCATAAAGTGAAAAATGACTTTATCACAATTTACATCACAATCGAAAAGCAACTGAAAAATGAGGACTAAGAATGTTTATATTTTTTAGTTACTTTATATTTGAAAAATAACCAATCAAAAATTTCTAGATTTAAAATTTATAAAATATATTTTCTATTAATACTATAAGTAAATAATTAACCAAAAAGTATTTTAATAGTTATATTTTAAAATAAGTATTTCTTGTTAATATGTGTTTTGCTTATCACAATTAAAAGCAGGGACGTATAAAGAACCCCCTCATCCCTCCTCCCAAACATGAATAATATAAAAAAAAATTCTTTGATTAATTGTAATGCATAAAGAAATAATATTTATAATATATTATAAATTAAATAATTTACATATTTTAAAATAAAATTAAAAAAGCTGGTTGTTTTGTATCCATTCCTAAGTCTTGCTCCTCCTCCCCCTCCACAAAAAAATATTTTCTTATAATCACCACAAATTTAAAGCAACAAACCTTTAATTAAATTTAGTTAACATGAATCTAGTATTTCTGGTTCATGACTTTGAAAATAATAATTGAATATTTTTAAATTTAAGATTATAAAATTGAATTACAATTTATAAATAATAGAAATAGGGTATATTTAACAAAAATTAATTATAGGGTCAAGATCAAACAGCAGTGGCGTACCTAGAACTTTAGCCGCTAGGGGCGATCTCCAGTTTGCCGCCCTTTCTATTATAAGTCAATCAAATAGTGGTTTTTATAAATTAATACACATAAATAAATTATTAAGTTATTTAATAAATATTAATTAATACACAGAGTAAATTTTTTTACACATATTTGTATGCACTCGTAAACATACATATTTATATAATATTTACTCTTCTAGCTTTCATACTAGAAAAATCGTATATAATGCTCTCAAAATTTATATTATTTGTAATTTCTTGTTCTATTGACAATATTGCAAGATTTTGTAGTCTTAATTGACTCATTGTAGAACGAAGATAATTTTGCCGAACAAAATCGTAAAGATGCGTTCAACGAATTTTAATGAATACAATAAAATAAAATTATTATCCTGTTCTTGGAATTAGAATTCAAAATTTACACTAAAATGCATTTATATACACCGAGGAATAATATTCGAAATCATATAGTTCATCATAATTTATATAAATCAAATAGTAAACTTATAATAATCATAATAATCATTTATTATTCAAGAAAGAAAAAAAATAAATATGAAATGAATAAGTTGCTTTTTACAACTATAAAAATATAAAAAATGCCGCCCCAAGATAAGTGCCGCCCGGTTCGGACCGCACCCACCGTCCCCCCCTTAGGTACGGCACTGTCAAACAGTATATATAAAGGGTTTCGAGAAGAAGAAAGCATTGTTGAAAAAAGATATTGAATGAATGCCATTTTGTAATTTTAATTGTTTTCAGAAATTTTTAAGAATAAATATAATACTTTCCCTAATTATATATGGAAAATATCTAGTTTTTATTTTAAATCTAACAAAGATTGAAATTAGACATCAAATTGATACTCTATTAATTATTTTATTATTTTAATAATGTTTTATTGTTATTTAATAATTTCAACCATATAGTCAAAATTTTGAAACATATGTAAAAATTATTAACATTATTTATTTACTAATCATTGAAAACGGAAAATTTGGTAATGATTTTGTTTTATAAAAAGTTGAGTAAAAAATTCGGAAGTGAATTAAATACTTTATTATAAAAAAAATCCAACCTTTCCTTTCATCAACCTGCAAGAAAAGTAAAACAGATTTTTCAAATTGGATTATAATTTATTTTCTTTCTTCTTTTATGGTTTATTTTTTAAGCTAAATATGAAAAATTGATTTTTATTATTATTATACGTGTTTATTTACAAGATTTTTATTTTTTATAATTATCTTATAACATTAATCTTTTATCTTAGAAAACAGTTTTGTAAATGCAGAAACAATAAATAAAACTAGAATTTTAAAATATTTATTATTTATTAATCTATATAATTCAATAGAAACAGATTACACAGAAGAAATATATATAGTATATATAAGAGTTATTGCATTCATATACTAATTCTTGTCAAAGTGAATTTTATTTTTTTATAGCTGAGGAAATAAAATTTATGTTTAAAATAATAGATGGAAGAGTTAATTAACTACCGCTATTATAAAATAGAAAGTAGTTTTTGACTTGATTTAAATATAATTATAAAATAATTTTACAAGTGGAAAAGCATCAGGTTAATAATAAAGAAATGTCGATGGATATTTTTAAAATTCATATTAAATTTGACGATAAGAATCATAACCTTAATATATAGTATAGTAATAGGTATTATCGATTCTATTTTCATTTTATAGCAGTATTCGATTTCTCTTTTAGGCTTAAGTTTGATATATATGTATATATACAGAGAGGATTTATGCTTAAAATATATTTAAAATAATTACAAATTGATACTTTTTCAGACACATTGATAAGGGGTTAGCTTCCAAATAAATCAAATTCTAAGAGATGTAAAGTTAATTTTATTCTTTTGAAGAGCAATCATATTAAGATCGTTGTTAAAAATTTCTCTCATGGGCTATAAGTTAAAATTCGTATATTAATCTAGTATTCTATTAGCTAGTATTACTCATTCATTTTATCAGTGCATTTTATATTTTAAAATAGATTCAAACCCGCATAGCCATATATAAAAATGTTAGTTACTCGTTCTATTTCCAATTTTATAATTAAAATAATAATCTCAATAAGAAATATTGAAATAGTTAATTTCAAGAACTTCTCATTCTCTGATGCTTTTCCCCTGTTAATAAAAATTTAAAAATAAACAAATAAAAAATATTAATTTCTATTTTATTTTTTTTATTTTTAATAAGAAAATTTTTTTTATTTTTTTTTTCTCATACTTTCATTTTTTTTATTATGCAATTTCTGAAGGAATGGACAGTTAGTGCGTTTCAGTCTTCGTCAGCTAACTTTCAGCCTATCAATCAATTAAAATGGAGAGAGGGGGTAATGTCGCATACACTCTAAGTATATAATATGTATTAATTATAATAATATATAATATATATTTGTATTTTATAATTATATAATTGAAAAAAATAACAAAATCTATCCAAGGATGCACCAAAACGATTAAAAAATACAAACTATTCAAGATTTAATAACAAAATCAATCACAGAGCAAATTGTTAAATTGAACGAACAAATTAAATTAAAATATAAACCAACCCTGTGTTGAAAGATGTTGTGATGTGAAAGTCTCTAAAATATTTTATAATAATAACTGACTAGCGAAAAATAATTCGCTTCTATATTATGTAGATAATTATTATTTTACACAATATGACACATTACATACAACAACAACAACAATGAACATAGAGATCATTTTTCTGTTTGATGGCTATGATATATAACATTAATAATCTTTGATTAAAATGATGGTCTAATTCTGGAATGGGGATATTTTGGATGTGTGGGGATTGAAGCATTTTTCAAAAGGGGTACATCAAAAATTGGACTTTGTAGAATAAATATAATAACAATATGCCATTTATATTATTACATATATAATTGAATTGATGCTCTTTATATTTTTATTTGATAAAAGGGAAGATTTTAGAAACCAGCGCTAAAAATTTATTCTTGTTTGAAAATGTATTTAGAGATTCAAATGTCAAAAAATCACAATAGTTTTCACATAAATAACATATATAATATATTTAATATTATGTGCTAAGATTTAATAAAAACAAAATTTATTTAAGCAAAAATTGAAGAAAACAAATTTGCGCTGGATTTATTTAGATGCATCCTTTCCAAATGAGTATGTATATGTGTTGTGTGTCATGTAGTGTGCTGGTATGTGTATTTTAGGTGTTAAGAGAGAGTATTTTATTTATATTGAGGTTTCAATCTCAGTCGGGAGTCCAATAATATGAAATTCTTGGATATGTTTTCCTGCAAATTCGGCAAATGAGAGGGAATTAGATGGCAAATCAGCAGCACGTTTGAAAATTGGTGAGGTAACACGTTCCAGGAGATATGTAGGCATACGTCCGCATTCCCGTGCAATATAGAAACCGGCTGATGCAGGATCTTCCAAAGGAGGGGTAACAACTCGCATGGTTTCACGAACTACAGCAGTATCAACCTAAAATAGCAAAATCATTTATAAATTTTCATGATTTTTTGTTAAGATAAATAAAGATTTTAATAAAATATAAAATAATTTACTTCATAATATCCATTCATCATTTTGTTGACAAGATCGAAAAGAGATCGTGGTGGTAAAACTCGTTGTCTGTTAAGTGGTAGAACAAAACAACGGCGGCCATCTAAATCAATGATTCCTGTCTTATTGCTGCTAAAGTCATGAATGAAACGGCCCCGACGTCCTCCCTAACAAAGAAAAGATTTTTAATTAATTTTAATTAAATTTTAATATTACAATATTTTATTATAAGAACTTATTTAAAATAAGGAACTTTTAAAATTAATATGTTAAAGAATATTTGATTATCTTTATTTCAACTTCTTAAAAAAATGTATATTGTTCTTTGAAACAAAGTTTAACTAATTTATCTAGGCTTGTTGGAAATGAATAAAAGATTGAGTTTATAATATTTTATTGATCTATTATTAGTGGATGATACAAAAATTTTCAGTTTTTTAATCTTTTATAAAAATAATAATTGTAAATATTTGATTTCCAAAATAATTATTATTTAAATATAATAATAAATGTTTGTTCTATCAATGTTTTTCAGTTGAAGGAATTCAGAGTTGTAAATTTTAATACAAGGAGTAAATTAGAGAACAATTATATCTAAGATCTGATTAGATTTTATTAAATTATTCTTTCAATTTATTAATTTGCTTATTTATAAATTGAATTGCATTTAAAAGAAGGATTTATAAAAATAATAATAATAATTGTAGATATTTTAGTAATTAATATATTAATTAAAATAAATATTACAAAGAGTCCCTACCAGACTTCCTTCCACTCAATAAAATATATAATCAACTTAAAAAAATATCAATAAATAAAAAGTAAATTATTTGAATCATTCAGTGATAAGAAACATATTATTTACAAGACCTAATTTATTTTTTAGAAAAACTGACCTCGAAATCAGGGACATCGATTTTCTCATAAGCTTCGTTTTCAAGATCAATATCGAATTGTTCTTTGAATCCAGATGCTTCAGGAAGAATGGTTCGTGGATGATTCCTCTTGAAAAGTTCACTGTCAGCAAGTAGCTCTTCTCTTCGGCCAAGACTATCTTCATTCTCAGTAGGAATTGTACACCATCCACGGAAACGGTTTAACTAAAACAATTTATTGGAATAAAAACATTAACATATTAATTACGATTATAAATAATTGTGATTAGTGATAATCGCCCACAACCAAACAAAAATTATTACTGTATTTATTTCTCAATTCTATTTTATTCATTTTCAAAATTTGAATTATTTTTGACGAATTGGCAAATGAATAATAACTAATTTCTTTTATTGCCATTCGCTATCAAATTTGAACTTAGTGAATTTTGAGAATGTGTTTTCAAAATCCATAATCACATTTAAAGCTCTTAGCTATGCATAACACATTAATAACAAATTTAATTGAATAATTAATAATGATAATAAGTAATAAATAAATTAAATAGAAATGAGAGTTGTATTAAAAATAAAGGTATAATTAAATTTTATTTAATTAAAAAAAAACAATTTATATTACTAAATAATAATTCTAAAATTAATTAAGGTGTTTAATTGTTCTGCAATGTTGCCATGTTTATCAATAATCAATACTGAAAATCTATCTTGCAGTTGAAAGAAAACATGCTGTACATTTTTAATTAATACTTTCTTTTAATAAAATTAAATTTGCTGATGGTAAAATAAGAACTTATTTCTAAATAAATTATTAATTTCAATTAAATAAAAAATCAATTTGGTAAATCTGTGCATATAACGTCCTAGTAAACTGGATGAAAAAAGCTAGATAGAGGGAAGAATGGGACGAAGTGGGGGAGGCTTATGCCCCACAAGTCCTATGGATACATTTAATTGTATATTTATATCTATAACTAATTTCAAATATTGTATATAACTTGTAGCATGTAAGATAATAAATAAAAAATAAAAACATTTTTTTAAGTGTAAAGGAGAAAAAGAAATATTTACTAATACTACACACTACTAAATATTTAAATAATGCCTAAAAAATTAGTTTCTTTTTAATTAATATTGATAATTAATTATATATTTTACATTAGTACGGATTTAAAAAATATTCAAGATAGAAATTTTTAAATGTCTAAAAGAAAAATAACACTCCTATTCAATGTACATTTTTTTAATCTCTTGGTATAAAAAAGATTTTAATAATTACCTGATGATGGCGTGCCACTTGTCGATAAAGGTAAACACCAGTGATAACACCAATGCTCATTACAAGAAGGGCAGTCAAAAAAAGACAAACGGTTGTCGCGGTCATTACTCGGTTCCTCGCCTTCACCAATACACATCGTGAAACTGGAGGAGGATGTTCTCCAGGTCGTGATGGTTGTCTCGCCGCCTCTGGGTCCACCTATCACATTTATCAATTCCATTAAATAAATATTTTTTACTATTTATAACTATTTTTTTTTTAGTAAAATAAAACTATTTTTAATAACTATGAGCTTAATAGATCCTTAAATCAAAATTTCTTCTAGTATACATTGCTTTAACATGAGTTTAAGAAATTTTAAATTTATATTTTTTATTCTTAAACAAAACAGTATTTCCAAAAAAAATAAAAAAAATAAAAATAGTATAATAAATTATATAGAAAAAAAAAATTAATTAGTTTAAAAATGTTTTAAGATAATATTAATGTTTAATTAATAATATTGTATTTATAAAATGAACCTCAAAAAGTCAATAAATAAATAAATAAATAAATAAAATAGACAAATAATTAGTCTTCATTCTTAGACTTTAGATATGACTGAAATAAATATCAATTTCAATTAAAGTGCACAAAGGAATATAATTCTAAATTATTCTAAGAAATCGATTCTTCTTTTTTTAATCAATAAGTTAATTAGAATTTATTTATTTTTAATTATATTATATATATATATATATATATAAATATAATATTAAGTCATTTTTATACAAATATAGGGTGACTATACGTATCGTTTTGTACGGGACAGTGCCTTTTTTCGTCGTTTTAATAAAAATATCAATTTTGTCCCATTATAAACAAATTATAGTAAAAACTAAAATTGTGTTATGGAGAGAGAAAAGATTTATGATAAGATGTCGAAAGATCGAAATTTGATTACCTAAATATTCATGGTACGATCATTTTTGTATCGGTTCTATCAGAGAACGAGCGTTGTTAAAATTGGTATAGTTATATTCATTTTACTTTTTTATAAATACATAACATTTGAAAAGTTGAGATTTTGAAGAGACCTAAAACCCTTTTTTATGTATATTATGCATAATAGAAATAATGGCATACAAACAAAATATCCTTCTAATTCCTTCTAATTCTCAAATTTTCATTTTATAACACCCTCCCGTTTAGGACATTAGAATTGTCTTAAGACAATATGGTCACCCTAATCTATATATATAAAAAAAGGTTTTGTGTGCACATTGCTCAGAATGTAAACAATTTTGCATATCTTCGTGTTTCATGACCTCTAGAATCCAAAAGTGACTTTAGAATTTTTCATGTCTGTCTGTCTGTCCGGAAAATAACTATTTTATAGACTCAGAATTGGCTGAACCGATTTCTATGAAATTACATCACAATATTCTTATATACCTCTAGAGTAACATAGGCTATAAATTTTATTAATATTTAATCAATAACCGCAGAAATTAATTTTTTATAGTTTATATAATTCTCCGTGTTGTTCATTCAAGAGTATCTCGCGGCTCACTGACCCTAGCGTAATCATTTTAAATGAATTATAGTGATTACCAATCAAAGAATTATTATAATTTTTAACTTTTTATTTTAAATTCTAATATTCAAATATCAATTCAATTAAATCATTTATTCTAAAAGTTCTCATTTTAATTAATTTAATAAAATATTTAGATCATATTTTTATCTTAAATTATTTTGTATTTATTCATTCTATATTTGAATATTCTTTTCTACACTTAAAAGTGAAGGGTATACATTTTATAAAAAAAACAGAAATTATTATTTTTAATGTTTTATGAATATAAATTGTAAAATATTAGGTTAGCCAGACGACTTAAATTTAATAAGAGATTCGACAATTGCAATTACAGATAGCGAGGAAAAATTAATGGAGGTTTGAAATTAATAGTGATAAGAAAAAATATTTAGTAACAAAGAGGAACAGTATTAACATACAAAATCTTAATATTCAAAATGTAGAATTTGAATATGTAGAAAAATTGAATGTAATCACGAAGGATAATAATATTTGAGAAGAATTTAAATCGAGGTTGCAATCGGGAAACGCCTGTTATCTTTTCAATAAAGAGGCTTATCTCAACAAAATTATTATCAAAGGGAATCAAAATTAAAATATATAAAACAATTATTTTACCGGTTGTATTATATGGGTGGGAGGCATGGTCTATGACCCTGGGAGATGAGAGTAGATTCAGAGTATTTGAGAATAGGATTCTTCCCTGCATTTATATGCCAAAGAAAGATGAGGTCACCGGAGGGTGGCGGAGACTGCATAACCTCTATGCATCTTCAGAAATAGTTAAGGTTATAAAAGGGAAAAAGCTAAGATCGGCAGGGCACGTGGCTAGAATGGGAGAGGAAAAAGATATTGGTGGGGAGACCGATTGGAAAACGTCCGCTTGGAAGGGACGTAAGAGAGATGGAACAAGGGCTCAGGATAGGTGCACTTGGAGAAATGTGGTTGTTGCGGCCAAGAACTTTCGAGTATCGTTAAGCCACATAGATAGATAGATATAACATATACAATAATAATATATATAATTAATTTACTGATTAAATCAAAATATATTTTAAATAAGAACACAAAAAGAAATGAATGTTTTAAGTAATATACTGATTGAAACAAAATGGATGAAAACCTTTTCTACTTTCAACCAAATACTATGTACCACTCAGGGGATATAATAAATCGCGGATATAATAAATAATATAAAATTTTTGTATATTTAAAACAAATAGTAAGATAAAATATTTCTATTATAAAAATAAATTATCGTTATTTTAATATATATATATATTGTATATCTACTGAATAAGTATTCAAATTATATATATTTTTTAATTGCAACTTTTTTCTTTAATATCTTTACAGAAATTTAATCAAACAATTTTCATTGTTTTAAGAATATAATAAATATAAGATAGAGAGAGAGAGAGAAACAGAGTTGTGTGCTTTAACTGCGAAATAACAATCCTTCTCTTGATAAGATTAGATAAAACTTGGTAAAAAGATTGAATGAATCCAGATGTAATCCATTATATATATATCATATAAAGAGATTATAATTGATATAAACTAAGAGTAAAATAAATAAATTTCACTCAAATAAAAATGTAATATATTGAAAGGTAGGTTTGTGATTTTCATCAAGAGCATAAATAATTGAATCTAAACTTATATAGATATACAAATTTATGATGTGTTTAATATGGAAATTGCCATTTGTTTAAAGTTTATTTATATTACTATTTATTAGATTAGATTAAAATAAATCAATGAAATAAATAATGAATTCAAATTTCAAAGAATTTTATATTTTATATGGTAAAATATGTCGATGAATATTTTTTTTTTATCTTTATGTAAAGATTTGACATAAAGTAGGTCAAATTCCTTTTATTTTTGCTGTTATTAAATTTTTTTAAAATAAATAAATTAATAATAGTTAGATAAATATAATATTTTTTATAGCAATTCGATTTGAAATTTTAAATCATTACTAATTTATACATAACCGTATAAACAAAGAGTTATTTTTTTATCTTCCAATTGAAGTATATGAATTCAATTTTCGAAATTAAATTCAATAATTTTAATCAAATATGAGTAACGAGAGAGAAAAAAGACGAGTGAAAAAAAATTAATTTTATTTATGAAAAAAATATTATATTATATATATATGTATACTTAGATTAATCATTTTTTTTTTAGTAATGATTAAAATGAATGTATACTGTGATATTATGCTCTGTTAATAACAATCGTATTTTGTATTATATTTGTTATATAATACATTTTAATCTAAAGAATCAACTCAAGAGCACGATATTAGCCGTTGTTTTAATATAAAATAAAAAAAAAAAGTAAATATTTATTCGAAAGAATGAATTAAAATAAGATTAAATGATATATTAATATGTTATGATGAGAATTAATTAGGGTAAAAAGAACGTGTGTTATTTTAGGGAGAACATGAAATACGGAGCTTTTGGTTGCCATTTGAGCACATACGACATTTAAACACATTCCAATCAGTGCAATGTTAATTCGAACCATGCAAATTCCATTGGTTACCCTTTTAACATCGATTTTTCAACAAAACATTTATAAAAAGCGTTTTCTCACTTAACGATATATACTAGTTTACGGAACTATATATTTAAATTTATAACGGAATTTTGTAAATAAAACCACATATTGATATTTGTTATTGTAAATTTATTCAAAAAATACAAAAATATACACAACGTTTCGATTGCTACTTCTGCAATCGTTATCAAGCGACTGCACTGTTCGAGTGTCCAGTGACGAGTGACGTTGTGTATATTTTTTGTATTTTTTGAATAAATTTACAATAACAAATATCAATATGTGGTTTTATTTACAAAATTCCGTTATAAATAAAAACAACCACAAAAGCTTTAATAATTTAATATATTTAAATTATTTCCAAAGAAAATTTATATAGAATGTAATTTTAAAATATAAATAATTTTTTTATGATAAAATAAATGTAAAATAAACGTATTTTTTATAATTTTAAATATAACTATTTGATTGACAATATTTTAGTGAAATCTCGATTGTTTTTTCTTCTTATAACTATGTTTAATCCTCAATAAGAGGAGCATAATTGCCTATTATTAAGCGAGCAATTGACGCCCATATTCTAAACACTCCCAGTGCCAAGCTGCTCGTAGAATAGAGTCAAAGAGTAAATAATATTATCATATTCATGTTTAAAAATAAATTTCATTTTTATATATTTTTTCACTACTCTCTTTTCAAATAAAACTACAGTTCAATTACAAAATAAAATATCCCATATCAAAATTAAATTTAAATAAATCAGAATGTTTTATTTGTTTAAAAATTATTTCAGCGAATATAAATAATTATTTGAAAATAAGTAGTGTTGAAAATTGACATAAATTAAATATATAACGTCTCATGTCGTATATAAACTATAAAATAATAATTAATTGAGAAATTGTAACACGTATACACAAAAATAATATAATTACGTCTAACTATTATATACATTCAATCTGTTTCACCCTTCAAAGAAATTAATTACTGGAATTTAATTGATTTTGGATAATTATTTATAAAACTTAAAAATTATATCTAGTTATATTCGAAATAATGTGAAATATAAATTGAGTATTATAAAATATATTAAATAATTAATTAAACAATTTATATAATTAATTTTATTTAAATTATTTTTTTGGATGACCACGAATTAGAAACATTTATATATAATAAATCTATCTCTTATAAGTAATAATTTATGACGCAGTCAATACTTGAATATTACATAAATTATATAACATATTCATTCAAGGAAAAATTTCAAAAATATAGGTATCTAAGAACAAGTTTATAAATAATGTAAGATTAAAATTGGCAATTCTTGTCAAAAATTAATTAATAAGATGATCTTTGTAAATATTTCTTGTCATATATAAGTAACACAATCCGAAGTTCATTCAAGAATAATTCTTATCTAAATAATAATAAAAATTTTGTTTTTTAAATAATTGCTTTAATTAATAATGATCATAGATGTATAATTTTAAGTATATATTGATAAAAAGAAAATTATTTTTAATGAAAAGCTTCTGGCTATTATTATTTACATGGTGAATATAATAGTTTCATTTAAATTGAATTAATTTATTGCTATAAATTATTTATTTTGTTATAAAGAGAGAGAGAGAGAGAGGGGGGAAATGAAATTCAATTTAAAATTTATATAATGTATATTTTATGTAAATATTTATTTTAAAAAAGTAAATTACAATTTAAAAATGTATTTTTTCCTATTGCATCAATATAGTGTAAAGGTCTTGTAGTGGGAGAATGACATAATTATTTATATTATAAATATAAATATTTTATTTATTGTTTTTAAATGAATATTATTACGTTTTTTTAATTCTCAGCATAAAAGTGTATAGAGCAATATTAATTTTAATTAAATGCTACATAAATGAAAAAGCTAATATTGCATTTTTGCCATTTAAAGTTTGGTCACCTTCATTAAATTAAATTCTTTAAACATAAAGTTAAGTGCCAAGAAGCTGCTGACTTTTTAAAAGTCTAAATTTCAAACCAAAATAAAATGAAATAAATAAAATTCAATAGCTTCCTTAATTAAATATATAATTTACGACCATATATATATATATATGTATATATTATATATAATTTAAAAAAAAATACTTTTTGCCAATTTGAAATATTTAAAACAAAATATCATGAAATGAATTAAAATAAGAGATACTACATAATGTAATTCAGGAAAAATTTATAGAATTATTATATAAAAGTCTTTTGTTATCTTAAAATGCAGATTATCAATAATAAAAGTATATAGAAAGGAAAGTGCGTTTAATTAGAATTTGTTATCATTTATTAACAAATATTTAAGGCTTTTAAATTTATATAACTTTGCTTTGTTTATTCAATCATAATATTTTATCAATAAAGAAATGCCATCAAGAATTCAATTCATTTACTTTTGAAAAATTAAAAATAATAAACATAAAAAACATTTTATTTTATTCTTTTGTGCATTGTCAATTAAATGGTGACACATAATTGATAGAAAAAATAATAATTTTAAATCGACTGAATGTGTTGACATTAACTAAATTTTAACTCATTAATGTGATAAAATGTGAATATAAAATTATTTAATTAATTTTAATTAAGGATGAAGGTTTTCATCAAATTAACTGTAATTATTGGCAAGTAGGATTAATGTAAACGAAGAATAAATAAATTAAAAATTTTAAATATAATAGTTAAGGATTAATAAAATTAAAGCTACGTTTATTAATTAAACTTCTAAGATGGAGGTCTCAAAACACAATGTCAGTGAATGAAGAGTTTTTTTTTGGTATATTTCACACACACAAGTCAATCTAAATTTATATGCAATTTTATTACTGATTCCACTAAAGTAACATCTAAGAAATTCAATTATAATATAAAGGTTTCCTTTATAATTAGACCCCTGATTACACGGTTGCTCCAGTAATCAACGGTAATTTCCAAATTGAGACAAACGCCTGTTGTATATGCAACCTATATATTTTTTATTTTTTACTTAAGAAAATTCTATAAGTTGATAATCAAATATCAATAGTCGAAGGGTTGAAATGGGATTGAATAAGAAACTTTTTAACGGAATTTTCAAAATAAGTAGAAAAACCTATATAATAATGTTTTTTAATTTATAAATTAAATTTTAATAAAATTTAATTCTTGTTTTTGAAACTTTTAAAGATTTAAATTTGTATTTTAAAAAATGTAATGGTTTAAATAAGAAAAAAAAAATTAATAAAAAAAAATTAAATATATCGTTATAAATGAAATAACGTGAAGAAAATAAAGTCGGCAAAGAAATTGTTATTTCGTTGCATGATACAAGTTCTTAAAGTTAGTAGCTATGAAATGAAGAACACATTTGGCTAATGATCATAAGGAAGGATCTTTTGATCTAGCTAATCAAAATACTTATACAATACTTATATAACCTTTTCATTTGTTTCATTGATTTTTGTTATCCATGCTCACTAAATTATAGAGGAATTGTATTTTTATCTTATTTGATTAAATGTGAAAAGTTTTAAATTCATTTGATTTACTTAAACATATACATATACATATATATTGAAGAATAGAATAAAAGGATCAGGATAATTCATAAGGAAAATATATATTTATATAATTAATATAAAAATAAAATTTGAAAAAATATAATATTCTTTTAAATACTAGAAAACATTTAATAATCCGGTTTATATAAATCTGTATTAATCAGATGAAATATAACTTTTTTTTAGTTATTTTGAATAGAATTATAAATTTTTTTAAAGAACTTATGCAATAATTTTATTTAGGAAAAAGCAAATGCTGTTGAGGCCGCAGAATATTTGTATCAGTGGATATGACTTCTTTATTATAAACTTTTTATCGATTTCTGATAAATATTAATAGAAATTTTTTTATATATAACAAAACTAAAAAAAAGTATTTTGAAATACTTTATTTATTCTTGATAATTTTTCCTAAAAGGTTTCCTGTTTCAATGGGATACATATAGTTTTCAAGTCAAACTCTAAATTGTGGGTGTGATTAAATCTAATTGATTTGTTTCATTATAATTGGAAAAAAAGAACACTAAGTAGAATAAATAAGTAGTAATAAGTACATAAAGAGATTTCAACTTTGACTATCAAATTAATTAACAATGTCCTTTCTTTAATGGTATCTTGCCAATTATATTATTTAAGGTATATCGAAGGTGTTAATTCTACTTTTGTGAAATTACGATAAATTAATTAAATATATTTAATTTTGTTATTATAAATCTATAAAAATTATACTGAAAAATAACAACTTTATGTTTCAGTCATAATGTTTTAAAATTCGTAATCGCATTTCTGTGAAATATTAAATGATTTGTTAATTTAAGGAGATATAATTTTAAATAAATAATAGTAATAGAATATAATCATAGTAATAAAGAACAAGAAGTATTATTAAATTATTTAAGTTTAAAATCTCAAAATATTATATATTAATTAATGATAGGTCTATATTGACAATATAAGAGAAATCATTACTCTATAATGAAATACTTATTCCTTTTCCGGACAATGGAATTTGAAAGTGAAAAATTTTCCATTGATTGATGATAATTTGTAGTTTATTTATTATTAACACATTTTATATATATATATATATATATATATATATATATATATTGGATCTAAAAACAAATATATCCTAGGTCCTAGGAGAATATAACTTCCGTTTTTTATACAAATGAATCAATTAAGATTTAAGCGGTAAATGAATATTTTATATAATGTATAATAATTTCTTTTTATTTAAACAATATTTTAATAAAATCCAACGAATTGATAAATTTCCCATTTAAAAATAATTATAATTTTAGCTTAAACTTTTCAAAAATAATATTTTTCAATTCACTTAAGTTGAAAAGTTTTTTATTTAATATAAAACATTCAAATATTATATTTAATATGAATTCTTAATTTTATATAAATATTAATACGAAACAATCATGTTTATTATATTCAGAATTCATAATATCAACAATTTCAAGTTGATTGCAATACAATTAATTCACTGAAGTAATATGTCTATATGTAAAGTTGACTTTTGAATTTAAGATATAGATTTTTTTTTTATAAATTGATATAGTAGTCATGTAAATTTTTAATATATATATCATATCATATCAAAACAAAAAAAATGCTTTACATTTTTCTAACGTTTACCAATTTTCATTCATCTGTCGGGGGAGGGGGGACTTTTATCATAAATCGTGAATAATGATTAAAGCCTTAATATATGTACAACAATATATATATATTTATATATACATCTTCGATTTATTAAAATAAATTTGATTTGGTTGAGTATTAATTTAAAAATTAAGAAACAAACATACAATTAAAAGTACGATTTTTTTATATTATATTTTATTATAAGTGTTTATTATTCTAAATGAGTGAATTTCTTAATTTCTCCTTCTAAAATAAATAAATATATATATATATATATAATAAACGTGACCCGTATAAGTTATTCTAAGAATTTTCATTTTCTATTTTAAATTTTTTTTTTACAATATAATATAATTTGATTAATGCAGTTAAGATTACAAATTATTCTCTAAAATAATAATGATCTCTGGCTTTATGAACATTATAGACCCAAGGCCAAAAGGAAAGATATAAAAAATTATCTTGTGTTATTTTAAGTATACCATGGTTAACCATCAAAATAATGGGTTTAATATTATTGAATTACATATATATAAACAGTTTAAAAATTTTGACGCTCCCTCATTAAATAAATAATAAATATACTATAGTTTAAAATAATAATTTATTTCTTTTTAAGGAGAAAATGTTGCTATATTATTTATTTTATCTTATATGTTTTCATCCTCAAATAAATTTTATAATCTATAAATATTCTATATTTTGACAAATAAAATGTATTAGTTTATTATTATTATTATTCAAAAACAACCGAAATGAAATAAAAAAGAATCATGTTAGCCAATATGAGTATAAGAATATAATATTTACAGCTAAGTAGCGTATAGCCTAAAAAAGTATTTGAGTGTAAAGTTAGAATAAAAGGTAAATGGGGGTAGAAAAAGAGGACTTATATATATTTTAAATTTGTATTAAATATTTTTTTCAAATGATGCATATTTTTAAGAAATATTTAATTAACATAATGATTTATAGAAAACCAAAAAAAAATCCTTTTTTTGTTTTTAATTTAATTTGCACTTATAAATCTGATGTGTGATTAAAACATTTAAAGTGAATTGAATTTTACGTTAATAATTATTTTAAACAATAAATTAATTAAATTACATTGTATATATTTTATTAATTTTAATAAAATATTTGTGATTCATCACAGAATAAGTGGTAAGAAAATAACGGGTTTTCTTTTTATTGTTAAATTCTTAATTATAAAAGCAGTTATATTTAAATTTCGGAATAAGTTGAAAAAGATGAAAAATATATTTATCAATGTGATGATTTATATAAAGAGACTTTAAAGAAAATTAATATATATATATATATATATATAATACTCTTTTTATTTATGTTCAAGTATATAATTTAATAAAATAAAAGTAAAGAATTTCGAAATAAATTAATTGTTTTAGTTTAAATTATTTAATTTATAATTTTAAGGGTCATGAACATATTAATAAAATAATAATAAAATAAAAAAAATAGAAATAACATGGATGAATCTGTCAATGTTTTCTGACCTCTTCATTGATGACAAGAGGAACATCCAGGACATCTGCTTTTTTATCAGAGATTGGCTTCGTAATGATTGTCATGCTGAACCAGACTTAAATGACGTTTGTGCGAGCGTTCAGAGAAAAATCTATTTGAAAATTTATTAAATAACAAGAGTTAGTGAAGTACAGAAAGACTGACCGATTTCTAAAGCAGATCGATGTTGTGCAACAAAAGCGAAATGAACGTTTTCCATTTGTCAAAACTTTGCTCGGATCGGACAACTCCTATTTTACTCTTTGGAAAACTTGAGAACTAAAGGAAAGCATCTGCTACCTCCCGGCCACTTTCTATCAACCAGAAACTGACCATCACCTAATTTCCTTTAATTAAAATTTTAATTTATCTATGCTGCCTCATCGAGGACTATGTCCAGTTTGAAAATTGGTATGTAATATTTATTCACTGCACCTTAGAAATAAATTTTATATAATTATTAATTTTTTATATAGAAAATGATTCATCATAAGCTTTCTCTAGCTAGCTATTTGATCACATATCTATATTGTTTTGTGCATATATTCTTATATTATTTTTTTATTCTACATGTTTTGTAGATTAACTCATGTTAGATTTGTAAAAATTACATTTTTATTGAGTATTTAAAATACATTTTGTAGGTTAAGGCAAGCCATACTCACATCACTTCAATGACATTTCATTTAATTAATGTTACATTTAATTTAAGTATTCTATTATATGCTATTATTATTTTGTTTTGTTTTTAAATTTATTATTTTTTTTTTAATCAAATATAAGATCCAATACTTTCTTAAGTTCCCCTTTTATGTCAAAATAATTTAATTTTTGAGTAAATAGAAAAATATATATTAATTTAGTTTAAATTTAGTATAAATAGTCAATTATTCGTTTGATTGTTTATTTTAATTAAAATAATGAATGAATATTATTTTATTTTGAAAATTTAAAGTTTAATTAATACTGTATTGTATGAATTTCATTTTATTTAAATAGTATTATTTAAAATAAATATTTTATAATGACTGTCATGGATGTTTTTAAAAATTTGATTTGAACTCTTATTTTGAACTTATGATGGAACAATTAAATTAAATATTGTTTAAAAAATTTAAAGGGTAACTTAATTAATTAGATCACTATTTTACCCCTCCAAGCAAAAATTATTATATTGAAATAAACATAAAGATTATATAAAATTTTATATTTTGAAATTGAATTTTAACCCTGGTATACTTGATTAGTAGTGGTGGCTGTCCATATCGAGGCAGGTCGTCTTTTGACCGTAGTCCTCGCTAACCACTGACAGCATGAGGTCTGTCTACATGGGCCACCTATCCTCGTCGACGTACAACCCCGAGGCTACTACATCCTTAGCTCCATCAACGACGCAGCTTCGATCATCTTCTTAAGCCTGTTCTCCATTCCATGGCAGCCATGCGCCACGGTATTTCCAAGAAAATACACAAAAAGATTTAATGGGAAAAAAGAAATTAACAATTTCTTAGTCTATCCTAACATAATTTCAGCTATTCTAACAAATATAATATCTTTTACTAAAAATAAAAACAAGATTTCACCCCAGGCGGAGTACTGAAAATAAATAAAATCAAAAAAATATATTTCTACATTTTCAATTTATTTTCGAAATTTCCTATGAAAATTCTTCTAACTTTTCTGCTTTTTGATAACAAATTGTGTTATAATTGATTAATTTTTCCATATTCATGCTTGGAGTAAATTTATTTAATTCCTTTTTCCCTTACCCATTTTATTTATTTATTTTTAATTTTTGGCATGTCACTGCATGTTTTTTTAAGAAACTGCTTTTTATTGTAAAATAGAGTCTATATATATTAAAGCTACATATATACTATTCCTTATTTTTGTTCTAATTTTTACTCTATTGTCAATAATATTCTCACCATTTTACTCATTCTTATATGTACTTGTTTTTCTCTTTCTATACAGAGTGGGAACTTACTAACGGATTCTTTCTAATGATAATATAGTTATATTTTCCTTATCTAATTCTAAACTTTTTATTTAATACGTGTCATTTAAATGTTTTTATTTAAATTTATTCATTTTTGTTTTAATACTAATATTTATTTTTCTAAAATTTAATTCTGATTTCTAATTCTACAAAAGTTTTTAATATTTTAAATTTAATTAGTGAAAATTTTAGAGATAAACTTATTTTAATTAATTTGTTGTCACTATATCAATAATTGATTAAGACAAAACATTGACTATTCAATTAATATTTCTTCTTGCAATAGCTATTTACTTCTCTTAATTTAAAAATTAAATGCAATTGAGTATATAAATGTATTATTAGGAAACAAATTTTGATTATTGTAATAATAAATAATGAAGTAAATGATAATTAAAAATATTGATAAAGGTAAGATGTAATATTATAATAGGATTATATTAAAACTAAAATCTGAGAAAATAAATCATATAAATCTTCTGAATAAATATTTTTCGAATTTTAAAATAAATGGCATTTTAAGAAAAAGATTTACTGTATTTTTCAAAATAAATAAAGATAGAATTATTGGTAAATATATATTTATAAAATTTCAATTTAAAAAAAATAATGAAATAAGATTTAATTTTATTAAATCCATTTTCTTATTTTCAAAAAAAATGTGTGTTTTTGTTTAAATATGTTGATATTTTGTTTGGTTTAAAAAAAAAATTAGACCGAGAAATGACTAAGTATTTTGTATCATAGATATAATTGACTAGGTAATTCGGTAATTTAAAGAAGGGAGGGAATGATATAATCAGAAAGTGAATTATTATTTTCGTTATTAATGAATATTTGCAGAAGAAATATTGGTAGAATCCATTTTTGATATGTGATTTTCTTTTATTTGTAACATGTATTTAATTCATTATTTTGGAATTAATTTTTTAGGCAAGGCCGGCCAGGATGACGCGTGCTACGTTGTCGCCAAGTATGACTATGCAGCTCAAGGTGCTCAAGAGTTAGATCTTCGAAAAAATGAACGCTATTTACTACTTGACGATTCGAAACATTGGTGGCGGGTTCAGAATGCACGTGGCCTTGCTGGTTATGTCCCAAGCAACTACGTTAAAAAAGAAAAACCTTCTCTTTTTGATAGGTATTATATTATTAGTAATTATTATTTTTGTTTTTTTTTATAATTAATATCATTCCAATATAAACGTATAAAAACTAATAATTCATATTTTTAAAACTAAATAAACTTTAAATTTAAAGAATGACGTAATTCAGGAAATATTAATTAAGTTTTAACTATGTGAAAATATAATGACAACAAAAATATTTCAAATGGCTAGATTATTTATTAATCATTTGTTAAATATTTTTTTTTAGTATAAAAAAGAAGGTTAAAAAAGGCGGATCAGTTGGTGGAGGTTCTGGTTCCAAGACTTTGCCAACAGGCAGCTCGCCTGCACGAGGTGGTGTTGATAGTCCAACTCTTGGCCGTCGGGCTCCTGGTGCCCCTCAACCCGCTACTGCAGACCCCGCTGATGCAATTGGAACCGCTGTAGTCAAATATAATTATCAGGTAAATTTAATAAATCTTTATATATATCTTATTCGAGAGAAGAAAAATTCCTTTATAATTCTATTTGATTTTCAGGCGCAACAAGCAGATGAGTTGTCATTGGTAAAAGGTACACGGATTCTAATTTTAGAGAAGTCCAATGATGGCTGGTGGCGCGGGCAATCTGGGCCGCACGCCGGCTGGTTCCCGTCCAACTATACACAGGAGGAAGGCGACAGTTCAGCAGAGGATACTCTACATACTTATGCGATGGCAGAGAATGTCCTTGATATTGTAGTAGCCCTTTATTCATTTCAGTCCAATAATGATCAGGTATTAATATATTGTTATATTTAATACCCTAACTATACACTTAAACTTATAGCGTAAAATATAATTTTTTTTTAATTAAATAAAGGAAAATAGAATTTTTTCTGACATTCTTTAAATATTCTTTTAGACAAACTGATCTTATATTTAAATACCAACGTCCCATCATTCATTGAGATTATTTTATCTAAAAGTATTTTATTTTTTATATTTAATTTAATTTAAGTTTGGCATTTTTTCCCTAGACCGATTATTTTAATTTAATAATTTAAAAAAAAAAATTTACTATTTTATTGAAATATTTCTTACTTAATGGAGTTTGTTTTGTATATAAAAAAATCATGATTTTATTTTAGTAAGCAAATATCTATGAAATCTTTTTTTATTAAAAAAAAAATCTAAATTTAAATTAATCAATTTTTATTGTGAAATCACAACATCTTTTGTCCCAAACTGTTATTAAATGTTCAACCCATCTTCTCTTTGACAGCGTGACATAATTTGTGTATGCCCTCCAATTTGTTTTCAGTCTCTAGTCTCTTTAGTTAAATTTTTTTTTTATAAAATTTTATCAATTTAATTTTATATTGGGTTTGCGACAAATTTACTTTTTAGCTGTAATATGAAAACAACAAAATATATATATATTTCCAAAATGTTGATATATCTTACTCTATCTGATAGTTTTTCTAAATATTTTTGTTTTGTCTTTTAGGAACTTTCTTTTGAAAAGGGTGATCGTTTAGAGATCCTTGATCGTCCTCCTGCGGATCCTGAATGGTATAAAGCAAGAAATGGACAAGGACAAGTTGGTTTGGTGCCTAGGAATTATTTACAAGAGTTAAGCGAATATCTCACTCAGCCTTATAGGGGTATGTTATGATTAATAATTCTATTCGATTCAATCAATAGAGAGAGAGATTAAAATATTTCTGAAATCTTAATTTATTTTTACAGGTCAGGCAACTTCTCATGCAGGCGGCGATCGTCCACATCTGGTTGGGAAACCTTGGTACTATGGTTCAGTTACCCGAGCTCAGTGCGATACCCTTCTCAACGATCATGGCCATGATGGAGACTTTCTTATTCGTGATTCGGAGACGAACATCGGCGATTATAGTGTCTCTTTGAAGGCACCTGGGCGCAATAAACACTTCCGAGTGCATGTTGAAGGAGCCCTCTACTGCATCGGGCAACGGCGCTTCCATACTCTGGATCAATTGGTCGATCACTATCAAAGAGCTCCCATTTATACAAACAAACAAGGCGAAAAGCTTTACCTTGTGCGACCTCTTCCACGCCCTCCGGGTAACAATCCGTAAACCCACCCACCGATGAACATCAATCATATCTTTATCACCTATTGTGATTCTCACTGTGACTCCATACATAAGCCAGGGCATAGAACTTTAATTTTATTTTTATTTTATTTTTTGAGATATGCGCCATTTTTATCGTAATTTATATGCTAGAGAAGGATTTCTGAAGGACTCTCTAAAATGATTCTCGAAATTGCTTCTTGCTGTTTGCTGGAGAAATATAAAAATAAACCCAAAGCAGCTCCTTTTTGCCAATCAGAAGAACATCGAGTTAATCTCGCTTCTATCCTCCCTCTGAGAATTTTCAAGACTAATTTTCTTTTTCTATAATTTTGCTCAATTTTTTTCTATTCTTATTATTTTTATTTTATTTTTTTCTATCTTTTTTTTAATTCAATATTTTTATATCTATATTGCTCAAAGGTTTTATATAAAAAGAAAATTAATAAAATGAAAAAAATGACTTTTATGGAAAAAGACGAAATAATAAGATAGGGAACAACAAATTGGAAATGGAGAACTAAGAGATGTCCTAGTTATATTTACTTGGTCACTCTCAATACTCTTATTTATTTAAGAGATCTTCATTTTAATTTTGAAAGCAGCTATTTTTAATACATTATGCAAATTCTAGGTGATAAACATTTTTCATATAAAATTTAATATATATATATATATATAGTTATATATTTATATTTAACTATATATATATATATATAACAAATTAAATCGATTAAATTTTTCTATAATTTGGATTTAGAAGTGACAAGAGATATTATAGCAGCCAGAATAAATAAAAATATTTTTGCATAAGTTTGTTCACTTATCCACTGCAATGTTTAACATAGAGAAGAAAATAAACTTGATAAGTTATTGTATCGTGACATATGAAATATAATATCATTTTTTCTTGACATTACAATTATTTATCCAGTTCATTTTATTCAAAATGTTAATAAATTCTATTGTTCTGACTGCCATAATGCTCTTATTACTACTATTTATGATATATATTTATTTATTAAAAATATTATTATCTTTTTAATATAATTATATATATATATATATATATATATATATATATACATATAATTTAAACTACTTTAGTTTGAATTAATTATATTTAATTATCTTCCCTTGTAACTAGGAATATTGCAACGAACTTGGCCAAAAAGAATTTTCGAGGGAGCTGCCTTTTCTTAACTGATGAAAATTAAGTAAAAATGGTTCAAGGGCAGCGGCCTGCGTTTTTTTCATCTGAAAATAGTTCAGTTTGTTTTTTATATATTTTGATAAATATGATATATTTATATTTGAATGCAACAATCAAAGAGCAAGAATCAAGTTTCCGCTCGCATCCCATTTTCTTATCCTTCCATCCCTCACTTATTCACATATACACATGAGGGCAGGGAGGGTGCTCCCATATGTATATATTATAAAAAGAATTAAACCAATTTTCTTTCTAAACTGACTCCTATCCAAATGGATGGATGAAGAAGCTTTTTATATATATATATAAATTATTATTATGATTATCTTTATTAATTACAATATTAATACTATTACTATTACTACTTGTCAATCTTCATATATAAATATATATATTGAATGTCAATAAATTAATTTGCCTAATTTTTAGTCAATGGAAGAAACAGACGAATGTTTTTTTTGTAAAACAAAATAAATTTGAATGCATTTAGTTCAAACAAAAAAAAAAAGAATAATTCTTTTTGACTGTAAATAAAAAAAATATATTTTATTTTATTTTCCTACTATTTATTGTTTTTCTTCTATTTAATTTTCACCAATGATTGTGTTAATATTAAAATAATAAATAGAAATCGAATCTTTAATTTACAAAGAATGATGATGAATAACATTAATATTTAATAATTTGAATAAATAAATACTCCACATATAATATATTATAATATAATGAGTTATATACATATATTTATTGTACTTTTTAATTTAAATTAAAATTTTTTTAAGATTTTAATTGATTTTTTTTAATTGTACACCATACGTTTTTTTAAAAGCCTTTATTTAAATTAATTTTTAGACTAACTTAATAAATTTGAATATTCAATATTTCTTCTGTGTTTTTTCTTATAATTTAATTCCTTTACATTACAAAAGAATTGATAATTAATTTATTTATCGTGGTTGTAATCTTTGTGTATAAATTAATTTAGAAATTTTTATTTTAAATTAATTTGAAAATTGTTTATTATTTTATATATTATAATTTTAAACAAACATATTTATTGTTGAAATATGACTATGACTATGTTTTTAAAAATTTAGACATATTTAATTAAATTTCTATAATATAGAAAATATTTTTTTATTAGATTTTATTGAAAAATAATAAATATTTAGCTATTTTTAAAAATTTTCAAAATTCTAAAAAAAAACTTCAAAATATTTGAAATACTATATATATAAACTTAATCAATATAAAAATATATATTTCATATTAATAAGCTGTTATTTTAAAATTATTATTTTTCAACATAATCTATTTTTAAAATGAATTGAATATTCATTTGAATAGATTTATGTAAGAGTTATTTAAAAGATCATCTTTTAAGTTAAGTTCTCTATCTCTAGGGGTTCATTCTAATTTATTAGTGTCTATTATGATTAATTATTTTAAATTGATAATTAATCACCCTTTAGAGAATTTCAATAAATTAATAATATTGTGTTTGATGTTTAAATTAATTCGTTATATGGAAAATTTTATTAATTACAGAAATGTCTTAATACCTATATCGATTAAATAATTTATTAAATAGCATCCATTATCATTTATTATAGGTTATCTTTACTAATATTTCTACATTTATTGATATACATATCCGTTAAATAAGTTTTCATCAAACTGCAGTTTTTTAATATCTTTATCGGTCAATTAGCCAATTCATCAATGGTATCTTGTCGAAAGGTCTCCACATCTGCTTGACTATCGGCATGGACCAAACTCTTTTGTGTTGTTAATCCTGGCTTAGGACTCATTAAAATAATGGGTAGCTCAGCAGCTAATTCACCTCCCAATGCTCCCAAATAAAGTTTAATCTAAAAAATAATATTATTATTTGTACAAAAATACTATTTTAAAATATCTGAATTTTCTTTCGCTTTTTATTACCTTAACAATATAACTAATAATAATTCCAAAGCTATCTTTGAAATCTTCTTCCGTAAGTAAAGTACTTGAGGCAAGTCGACCAACTTCTCCTTTAAGGGCACCGTCTATAGCAATTCCTCTTCGATTTTTATTTGACTCCAATGTTGGGGATAAATAAACAACTTTTTGCAAATTCGATCCTGGAGCGATTGGACAACCTTCTTCTGTTTCTATATGGGATATTGTTGTTTTATATTGTCCATTTTGAAAAAGTAGTACATCAACCCCTTGTTGAATGGACGCCTTAATTTTCTTCACATATTTGTTGCTATGATTGTGAACACTGATATTGATTGCAATTTGTTCGCCATGAGTGTAAACTTGTTTATCTAACGTTGCCTCCAACTCTAGGTCTCCAGGACTTAGTAAAAATGATTTTCGGACAAGGCTTGTTGGTTGTTTATCCTCCTTGATTGGCGCATATTGAATTTTCCGAATGCTAAGTGAAACGGCACTTCGCCTATGGGCGCGATCTGTCTCATTCTGACCACAGTATAATCGAACGAAATAGGAAACTCCGCAAGGAGCACCTTCTTCATCCGGTCCTTGTTGAATTGTAATCGTATTTGGAGCTGCCTGCAATCCATTAATGAATATGGAATTATTAATAGAAACTAATTTTCATGAAGAAATTACAAACCTTTGGAATATTCAAGGTGAAAGGAAAAGCATTCGGACCCAATTTTTTAAGTAATCTCTCCTGTAATTTGGATGGTGAAGATGCTTCTGTTTCTTTTGTCTGGGGATAAATTTGCATTGATGCCAGGAATAATTCTTTTTGAAATTGAAGGCCCATCATTTCATCTTCTTCTCGTCCATAACGGAAGCAACAAATCACCTATAAATGCATCATTAAATCAAAAATTATTAAAATAAAAATTGTAATACTAACTTTGAGTAATGTACCTGTCCAAAAACTTTTCGATTTTCTTTAATATAATCATCATGAAGGAGAACGACACCATCGATAGGTTCCACTGCTGAGACATGATCAATAAAATCTCTCTTCGCTAAATAGATAGTAATTTTCCCATTGGGTGATGATTTCTTAAAAACTTTAAAAATAAATCCCATTTTTCTTTGGATATATTTTTTTCAAATAATTATATTTTTCCAGTCGCACATTCTTTTATATATATTTTTCTACATTAATGGAGCTTCTCTGATCGCTTTAGTACTGATCTGTTAATTCAATTAAAGACTTAAGATATTTCTACGAAAGGTTTCTTTTCTCTCTTTTTTAAACTATTCTATATTTTAAATAATTTTTTAAAAGTTGATTTATTATAGTAATGACGTCTATGTTGATCATATAATTCAACTTTGGAAATATTTTCATAGAAGTGTTTTTAGAATAATCAATTAAAAAAATATTATATCTTATTTTTCATTTTAATATTAAAAATAAAATTTTTATTAACAAATTTAATTATTAAATTTTAAATTTTAATTTTAGCTAGATTATGATGATATAAGTTTGTGAATAGATCAGTGGTTCCTACCCTAAAACAATTATTAAAAGTTCATCGGAATCCAATACAAATTTAATAAAATATTAAATGAAACAATTTAATATTTGCCAATAATTTTGAATATTTTATGTAGGTATATTCTTCAAAGATTTACAAAAATAATAGATTTAAATTTTTAATTTTTAAAATAAAAATTTTATTTTTTATATTGTTCTAATTAATGTCTTAATAAAAATCTGAAATTTTCAAATAATCTTAGGTTTATATGTTAAGTAATACGCTTTGGAAATCACTGGATTAGGGAATAGACTGGAACTGAACCAATCAAGGGAATATTTTTTTAATTAAAATGTACGAATTAGAAAAATGCAAATTTATTTGGTATTAAAAATTCTTCAAATATTTTTCTAAAATTTTGGATAGTTCGGCCATTATGTCAAAACGAATCATATCCTTTGGTTTGATACATTGTGCTATTAAATATTGAATACTAAATCTTATATCATGTGGAGTTGAATGTAGTAATCCTCCTTTAAAGTGATCTGGTACTGTTGCAGGATAAAACAATTCATTGCACATTGCATAATAATTATGATCGGAAAATTTGGCAGTGCATATAGCATCTTCATCATATGCCATGACTCCGGATTTTTCTTCAATGACCTTAAATCATAAAACAATTTAATTTATTTTATAAATTCAATAATAAGTAATTATTTTTCATTAGTGATATTAATTTTGGGAGCCTCTGTTTAAATAACGAATAATCAGAATTGAAATTTAAAATTAGGTCTCCAGCAGAATCAGAATAAAAGACCATAATGTTCTTTTGGCTCCTTTATTATCATAAAGAAAAAGTTATACCATAGAAGTGTGTAGTGGTTCAACATCGTAGACTTGTCGATCCACAATAATGACATGATCGTAATCAATCATCATAACATCTCCATATTTATCCACAGCGATATTATCAGCACTGAAATCAGTCCAATAAAAGCTGTACTGTGGATGGCTAAAAGTTAGTTCGCGTACCATTTCAATTACTCTGATTGCTAAGACGGCTCGTACCTATTTTAAAGAAACAATCAAATCGCATGAGAATATATATATATATGCTTGGTGAACTATTAAAAATTATTTTTAAAAGGAGAATAAGATTTTTTCGTTTTTCGTTTTTAAATATTATAATTTAAAATTATATATATTATAATAATATATACATTTAAGTTATATAATCGTCTTTTGTGCAAAATCTGGATTTAAATCCTTTTTTTTTTTTTTTTGTTTTAAATTAATGAGAATATAAAATTAAATGTATACTTTGTGGATTGTTTTAATGATTATATACTGTACATTAAACTTAATTTATAAATAATACTTTTATTGTATTATTCTATTCTTTAGTAAATTTTATTTAGGTATAACATAATATAAATATATATATATATATTATTTATTAAATAGTTAAATCAGTATTTAAATATCAGTATATAAATAAAGTATTGGATCTTTTGACTTTAGTGTTTAGTGTTATTATTAACATGTGTTTTAAAAAATGAGCCGAAAATTATTCTATATCTTATTTAATATAATTAATTTTTAGCAAATAATCTATATTTTATCCATACTTTTAATTTTTTATTAAATAAATAAAATTAAGTATTTATTATTATTATTATTATTAATTAAAAATAAATTATTTATTTATAAAAAAATAATAAATAAAAATTAAAATATAGATTTAGTTAAAAATTATCAAACAATCAAAAATTAAATAAATTTAACTAGTTAATTATAAAGCATATTTGAAGAAGTGAGTTTAATATTAATAATAGATCATGTTGTTGCCCACCTCCCACGGTTGTTCTAACATTTCCGCGAGGGTGTGTGGTATCCATTCTACAAAATACATTCGTCCACATGAACCAAAATGTTGAGGTACCCGCCAACCTTTCAACAATCTAATGAACATTTCTTCTGATTGTAAAACAAGCATCGAAAATACGGTTAAATTTTTGTCTAGGTTTGTACCTTTAAGTTCAGCTGAAGCTTGTATGTTATTAAGAAAACTTATTACACTTTTTGAGTTTCGCTAAAATATAAAAATAAATAATATAAATATATTTATAAATATCTGTTAAAAAAAATAAAATAACTTTTATAGTTTACCACAGTGCAATATCTTAATCCATTGTGTGATTTAGAATTATTCAAGAAATCTTTAGAGGCCTGTTGAACCTTGACAGGGTCGGTAGGAATACGACAAGATTGAATATTCTCTTGTGATTTATATAAATGTGAACATATTAGTTTTTTGGGATCAGGATGTATTTTTATGGCGACAGGATATGTATTGTACTTCCAGCCACGATAAACTCTTCTTCCCGCTGGAAATATATAGTAATTTCTAATTATTGTATAATTAATTTCTAACTAAAATTAAAATGAATAATAAATTATGGAAATTCAATATGAAAGAATTGGGGAAAGCAGTTAGAATAATTTTACAAATTTTCCTGAAAAAAATATATAAAAAATGGACTGATTTGTTGACAAGTTATTCTTAAATTAGTCTAATATTTGAAAAGGCAAAGAAATAAACAGCTCAGTTTTATATTTTTTTTTTTAAATTTTGTTTTTTTTAAGAAAAAAAAATATTTTTTTGTGTGTTAAAGAAGCTATTTAATTTAATAATTTTAATATTTGTAAAAGCATAAAAAAAAAAAATCTGAAGTGTCTCCACTCGACTATCTTGCAAATTTTAATTGGATTAATTAACACACACATATTCAAATTAAATTTAATTAATTATAAATTATAAATTAATAAATAATATTTATTAAACCAGCTCGTGTTTGGCTCTTTGTTGATGGCACCACGTCATGTGCTGACCCGTTACTTGCAGTCGCGTTAAAAAATTAATTCCGGTACTTTCAACGATTCAATCAAGCTGAAATTCTATATATTGCAGTTTTATACAATTTTTAAGCGTGTGAAAAACTATCAATCATATTTTTATTTTTACGGTCAGTTTATAGGAAAAAAAAATGAAAACGTGGTAGGTAATGACTCTCCTCCGGATGAGCTACATTTCTCAAAAGTTGATAGAAAACTAGAATTTTGAATTTTGGCGAGATAGTAAAAATTAACCATTGTTCTTATAAAATAAAATTTTAATTGCTATGTCTAGGGGAGGATATAATCTTTTTTAATATATTATATATGAAATAATTTCTCAATTGTAAAATAAATAAAATAGAAAGGATAAAGATAAATATTATAAATAAAAAATTTTCAATATAAAAATAAAAATAAAAAAATAAATCTAAATGTAATTTTGTAATCATTGTTAACTCTTGATAATAAAATATTTTCTTTATTCGCTAAATTTGAATTGGAAAATTTCTCTTTTAATTTAATTTTTCTAATATAATTTATAAAAAAGATTTTTAAGAAATTATGTTAATATCAAATTAATGAAATATGTAATAATTTACCGATTCAAAGTTTAATCAAATATATGTATTACTATTAATTCTAAGTAGAAGAATGGATCAATTAATTATTAATTTTTATATAATCAAAAAAATACCTGAAAAACGGCCTATCAAAAAATATGAAGAAACTATTTCTGGATTTAATTTATCATATAAAAAGGAACAGCCTTCACGTCCATAACAAAAAGGACAATCTTCTACATGAGCTTCCTCTTTTAAATTTGGATATATATAAAAAAAGAATCCGATTGCAATGGGTATCGCAAATACAAAAAATTTACTGAAAAGAAAAAGAAAATTAACATATTTTTAATAAAATAGAGAAAAATAGAATAACTTACTTACAGCAGCATATTGATGAATTAAATAATAAATTAAATATTTTAGATGCTAAATCGAATAATTCTAGTTTAATTGTCTAAAATTTAAATGTGCTTTGGATTTTTTAAAATAAATTTTGAGAAAATGGATTTGGAATAAATGAAAATTTAATAATATATAATCTGATTATCTGATAATCGGAAGAACAATTATTAATATACTTAAATATTTGAAGGTCATGAAAAAAAAAATAAATTATGGAGAATTTTAATATAAAATTAAAATTTGTAGAAAGTAGATAAAATAATTATATAGAAATATTAAATTTATAATAGATGTATAATAGCATCTGTTTAAATTTAAATAAAAATTTGCTATTCTCTCCAAATTAAATTTTTATTTTAATTTCTATATTTTCTTCTAGATAGTTTTTCAGTGGAAGAATGTCTTTTCGGCACATATTGTATTATATATAGTATAGATATATTCAATTTATAAAAGAGAAATTAACATTTAAATTTTATATTATATAATATTATTATAATAAATGATATAAAAAAATTCAATAGATAAGGTCGAGAGCTACACAATATGGGGGACAACATTCAAAATCCACTAAGTGTTAAGTTTAAAAAATTGATTCAAAGTATAAAAATGAAATTAATAATATAATAGAAAATAGAAATTGAAATGTTTAGCAGAGACCATGGCTAATAAATAGAGCCCAAAAATATTTATAAAAAAGAATAATATACAATTAGTAAAAAAAATGTATTTATTTTTTAAATTTTACCTAGAAAAATTATCAGGAGATGATACAATTTATATTTTATATTTAATTCAAGCCTTTCCCTACTCTTAAAATAGAAATCGATTGTTCTAGATTTTGTTTGTTAATATCAATTTATTATCAATTTATTAAAATATCTTCTCTTATTATACTAGCAAAAATTGTATATATGTATATTCATATGTAATTTATTAATTAACTGCTCGAAGGTTTTTTTTGAAATTCACACCATAGATAATATTTATAAATACAAATCGATCTGTATTGGTTTCAACCTGGAGAAAAATCATCTTCATTAGTTATTTCTTAATTTAACTTTATATATGGATAACGTCACAAATGGCACCCATTTTGAAATTGGTCTCTTGCCTATTTACCGACCGACGATAGTAAGGGAGGTATTGTTTTCACACCAAATTTCACATGTGGAGATTTTTACATATCTCTACGAATCATGCATTTTCTTAACAGAAAAAAGTATTTTTAGCATGATGTCTGTCCGTCTGTCCGTCCGTATAGATGTGTACAGCATGAACGGCTCAACCGACTTTGATGAAATTTGGTATATTTACTTAATGCATCAGTGGGATGAATTGATCAACTTTTGGTGCAAATCCGGAAACCGGAAGTGGTAGTATTAGCGATCGACGATAGGAAGGGAAGGGTTATTTACACACCAAATTTCACATGAGGAGATTTTTTTTATATATCACCACGAATCTCATACACTTTGTATTGGTTTTATCCTCTGGAAAATCATATTTATTAGTTTTTTCTTGATTTAAAATTATATGACGTCATCCAGCCATTCATGACGTCACAGCCTGGTCTTACATATATATTATAAATAAAATAAAATTAAAAATGTTTATATTTATTATTTATGTATCCGTATCTGTTTTTATTGCATTAATAGATATATTAAAATAGATATATTAAAACGTGGAGCAGGCCAAGTGAACCAGCTCAAACAAGATCAAATCTTTTGTTATCATTTTGGTGGGATTACAAAGTAATTGTCTACTTTGAACTCTTACTACCCAACCGAACAAATTGGGGAAAAATCAAACGGAATAGAATTAAACAAAAAAATTCAAGTATTAGGTTACGCAGACGACTTAAATATAATAGGAGATTCGGCAAGTGTAATTAAAGATAGTGTGGAAAAATTAATCGAAGCAGGAAAAGAGGTGGGACTAGAAATTAATAATGCTAAGACAAAGTATTTAGTAACAGAGAGGAATAGTATTAACAAACAAAATCTTAATATACAAGATATACAATTTGAAAATGTAGAAAAATTTAAATACTTAGGTTCTGTGATAACGAAAGATAATAATATTCGAGATGAGTTTCAAGCGAGGTTATAATCGGGAAGCGCCTGTTATCATGCCATAAAGGGGCTTATCGCGTCAACATTATTATCAAAGAGAATAAAAATTAAAATATATAAAACAATTATTTTACCGGTTGTATTATATGGGTGTGAGGCATGGTCTATGACCTTAGGAGACGAGAATAGATTTAGAGTATTTGAGAATAGGATTCTGTGAATCATTTATGGGCCAAAGAAAGATGAGGTCACCGGGGAATGGTGGAGACTGCATAACGAGGAACTGCATGACCTCTATGTATCTCCAGATATAGTTAGAATTTTAAAATCGAGAAGGCTGCGGTGGGAAGGACATGTGGCTAGAATGGGGGAGGAAAGAATGGCGAAAAATACATTGGGGGGGGGACCGAGTGGGAAACGTCCTCTTGGTGCAGTGGCGCAACCAGGATTTGATCCTGGGGGGGGTTTTGACTAGCCGCCCCACTTTCCTATGCCCCCCCCCCCCGGGCTCTCTCAAAGACAAATTTTCATTAATATTTTTCTTTTATATTAAATATTTAAAAAAGTTTTGTGAATGAAACACTGATTTTACAAAATCTGGCAAAAAAATTTAATTTTGTATTTTATTTACTGGTATTCACAGTTTTAGAAAGAAAATATTTTTTCCAGCTATAAGTAAATCATTTTAGCTTTCCTCATGAAATAAGGATAGCTTATACGATGATCGGAAAATTTTGAAAATTTTTGCTCCAAGATTTTTTCGAGATTTCCACTTTTCAGACGGTTCTGAATCCAAAACTGCAAAAAAAAATTTTTGAACCGACTCGTTACCGAGATTTCGTCTAAACAAAATGAGATATTGTGTTGAAATTTGATATTTAGATGTTTTTTTTGGGAATGATGGGCGGGGATTGGATTGTTTTTGGACAAGATCGGACCATAAATAAGGGTAGTTTAAAGAGGTGTCAAAGCACATTTTATTGATTTTCTCAATAAATACCGATTTTTATGAGAATTATCATACTATCGTATTAAATTTATAGGGAATCGAATTTACTAAAAGTTTCATTATATTCATTTTTACCTAAACTTAATAATAAAGGAGTTATTTATAAAAAAACTACTTTAAGATTCCGAAAGCTTTTCGTCCGCCCGTAGTGGCAGGATATTTTGAAAGAAATCATGTAAAAAAATTCCTATATACATATAAATGCAAAAATCCCTAAGTAAAATATCCCTAAAAAAATAAATTCCTAAATAAAAATCAGGTCCCATACTGATGTCTTGTAACCTTCCAAGCGTGAACGAAGAGCATTGTTGTAACCTTCCAATGCATTGTTTGTTCGAGGCAAACCCATCAAAGTGGCATCGTAGATGTTCCAATGTTCCAATGTCGAATTCGGGGTCATAAAAGCCAGCCAAAAATTGTTCACCTAGCCAAGTGCGCTCGAAGTTGGTCGTCCAGCTAATGCTTGGTAGGCTTCAATGACTATTGATGGTGGTACCAAAACCAAAGCTGCAAGAGTTCGTAAATGAGTGGAGTTGTCAGGATTATCTATATCATTATAGAGCTTCAAAACTTGTGTGGCATTGATTTGATGTTTCTATAAATGCATTGAGCAAAATGAAAAAGACAACCTCTGATGATAGTAAATTTCACAAATTGCTTTATATATTCCCTGGTGAAATATACGGTGCAAATGGTGTATTTTGTATTTGGAATCATTAAGCTATTCAAACGTATGCTAATAAACGAAATTTGAGTAAATTCCCGAATTTTTTTGGAAAAATCACCTGTGTGGGCCCTTTGTATGTATTTTTGGACCTATTTCTCCCTACTTTCGGTCCAGGCCCGATTATCTCCTTGGGAGGTCGTGTCTCAGGCAACTGGGTGTCATGCTCACCTTGTGATTTAATTTTCTGAGTCACAATTCAAATTAATAAAAAAATGAAAAAATTTGTTTTTAGTGATTTTTTTATTTTAGGGCTTTTTACTCGTTTCCATTTTGAAAAAATTAGTCTTCGCTTCATAATTTTTATGTTATTAGCAATTAATGTATTATTAATAAAAAAACTAGCTGCTCCGAGCACCTACGGCGCTCTTCACACCTAGACGGGGGCTTTATATTTCTGGAAAATGGAACACCCGCAGCTCAGCTCAGGAGTTTTTTGCGTACGGACGGACACTGTCGTATTAAATATATAGATATTTAGAATTTGAGTAATATTTTTATTTATTTTATATTTAAATAATAGTCAAATTGGAAAATTTCACAATCATCTAGTAATCTTATATTAAGTCTTTTGTTTTTTATGATTTAGGAGAAATAATATAATAATTTTTTATTTCTTATATTTAATTCTGTACGAAAAAATAAGCAATTTTTATTTTTGTTAAAATTTTTTTAAAAATAAAATAAACTTACTTATTATACAATAAGTTATACTTTAAGAATTATTTTTTTTTTTAAATAAAAAGAACGATTATATTTTTTCTTTTCTATTTGTAATATAGAACATAATATTCAGCAATTTGTATTTTTTTCTCTCCTGGGGGGGGTTTTAACCCCCAAAACCCCCCCCTGGTTGCGCCACTGTCTTGGTGGGTGGATAATGTAGGAAGGGACGTGAGAAAAATGGGAGAGGATAGGGATTGGAGGGTTGTGGCTCAGAATAGGAACACTTGGAGAAGTGTAGTTGTTGCGGCCAAGAACTTTCGAGTTCCGTAGAGCCACAGAGATAGATAGATTATTATTTATGATATTTTAAAAACAATTTCTTTCTTTAATTAATATTCATTTAAAATGATAACTAAAGAATATCTTATTCAAAATAAATTATTGAATAAATATGATCTAATATTATTAAATAGAATTAGAAAAAGTCAGTTTTTTCTTTAGTTTGTTTTATAATCACTTGGGGCGTTAAACAGTGTTTCAAAAAATTAACATTGAGTGTCCGGTCTGTTATGACACTCTGGCTGGTAGAGCTTTCCCCTAACACCAACCCCCGGACACGGAGATGAAGGCTCTTGAAACACACTTTTGCAATTTAGCAATTACAGACGGCGCTGCAGATGCCCAAGAGATGCTTGCGACCGTCAGATACTACGGCATACTAATTATTGGTTTAAAAATGCGTGGCAAGTTGAATGGGAAAAACCCAAAATATTGTATGCGCCTACAAATTCTTGGTATAAAAATGTATGGAAAAACCCACCCCTGGCATTCATCTGTTAGGAGTTGCTTAAACCGTTTTATTAATATTATTCTCCAGGATTTCATCATCTTCACAATTCGACTCAGTGCTACATTTTGCAGTATTACTTAAAATAGCAGTTTTGTTTCCATTGATGAATTGTCAAGTTGATGGTTTGGTATTGCTACCCATTCCATTCGTTTTGTTTTTTCCCTGTTTCTACTAAACCTCACACTTCCCATGAGTCATTGGTTGTTTTCATATCTAAATATTTATTTATTCCCATCTCACCAAAAATGAGTGTAAAATTTACAAATCAAAGTAAAAAATTAAGTACAATGTGTAACAAACATATATGTGAAAAAGATGTGTTTACTAGTGTTTACTCATAACATAATTTGAAAATAGTATTTTGTAATTTTAATTTATTTTCAAATAAATATTGTATATAACATAAAACATTATTCGTTTCTTGTAGATATGTAAATTACATAAAAGTATGTAGAATTTTCAATTAAGTGAAAAATCATTTATTTGGATATAAGACCAACATTTTGGCAATAATCTGAGATAAGCATAATTGATTGCTGAAATGTCAGTTTTATCTGAAAATAAATGATTTTTAATTCTACAATTTTTAATTCCCAATATTCCTTCTATATATAAATAAATTTAAAAAACGTGTCACAGGTCCCCAACACTTTTTTTAAAAAAAATTAAAAGATTTAGCAACTACAGATAGCGCAAAAAGCCGTTTTAGAAAAATACATTGCGTGTCCAGGTCTGTTAACGGATGGTCTCTGCCTAACACACTATATAAAAAAAAATTTGTATATATATTATATATTTATTTATGTATTATTGAGGACCACAAGTTCCATTCATTGATTGATGCAATGATGTAACATTTAATAATTGTAATAAATAATTAAAGAATTGTATATCAATATTTTTTAAAGGGTCGAGCGAGAGCTCGGTGTCCCAGGTACTGTATACTATATACTATAAATCATATATTCAAAGAAAATTAAAAAAAAATTAATACTAATTATTTTTAAGAGTGAAAAAATTTTAAAAATATTTATTAAATAATTTTTGTTTAATTATCAGCAGAAAATGAAAATCGTAGATGAACATTGATGTTATTGTGTTTCAACAAGAATAATAAGATTTTTCTAAAAGTTATTTTAAAAAGATAATTGATTTAAAAGGAAATCGGAATCCCAAAATAAATATCTTCGTTCCAATTTGAAAATATAATTTACTTAGCACACTCCCTCTTTAATCAAAGAAATTATCCTAATATATTTAAATATCATCAGGTATTTGTAGTTTTCAAAATTTTCAAGTAAGAATATTTGAATAAAATTAAATAAAAAAAGAATATGACCCACAGGAAAGTATTATTATACACAATAATTAATAGGATATTATAATCTCAAATATATTTATACATTATTTATAAATATATTATACATCTAATATAGTTTTTTTTTTAATTCTAAGTTAGAAATTTTTTGAATATACTTCTTGAAAAAAAAAAAAATTACAATAATACTATTTTATAATAATATTTTAATATTTAATAAAGAAAATTTTCTAAAAATATTTAAATTAGATAAGATCAAAGATTATTTTTGCTTAGGATATGATAAAGTGCGTTGTGATTTTATTTTTATTTTTTTTTTTTTATCGAATTTCAATTCGATTTAAAAAAAGCTCTACTCACATAAAGTGAAAGTCCAAGCTAGGCATGGCAACCATTGCTCCCTCTATGAAGGAAGTGATGAACTCTCCTCCCCGCCCCTCTGCAACCCTCACATTCAGAAGCAGAACGTCAGAGACTTTTGGCCACCTCGTGTGTGTGATTTGAGATCGACAAGCGTTGACGAGCAGTTCAAACAAATCGCGCGTATCCAATCGACCAACAAGCCGCGAACTCGCGCTTTGACCCTCCCTCTCCCTCTATTGTCACCCCAATAAACACGTGAGTCGCATTGTGACGTGAGGTGAGCGACGAAGAGCCTTTGGGAGAGTGCCGTGGCCAACTGCTCGAGCTTTTACAAGATGCCGACGACGACAACGACGATGCCGCGTGCTTCGAGCTGACGGGGGGCGACAGTTTAGTTCATCGACAATCACCGAAAGGGCCACTTGAGGCATGCGGTCAGTCCGATGACATCTCGTTTACACCCACCTGTGACCATTTCTATCCACAATTCATTTCTTCCTTCTAAAAAAAAAAAATAATAATTCATTATTATTCTCTTATAATTAAATAACATAATTAAAAAAAATACATTGTAAATATTTTTTTCTTATCTCATTAAATTAATATAAAACTAACAAAAAAAAACAAAACAAAAACAAAAACAAACAATAAATTCTACTTTGTATCATTTTATGATTTTGTTTTTCCTTCATTGAATAATATGGACTAGATAATTGGATAGGGCATGATCATCGATGTTGTTACAAAAAAAAAAAAGAAAAAGAAAAAAGAAAAAAAGTATCCAAAAGAATGTTATGTTGTTGTTTTGAATGACGGACTGAGTGGCTTGCCTGGAGCTCAGCCAGAGAAATTCGAGGCAGGCAACGAAAGTGACAATGTTTTTTTTCGTCCCATGAAACATTTACATTATATTGACGTTCTATCATTCCCAGGGAAAAAAAAATTAAAATAAAAAGAATGCTAAAAATGCAGCTTCATAGGCTGTGGTGGGGGCTATCGATTCGTATTTATTTACATAACATTTTTATCTATGACATTGCGCTTATTAATAAATCATATTCATTCAATTATAAAAATTAAAAACAATGATAATCTTTAAAAGAAATAAGAAAATAGCAAGGGTAAAAATAAATTAAATTATAATAAGAAAAAATTCATTAGTAGAGTGAGTTCATTATTTCAAATTTCTAAATCCTTCGATAAGATCTTTTAAAAAATTTAATTTTTATTTTTCCTGAAAATTTTAATTCTTTTAAATTTAAAATAAATAAAAATAGGATATATATTCCTGTGAGTAAGTCATAAAAATGAAAGTAAAATAAGCATAATGAATTTTGGATGACTAAAATATTCTTTTTATATCACTTTGAAATATATTTTTCAATATTCTTTGAAAATATTGTATATTCTATGTCTTTCTTTATTTTTCTTTCAATCATAATTAATATAATTTAATGAAATTAAGTTTCATTTTGAGATATATTTTATTTTTCATCTCTTTCAGCATTAAGCCTATTAAAAATTTAATCAGTTAAATATTTTAATTTATTTTATTTTTTTCATTATAAAAAAAAATTGTGATATTTATTTTAAATAAAAATGATTTATTTACCAATCTGCTACTCATCTCGGAAGTTTATCATTATGGATATTTCGTAATGTTTATTAAAAAAAAAAATTTCCTAATCTATTTTATTTCTTTATAATTTTTTTTTTTACTTTGTTAGTAAGAATAAAGTAAACCACACTTTTTTTAAATGTTGTTTGTAATCTTGTGCTCTTCATTAATAACTATTTCGAATTTATTATCTAAAATACCGCAATTATTAATTATTTCTGAAAAAGCAAGCTTTTTATAAATATTAAATTTATATATATTATTTTTAAACCAAATACATTATTACTTTATTTTTGAAAATAATATCATCAAACCGTCGAGGTGGGTCACGCTTCCTATTCGATTGGCAAAATTTAAATACAACTTTTGTTCTTAATAATATTTTAATTTAAACATTATTAAAATTTGAAACACAAATATTTGTTATCGAAGAGTAATATATATATATATATATATATATATATTATTTCCTTATAACTTCTCTTGACTGCATGCATCATTTAATAATATATACTTATTTGTTGTCAACTAATTTTACCTTGAATTCTATTTTTTAATTTTTTTTTTATATAAAAAAAAAAACAAATATTAATTGATCAAATAAATCTTTTTATTTTCATATTAGATAATTAATTAAGAATTAACTAATTTTATTTTAATGTTTTATGTTTAATAAAATAATATTTTGAGATTTCCAACATTTATTTGATATTGATATCATCGATGAATGAATGAATAACCCTCATTGGATAATGTATTTATATTAATATTCTCATAATTATTAAATATATTTAATATTGACCATTTACAATATGAATAAATTGTCTAAATCAAATTTAAATTAGTCCTCCTATTTATCTTGGAAAAATATGTAACTTATTTAATTATGATTGTTAATTTTTAAATTTATATTATATATTAACAAAGATGATGATAACCTCATACATTCTTTTAATATTATATTAATAGCAAGGGAAGATAGAAGATTAATTTTAATGATTACACAGCTGCACTTTGAAATTTTTTTTTTTTTCTTTTTTTTTGATAATTTGATATTTTCATATATAATTAATTACTCACTATATTAATAATATTTTTTTCTAATTAATTGATTAGTTCAAAACCTTATTTTGATTTTAAATTTATTAGATTATTTGAAATAAATTAAAAATGGAAAATTAACAAAATAAGTTGACCTGTGGCCAGGTCCGAACCGACCGACTGTTTGAAATAAAGACCAGGCTGTGACGTCATGAATGGCTGGATGACGTCATATAATTTTAAATCAAGAAAAAACTAATAAATATGATTTTTCTCGAGGATAAAACCAATACAAAGTGCATGATTCGTGGTAATATATAAAAAAATCTCCTTTGGTGTGAAAATAACCCTTTCCTTCCTATCGTCGATCGCTAATACTACCACTTCCGGTTTCCGGAATTGCACCAAAAGTTGATCAATTCATCCCACTGATGCATTAAGTAAATATACCAAATTTCATCAAAATCGGTTGAGCCGTTCAGGCTGTACACATCTATACGGACGGACAGACGGACAGACATCATGCTAAAAATACTTTTTTCTGTTTAGAAAATGCATGATTCGTGGAGATATGTAAAAATCTCCACATGTGAAATTTGGTGTGAAAACAATACCTCCCTTACTATCGTCGGTCGGTAAAAATTCACAATTAAAATCATAGATCGAGTTCAGGTTGCGAGGTAAAAGAGAATAGGAAAAGGCTAAATTTTAATTGATTAAATTTACAATATATGTGCTCATATTAAATATAAATTTCATTAATAGTAAATGAATAACAATATAACATTAGAAAATTGATATCTTCTATGATTATCTTTAAAAATATTCATATTTTAATCATATTACTTTAAAATAATACAATGTATTATAAAATTAATTCATTTACTTGAATTAAATGATTTTTAAATGTCAATGATATTGTATTTAATTATCATTTTATATCTTGAAAGTGAATATATAATTTATCTGGTTTTTTATTTGTTGATCTTTATACAATAAATTTTATATTTTTAATCTATATAATATACAAATGTATTAAAATACTGATAATATATTTCTCATTTATATAATAATATAATAATCCATCTATTCCAATTATATATTTTAATTATTATATATATTAATTCATTTAGGTATTAGTAGTAAACATAAATTGTGAATGAAATATCCTTTAAAATAATTCAAATATTTATATTTTTTTTATTTTTGAGCCTGGAATTATAATTAAATTTATCGAAAAACTATTCATGATTAATATTTTGATATGTTTTATGTGTACTTTTTTTCTAATTGAAGCTTCCTAAGTATCTAAAATATATTAATTCTCTTCAAATTAGCAGAACCAGTTCCATTTCAAAAGCTAAATGGAAGATTTTTTTTATTGTATGAAAAAAACTTATAATATTTACTGTTTTTGAAATTTAAAAATTGTTAGATTAATTTTAATCTGGAGTATCTCCACTCGACTATCACGCAAATTTGAATTCGATTAATTAACATATATATTATATTTTAATTAAATTATAAATTAAAATTAATAAATATATATTAAATCAGCACGTGTTTGGCTGTTTGTTGATGGCACCACGTCACGTGCTGACGCGTTACTTGCAGACGCGTTAAAAAATTAATTCCGGTACTTTCAACGATTCAATCAAGCTGAAATTCTATATACACCCCCCATTCCAAAAGAAACCGAACTTTAAAAAAAAATAGTACCACTAATGCCATCTGTAATATTTTACCCGTAGATGGCTTAGTCCCTCATTGACAACTGGTATAAATTTCATGACATTCGGATGCATACAACAAAAGTTATTGAGTTTCAAATGTCAGTGTGTTTTGTACATCGGAAAATGAGTTTCAAACAAAGAGCTGCATTTGATTTTTGTGTTAAACTTGGTAAAACTTTTACTGAAACGCACCAAATGCTACAAAATGCATATGGTCATGATTGTCTATCCCGTACGCAAGTTTACGAGTGGTTCGGGCGATTCAAATCGGGTAGAGAGACGCTGGATGATGACGAAAGATCAGGCCGTCCCAGAACCGTATTTTTACGATTCAAAAGGAAGTATCCACAAAGAATTTGTTCCACCCGGCCAGACAGTCACTGGAGAGTTTTACTTAGGCGTCATGAAGCGTTTGCTGGCAAGAATTCGTCGTATTCGGCCAGAATGTCGAGAAATCGGCAGGTGGACTCTTTTTGCACGATAATGCACCATCACATCGTTCGCGACTTGTAACTGAATTTTTGGTCAAAAATCTCCGATCTTTTCTTAGCATTTCTCGTACACATTCAGTGTTTTCTGGTGTCCTGCTTGTGGATTGCCGGCCTGAACGTTGTGACGGCTATTCTGAGAACGATTCCACATCAAGACTTCTCCAACAGTTTTCAATCGTTATACGAACGTTGTCAGAAGAGTGTTGTGGTAAGTGGAGAGTATTTTGTAGGTTAATAAAGGTATTTACAATTAACATTCTCTTTTTATGTTTTTATCATACCATTCACCGAACTTTTTAGACACACCTCGTATATTTATATATATTTTATACATTTTTATCAGATCCAACGGATTTTTCTTATTCTTATGATTTTACATAATGTTTAGGCAATTCTTCATGATTTCTCCTTTCGATAATACGCGAATAAAAATATAAATAAATATATTTACTTCTAAGTATGTTTATATATATATATATATTATAGGAAATTATAACGAATCAACTTATTCGTTTATATTATAATTAGTAAATAAACTCATTAAATATGACTAATCATAAAAATTTAGATTTAATACTTTTTTATTACTTTTTTCATCATAATTGTCAAATGCTTTAAAGCTGTTTTTCTTGTTACTTATATGCAAAAAACAATAATATGCATTTCCATTTCATTTTTTTCTCTATATCTTTACTATATACATAAATATTATATATAAAGAGGAAACCCATCTTTTATTTGTCATATCTCTATTTTTTCTTAATTATATTATTATAATTTGACAATTTAAACATGAAATTTTATGAATAATTAAAAAAATATTTTTCAAAAATAAAATAGAAATAATAATAATTTTTTTTTTGAACTAAAGGATTATATGTAGAATATATTATAAAAAAAAAATTATGTCCCCCTCCTCTTCACTAATCTTGGATACACAGCTCATCAGTTATGGAAATATGGATTATAAAAATTTCCAGTTCATGTATTATCATTTAAGCTTACTACAGCAACATTTGATAATAACATCATAAATACAAATGAAAAAACTTTCTATCTTTTAAAAGATTAAATTGCATTATATTAACTCGTTAAAGTAAAAATATATTTATTTTCTATTGAAGAGAGAGTGTAGTTGAGAGTTGACAATATGAATATATTCTTCTATACATATCATAAGATATATATATATATTTCTCTTTCACATAAAACATTTAATGATTCATCTTAATAAAATAAGTTAATTATTATTTTGAAATAAACTTTTAACCGTCATGTAATAATAATGAAAATAAATGCCAAGAAAAGAACAAAGAGATATTAACTTTTTAAATAAATTATAATATTTAAATTTTATCAAATAATCAAATGAATGAAATATATATACAATACTTTGTACTTCTACCAATATATTTATTTTATAAAACATTACAATGCCAAATTTGATTTAATTATTTATATATAATGTGATATGCATCTCTTTCCTTCTTCCCACATTCCTTAAAATAAGAACATTTTTTTTATAAACTTTTTTGATTAAATTTTATATCTCATTTTTTGTTAATTTATTAAAACCATTGGTATGTAAAAAAAGGTATTGTATAAAATACGTTGTTATCATTAACAGTTGAAAGTTTAATCAAATATATATTTAATTAATGTAAAGTTAAGTAATAAAAAAAAATGAAATATGATTAAATATTTTTTGAGTTTAATATAAAAATATGTTTACGAACTTATTTAATATGTTAGTAAGTATAGAATTAGTTCGTGACCTTTCAAAATTCGTTAAATGGAATCATTTTTGACAGATGTCAACCATTTAAAGATTTTACATTATTCCTTATTCAAAATAATAAAATTTTATCACATTAACTTATCCATAATGTTTGTATAACTAATAATAATGATTGAGTAAATTAGATATCCCTTAAAGTAAAAGACAAAATTTTATATATAATAAATATTATTTACATTTCTTTATAATTACAAACTTATCTAAAATCCCAATTTAATATTTCCTTAATTAATTTTTTTTATAAAAGTGAATAAGCTGATAATATAATGCTGTGTGTAAAAAAAAGAATGATATTTCGAATTTTATGTTAATTATTACAAAGAATTATATGTATTTTTCTCATTCAAAACAACAGAATAGTTGAAGGACAATTTTCAAATACAAAAAGTAACGTTTCATTATTTAGTCATTTTTTTAATGTTTTTGTTATCTGCATATAATCATATTTATTGAAATTGCTCGTAAAAAAATGATTATTTTTTTTTATAATTTAGTTAATTCAATTATATTGAGGCACTAAAGTGAACCTCGGAAATATTGTCAATATTCATACTAAGGTATCTAATATTACTAAAATCATATATTATTTAATTATCATAATCTTGAAAATATAATAAATTGTATGACTCTAAGAATAATGATTTGTAAATCTCTTTCGATATAACTATTAAATATTTTTTAATAATTGGAAAATTTATTTTCTATTTTTTTTTTATAAGAAACCATAATACCAAGAAAATTATTTTTAAATTTACTAAATTATTTAAAATTGAGAAAATATGTTTAATTTGTTATTTTATATATTTCAGTGATTTGTTTTAATACTATTATTATTAAGAGAGAACTTGAAATAAAAAAAAATGATTTATTAGTATTGATAATATTAAAAATACAATTATCTATGGTCAAATGAATAATATTTAATGATGAACAGGTGTATTAACAAATATATGCAATGGCAATTTATTTATTGGCCTTGGTTTCTGTTTGAATTGTAAAATGTAAGCAATATATATATATATATATATATATATATATATATATAATATTTAATGCATTTATTTTTGTATAAAACTTGTCAATGATTAATTTGTGATTTTACAACTCGAATTTAATATATATATATATATAAATAATTTTTACACAGGAAAATGTCTAATCAGATCGATATAAAAAATCAATTTAATATATAATATAAATTTATTAATTAGTTTAAGAGAAATAATATAATGGTATTTAATTAGTATTTTATTTTTTAATTTAATTATCTTTATAAAAAGATAGGAAAGCGTAGAAGTGATTTTTTTATAATCATGCTTATATATATTTTAATATAATAATATAAATCGATGATATATATTTCAATAAAATTATCCTGCAAAAACAATTTAGATAATACTATCAAGAGTGGATAAATGATTCACTCAAAATATTTTATTTTAATAAAGAAGAAATCAAAGTAAACATTTAAATTTCATTCTATTTCATGTAGATATACGTTTTTAGTTTTATAAAATATTAAGATTATTTTTTTAAAGAGACTGGAGGATGATTATAAGTGTGTAAATCATGATTTGGGTTATATTTATTTTTTATTTCAACTTATACGCAGAATTATTGTAATCAAGGAAAATATGGAGATTATTCGATTATAATCGTAATATATACGATTTTAATATCTTTGTATATTGTTATTTGTATAAGATAAAGATTACTAATTGATCATTTTTTTCATAACCAATTTTCAAATAAAATTTTTGTTACATTTTTATTTTAAATTCAAAAACTTAATAAAATTATTTCTTGTTTTTTGAAATTTATTAATTTTTTTTTTATCAACTTTTAGGTCATTTAAATTATTTTATTTATCGAAATTAAAATCTAGTCTTTTTTTATAATATAACTATCTAATAAATATCTATTAATATCTATTCTATTACTATTTTAGCTATTAGCAGTGAGAACTTCATGAGTTTTATTAATAAAATTATAGTTATTAATTTAGAAATTTTAAAAATGTTAAGATTGAATTCTCTAAATCAGTGGTTCTTAAACTGTGGTCCGCGGACCCCTGGGGGTCCGCGAAGCCTTTACTGGGGGTCCGCGGTCCTCGGAAAAAAATCATCGTAAAAATATATACATATATAAATATTTAAAGTTCATTGTTTAACTATATCCTCCTAGAGAATTACGGCTATAATTTAATACTATTAATAATACTATTTTATTTTATTAAATTGATAATTATGTCAATTAATTTTTTGTGAATAAATAAACATATATAAAAAACTATATATAAAATTTGAATTTTCATCCATTCATTCATTTAAAATCATTTTTCGATTGTTCCTTTAAAATAACCCCTCTTAGGGGCTCGGAAGGGGAGGCATATAAGGGAATTTTCTTTCACTTTGTTATTGGGGAAAACCAGGGGAGGGGACAGTCTTACCCGGAAAAACCCAAATTGTCAGCGTCCACTCTGGGGTTTTAAACAGTTTTAAAGCAAATGTTAATTATAAGTTCATTTCTCAACGAGTTGTATCTTTAAATTATTTTTATTAATGTTAATTATAAGTTCATTTCTCAACGAGTTGTATCTTTAAATTATTTTTATTAATTTAATTAATTATAATTAAATTATAGCTAATAATAGTTTATTATAGCTAATAATTTTTTTTAATTTTTAGTGTAATTTGCATGATCATTATTTTATAAAAACACTAAACACATTTTGCAATTTCCCAGAAAGGCTGTTTTTGAGAGTAAGTATAAGTTAGTTTTATGAATAAAAAATATTTATTTTAATAATATTTTAGAATCAAATTACGAAATTAATAATATTTTAGAATCAAATTACGAAATTAATAATATTTTAGAATCAAATTACGAAATTAATAATATTTTAGAATCAAATTACGAAATATATTTATTATATAAATTAATATTCATTTAAAATGATATTAAATCATTTATTTAAAATGATTTAAAACATTTATTAAAATGATTTAAAACATTCATTTAAAATGATATTAAAACATTCATTTAAAATCATATTAAAACATAGCTAGTAAATAATAATTCGTTATATTTATATTATATTTATATTATATTTATATTATTGTAGTTCAATGTTAATAAATTACTCCATAAAATGGATCGTTGGCTACAAACTGGTTCAACACAGAAACGGAAAGAATCAGATGATGAGGCATCAACAGCAAACTCTACCAAGAAACGCAAAACTAGAAAATATTCGGATGATTATTTATCATTTGGATTTACTTATATTTGCAACAATGATGTGGAAAGACCAGTCTGCGTTCTATGTCAGGAAAGTTTATCCAATGAAAGTATGAAACCTGCTAATCTCAGACGTCATTTACAAACAAAGCACAGCGAGCATGTTAGTAAGTCTATCGAATTTTTTAAAATGAAAAAAGAAGAACTTAATTCAAGTCAGAAATTGATGGTAAAGACGGGATCTGGTGGTATGAGTAAGAAAGCAGTAATGGCATCATATGAAGTAGCTCTACTTATTGCTAAAGCAGGAAAGCCGCATAATATAGCAGAGCAATTAATTCTTCCTGCTACAAAAGTAATTACAAATATAATGTTAGGAACTAAAGCATCAAACGATATAAATTTGATTTCATTATCAAATGATACGGTTAAGAATAGGATTGAAGACATGTCATGTAATATAAAAGAAGAATTAATATCGAGAGTGCGCAAAAGTCACTATTACTCATTACAATTGGATGAAAGTACTGATGTCACTAATAATGCCAATTTGTTAGCTTTCATTAGATATGAGTTTGAAAATCAAATACAAGAAGATGTATTGTTTTGTGATTCACTACCTTCACGAACGACAGCTAATGACATATTTAACAGTTTGAATAATTTTATAACCGAAAATGAAATAGAGTGGCCAAAATGTGTTGGAATTTGCACTGATGGTGCTCGTGCAATGTCAGGTACAAGAACTGGATTGATTGCTCTTATTAAAAATGTTGCGCCTCAGGTTGTTTGGAATCATTGCTGCATTCACAGAGAATCATTAGCAGCCAAAAATATGTCACCAGATTTGAAAAGAACATTAGACGAAGTAGTTAAAATTGTCAATTTCATTAAGGCTCGTCCACTTAATTCCAGAGTTTTTAAAATTTTGTGTGAGGAAATGGGTAGTCAACATACACATTTATTATTACATACAGATGTACGTTGGTTGTCCCGCGGGAAAGTACTCATTCGCCTTTTTGAGCTTCGAGATGAAATACGATTGTTTTTAATAGATGCGCATTTTGAACTGACCGAATGTTTCAATGATTTTATCTGGTTAGCTAAGGTGGCTTACTTGACTGATATTTTTACAAAATTGAACGAACTTAATTTGAGCCTGCAAGGTACTGTTGTAAATATATTTAAAGTTGAAGATAAAATAGAAGCAATGATTAAAAAAATCGACTTGTGGTCGAAACGCATCCAGAACGGTGTATATGAGTCTTTTCCAACTCTCAATGATTTCATAGAAAGCTCCAGTGAAAAATTGCTTAATCAAACGCGTCAATTATTTGTTGAACATTTAATTACTTTGAAAAGCAACTTCAGGAAGTATTTTTCTACTCCTGATCCTTGCAATAACTGGATCAGAGATCCATTTAATATGGAAATTACAAATGCTAAACATTTATCTGCACCTGAACAAGATATTCTCGTGGAATTATCATGTGATACAACTTATAAACTAAAATTTAACAAAACTGAATTGAGCAACTTTTGGTTACTTCTCAGGTCAGATTATCCTGCGCTTGCAAATAAAGCACTTCAACACTTGATTCCATTCTGCACAACATATTTATGCGAACAAGCTTTTTCGGTACTATTTTATATTAAGTCTAAATATAGAAACAAATTAAATGTAGAGCCGGATCTTAGATTAAAAGTTTCCAATATTAAGCCAGATATTGAGATTCTTGTTTCAAGAAAACAACTGCATACATCTCATTAAATATGTAAGTTATATTTAATGAGATAGATGCAGTTATTTTTTAAAATATTTCTTATTTAATATTTTCTGAAAAAAATTATAAAATATTTATATGAATTTAATGTAAGTACCCATTATAATTTGTGAGATTTGTTGCTATGACAATGTTTGTATTTTCTTTCTTCAATATTATAATTTCTAATAAAATGTGTTCTACAATATGCAAAAAAATCGTTATTCACCAATCACTGTTAGAAATATTCATCATATATCCTTGTCCTTATGAGATCGTAAGCCAGAAATTAATTAATAAAATGACGAAAAGTACCTAAAGTTGTGATGGGGGTCCGTCAAAAAAAATTTTTTCAAGTGGGGGTCCGTGGAGTACATAAGTTTAAGAACCTATGCTCTAAATGAATGAGTGTGCTACGTGAAAGAGGGGGAAAGTTGACGGAAGGCAAAAGCTAGGAGAAACGAAGGCAGTCTTTTTCTACCTCCGAGTTGGGTCTCCATGAATGGACGAGCACTGACGTCATTGCCGACATCTCTCAAAGGAATTTCGAGGAGATGAATTCTCACTGGGGGGAATGAAAAGTGGAAAAAAAAGGTCCTATGGACTCACACGTTAGGCCAACAAAACAACAACATCCTCCAAGTCGACAAATAAATCTATCGAGCCACTCTCTCGCTTCTCTAAGAAAAATCACTACTAATTCTATGGATAATTCAGAGAACTGAAGCAAATCAAATATGATATAATATGTTATGATAATACCACATGAGCTTTGTTGTTATTTTGCTGGGTTTATAGTCCAAGGTCTTGTTCTAAGACGAGAGGTTTTTTTTTTTATTTTATTTTATTTATTTACAAAACCCGTATCTAATTTTAACAGGATTTTTGTTTTCTTGGAAAGAGATTGAAGTGGCTAGAATCAAATATTGTTTTATTTTCGTATTCATCGAAAACCAGTAGGGGTAGAATATACATATAAATAAAATAAATAAAGTAATATGTACTTTTTTAATTACTTGGATTTATGCAAATTATAATACATAAAGTAACAAACAATTATTTACTGAAAAATAAAAATAAAAAAAATACTATTTCGACTAAAAATAAAAATTTCATAAAAAATAAAATTGAGTATTTTTTTTTTAATTCGATTAATACTCATTCATTCTTCTTTTAGAGATAAATATAATGGCACACTTAAATAGGTTATTTCCACACTAAAAAGGGAGATTTGCACATTGAGAAATAAACATTTAAAAAATCTGATTTGAACATTAAATTTGATTACTTGCACACTAACCAGCTGCACATCAAATTAGGTCAAAATAAACATTCGATTAGATTCTTTGCACATTCAATTATGTTAACAATAAAAATATTCATTCACACATTAAAACATTGCCATTAACTTTAAAATAATTTTTTTAAACATTATATAAATTTGCTGGTTATTAAAATAAGAGTTCATTAATTTATATCTGAGAGGAAGGACAATATAGATGAACATTGAAAATATTTTAAAATGGAAAATGTGTAAGATCCACCTTATATTTTGTTTAATTTTATTCACATAGGAGAGGTTGAGAAAGGTGTGGGTTATTGTATGTTCTTATTCATTTATATGGAAGTATATAAAAATAATACTGATATTATATTTTTTAATAAATTTTATTATAATAAATATATAATATATATATGACATAGACTATTATAGATATAGGAACATTTTTATTTATCGAAACACACTTATACCCTTTAAGGGTGTCGTGCATATAGGAACATAAAAAAAAAAAATTTTTAATCAATTATTAGTGCTTTTGTTGATTTAGCCGGTCTACCACGTTTTCGTTTCTGACCAATGGGAAAAATTTTTGCTTCTTGTGGAACAGTTACTTTTTTCAATCGATTTTTCATGCCTAAAATATGTTTGCATATATAATCTTTGCCAAATGAAGGACAGGTACCAGTACTTGTATTTTCCATTGCGGGATTCATAATAACCCAGATTCTAAAATTGAATTTTTCATATTCCTCAAATGACTCCCACTTTTCAATTAATGAATTATATTGCGAGATTAATTTCAAAAGTTACTTTTTGAAAATGTGATTGTGAGGAACATACAAAATATTTATTAGATTTTTTCATTACAGTTTTATTTGATAATGCCCAGTGAAATGCATCTGTCCATAGTTTTAATTTTATAGCTGGTTTTAATGCAAAACATTTATAATTGGGACAACTAGGATTTCTTTCTTCGGTCCATTTCAAAAGAATTTGTATGTATGAAAAGTATGTGTTTGGTCTTTGCTGTAACAAAGTTTTAGTGTTTTAATTTTATTTTATTGTTCCTAAATAGAATTGTATTGTTCCTAAAATTGTTTTAGTGCTCAAAGATTTTTTTAATGTTTCTAAGCTTATTTTCATGTGCAACCACTTTTTTTAGTGTTCAATATATTATATTTAATTGAATTATTTTAAAAAATGTTCATGATATTTTTTTAGTGTTAGAGAGCTTAAATTTAATGTTCAAATACCATATTCAAATGTGCTGAAAATGGCACCCCTTCTTTTATATCTGAAATTAACAAAATATAAACGTTTATAACTCAAATAAAGAAATGATAATGTAGAATCATCTATTCTCAACTGCGAATTATTTCAAATGATAATTAATTTAATTTTTATCCCAAAAATATTAAATAAAAAAATTATTTTACCCGTTAATTTTTATTATAATTGTAAATATATTGCGGTCTGAATGTTAAATTAAAATTAAATTATTATATTAATATTTTATATTTTGAGTATATATACTCTAAATTAAAAAAAAAAAAATAATTCATTCATTTTTCAGTTATCATCAACATTTTTAATATATAATCTTCTGTTTATTTATTTATTTTTTCTTCATTCTTATCAATATCTTGAATTATCATTCATAGAGAAAACATTGAAGTTTAAGGATTGAAAGTCCGATGAAACAATTTTTTCCTTTTAGTATAAACAAATAGAGAGAGAAATCTGTGAATAAAATGACCAATAATTTAAAATGATAAAACCATCGAATTTAACCTATTTCAAGCATACAAATAAAAAAATAAAATCATTCTATTAAAAAAATAGTATATTATAAATACATTGTTTGTGATGTTATTTTAGGTTGAGGGCAGTGGCCTAACATCTCAAATCCTGTCTTTTTAGGAATGACACAATTTAATTGTAAAATAAATATTAACTAAAGATATTTTAGGATCATCTCATAATACGCCTCTAATCAATTAATTACTCATTTTGTATTTAGATTCAGCTATTATACTTAAATTAATTCTAGTAGAATAAGTTTGTTTTCTAATAGTGATTTAACTAATTTTTCTTATTCGAATAAATGTTATATAAAGATATATAATAATAATAATAATAATAATAATATATAGATTTCACGTGATTGATATAGTGTAGCAATTGCTAAAATATCCTAGGCGCCGTTAGTTTATGCAACCCAGCTAAGCATTTTTATCGAAATATGCATTTAGATAGTACAATTGCATAAACTAACGGCGCAATGAGTATTTCAATCTTTAGCTAGAGATACATCTTTCATTTAAAATTCAATCCAATAGTATAGTATCTCTCAAGGACACTATATCAAATAAATATTAATAGTTAGATTATTGTTTAAAAAATAAACATAAACTAAATAAGTATGTTTAATATTATCAGTATTAGATATGAAATTGTAGATGGTAATAGTTTAATTATAACTTATTTATATTGGGCACTATACAAATTTGTAACAGTTAAATGATTATTTAAATACATTTAGAAACAATAATAATAATTTACATAATTTATTTTTTAAATGAGATATTTAAATTTGATAAATACAATTTTTTAAATCTTTAAACTTTTATTTGTCACATTTTCGTTCTCTAAAACTTTTTCAATCATTTGGCTTATGAAGCTAAGTTAAAAAAATCATTATCTATTTAATAGAATTAAAAATATTATATGTTTTGTAATTATTTCAATTATTAGTTTATAATAAAACTTTTGCAATCTTTTAATAAACATAACTAAATAAGAAAATTTCTATATTTATTAATTAAAATTTGTTTTACACTGCCCCGCAAAAAAGTGACGCACCTGGAAAATTTCAATTTTTCCCCCTTAGTTCTTTTTTTTTATACTTTAAATCTTATTTATATTAAAATTTATCTAAATATTGATAATTTGTAATTTTAATAGAAATAAGATTTAAAATATAAAAAAACGAACAAAGGGGTAAAAATTGAAATTTTCCAGGTGCGTCACTTTTTTTAAAATATTTTTTTCACTTGTTTATTATGTAAATCAAATTGTTATAAATAAATAATAAATAAATAAATATATATAAACAAAATAAACTTCATATAACGTTATCTTTTGTTTAATTGAAATGGAATACCAAGTTGGTCACGATAAGAAAAACAACTGTAAATCATGAAAAGTGAGTTTTATCTTGGATTGAAAATTATTTTAAAAAAATTTAAATAATATATTGTTGCCCTTATTGGCATCATTTACCTTAAATTGGTCACAAATATGAATTTATCTGTAATTTTAACTTATAATAAGTTGACCTGTGGCCAGGTCCAAACCGACCGACGGTTTGAAGTAAATTAATTTCCAGCTACAGAAACAATTTCAAATAATTTTAATATATCTATTAATGTAATAAAAAACAGATATGGATAGAACATAAATATTTTTAATTTTATTTTATTTATAATATATAGCTGAAGTAGCCGGCGTTACCCGAGGCTGTGACGTCATGAAGGGCTGGGTGACGTCATATAATTTTAAATTAAGAAAAACATAATGAAGATGATTTTTCCCGAGGATAAAACCAATACATTCGTGGTGATATGTAAAAAAAATCTCCTCATGTGAAATTTGGTGTGAAAATAACCCTTCCCTTCCTATCGTCGATCGCTAATACTACCACTTCCGGTTTCCGGATTTGCACCAAAAGTTGATCAATTCATCATACTGATGCATTAAGTAAATATACCAAATTTCATCAAAATGTTCAAGCTGTACACATCTATACGGACGAACGGACGGACAGACATCATGCTAAAAATACTTTTTTCTGTTTAGAAAATGCATGATTCCTGGAGATATGTAAAAATCTCCACATGTGAAATTTGGTATGAAAACAATACCTCCCTTACTATCGTCGCTCGGTAAAAATGGTATTTTACATATACTGAAAAAAATTGTTCTGGATATCTAGGTCCTTAAATCTCTAATTAATATTTATCCTTTCATTATTGAATTAGTTTTAGTGTTTTTCGCAGTATCATATTCAAATTTATTATGGGAATTTGAACAATTATAATCTTATATGCAATGTAGACAACATAGTCAATGGCTAACAAAGAGGAAATAATTCAGCAGAAATATAAATAAAGAAGTCGACACCTACAATAAAAAAAAAACCGGAGATTTAGAACAATGAGGTTGCATAGATGACTTGAAAAAAACCATTCCGTGTCTTTTTCTAACCATTGGAACTGAATAGGATTCTATAGAGCTTCTCTATTTCATTATCAAGATGATATTTTTGCAGTATTATCTCAAATCAAACTTCTATCAAATGAATATTATAAATTATAAGAATATTATTTGGAGCGTTTATTTGGTCCTTTACATTCAATACAGGATGGACATGAACAAGCAGTGCGGTTGTTGTGGTGATAAAATTGCAAATTATGCTGTTAAAAAAAATAAGAAATAAACGACCTTACGGGAAGTTGCTTAGAATGATGAACTCTTAACCTTGAAATTGTGGTTCTATTCTTCCATAAATTCACAAATAATTTACTTTTTTCGTATATAATTAAAAATTTTATTATATTTTACATAATGGTTAATAAAAATTATTTATATAATTAATTTTGTAAAAAGTTAATTAAATTTGTCTTTTCTTTTTTCTAATTTCATTAATTTTTTTCTATATGAATTTTCTTGATACCAAAGAAGACAAATTTTAAAAAATAAATTAAATTAATTAATTAAAAGAAGTCTTATGAAAATTTTTATGAAATCTTTAATCTTTCCAATTTAAGAATAATTTTGGAGATATAGGTATTAGTAATTATATGTGGGAAATATAATCTTTAGTTAAAATATACAAGTACAAGTTTTGAGGTTGGCATTTAGCCTGTTAAAATTTCAATATTTTAATAAAGATATTTTATTAATATTTTATACGGCAAAAAATATCATGGATTGGACTCTTATTTGTTTGTTTCAATAAGCAGATATAATAGAATTAAAAAAAAAATAATTAATTAATATTTATATTTCAACGTTCTTTTAGCACTAATTTTTACTTGAAATAAAATTTAATTTTATTATTTATAATTTTAATGAATAATATAATAAAAATCTAGGTAAAAATTCTTAACTGCAACTAAAACAAGATTTTCCGTTAAAAGATGATGGCTCATGTTTTTTTTGTCCTGTCTTATTTTCTTTCTATTTAAAATGCTTAGCTAGAAAATAGTTGACGAGTGGCGAAATTTAATATACCTATAAATATCATTATTTAGATCCATTTTTATACATTTCATCTAACAAAATCCTTTTAGACTTCATTTAGCAGAATAAATGAAAATTTATTTATTTATTAAATTTTTCTCTTTTTATTTCAATGTTAAGTAATTTATGCATAGATAATAAGGATAGTATTAATTAATAGATCACATTGTACTAAAATAAAAAATAATTTCTATAATAATATATTATTTAAAAAAAAAATGTAATTCTCTTATTGTCATAAATTAGATATTTTTTGTCTATCTAAATATGAATATAATCTATTTGTGTTATGTTGTAATATGTTATAATCTATTGTTATTTTATTTTATTATTATATACCTATATATTATTTAATATATCTATTTAGATAGCAAGGATGAAATATATTTAATTTTCTTTATATATTTTATCGTATTTATGTATTTTTAAATAATTTATTTATATATTTAGGATATATACCTATATATATATATATATATATATATATATATATATATATACAATAAATTAATTAACTTGTAAGTTAATAATTTTGTTATCTTTTCAAAAGGATAATTTTATTTTCGTGATTAGATGCGGTTATATTTGTTTTACTATATTTTTTTTTAAATAAGATAAAATGATTATCATGTCATGTGTAAATATTAAAATTAAATATTCTATATAAATAATAAATTTAAATTATTCAAACTTTTATTTTTATTTTTTTTTTTGTTTTTATTTTTGTAAAATCAAGAAATTAAGTGGTACTAAACTAAAAGTTTTTCAATAATTTTCATAAAATAAAAATCTTATTGTATTCAGAGATAAAATGTATATTTATTATATTTAATATAAATTTATTAATTTTTTGTTATTTTAAATATTAAATTGGAAATTAATTATTATATAAAATCTTCTGAATTTATACTCATTTTTCATCAAAACTTCTCTTATCATTTATTTATTATAAATAATTCTTATTTCTTCAACAAGTTATTTGAATTATTACATATTTATAATCCAAAAGAACGATAAGTTTTTTTTCTTCCCCTAACTTTTACCTATTTCCATCCATGGCATGTATTCAGGCTTGCATCTTTTTCCCCACCTGTTCTACTACTTATTATACTTTTGATTAAGGTTAATAAGGGAAGCTGAAAAAGCGAGTGTGAGAAGGAAGAGGGACGATGGAGGTGGGGAAGGTCAGCCACATTAAAAATACATGTTATCAATAGGTTAGATGAATGTATATTAAAATGTTGTTCGTTTTTATGATACACATGTGGTGAATTTTATGTATAACGAAGGGGAAAGATTTTTAAAGATCAATAAACTTATGGTCCACCACCTAAAAGAACTTTATCAGATATTAATTTCAAAAGAATGGATGATAATTTATTTGAGATTTTTGAGATTATATAATCTGAAAGAATTTAACAAATAAAAATCAACGATATCGATCATATATAATTTTATAATTGTAAAAGATACAAAAACACAATAAATTGACAAATAAGAATAGGATACTAATTAAATTAATTCTATTTATTTTTTAACATTTTAAAATCACAATCAAGTAATTGTAGATAATAATATAGTAAATATAAATAAATAAAAATAATTATTTTATTCTATAATAAAATAAATGATCTTGATTAACATAAGTAAATAATAATTATATTAATGAATTGGTAAGTGTTTTAAGTAAAACTAAATATGAGAAATTGATTCTAAAAATTACATTTACTATTTAAATTTAATTAATTAATATGAAAATGAAATGTATTCAGTTAATACTTATCATCCTGACAACTTAATAATAAAGTAATAAATAAACTTATAATTCTATTAATTGTATGATGTTATATATAAATAAACCAAATTATCAGATTTATTTTTATATTTAATTCTTTATTTAAAATGAAACAAATTTAAATATAAATATAATTTGTAAAATATTTCTGATCTAAGAGTAGTTAGGATGTTCCAGGCAGAAATCAGATTTACATTATCTGAAGAATGTAGAAATATCAGAGAGATGTTTTGAAAATAAACATTAATGCGTTTTAGGTTAAACGTTTTAGGTCGCTTACCTTTTAAGACTGGCGACAACAAACTAGTGGGTAGAGTACTTCTGTACTACTAGCCAAACGAAGCTTTCCTTAAAAGGTAGCCAACCTAAAACATATGTGAATAAATTTTTCAAATAATTATTTTAGCCATTTTATTTATTTTATTAACATATAATATTATTAGAAATTATTTTTTTTGTTTCTTGATTTTTTGATAAAACGATTAATTGCTAAAATAAGAATTTTAAAACTAATGGAGAAAAAGAGTCTTTTTAATGGCCTTCACCTGGCCTATTAGGAAAGTTCATGAACGAAATGCGTCTTAATTCATAACCTGGTTACATGGAATTTTTCAATTTATATATTTATATATTACCTCTTTCAAAAGTTTATTATACAAGGATGGTGAATAATTAGAAAGTAGATAATTTAGGATAAAGTACAGAGTAATTGGCATCCTTAAAACAATTTACTTATTCTCATGATCTAAAAATTTGCTTAAATATTAATCGGCATTTATTTCTTCAAAATCTATCTACATATCTGATGGGGGGGGGGGGGGTGAAGGCAATTTTTTGTAAAACATCAAAATTAAATAAAAAAATATTGGAAAGCATCAATATTGTACAATAATAGTCAGTATTTTTAATTTTATTTATCCCAAAAACATAAAAATACCATTTCAGTGTAAAATAAAGTTTTTTTGTATTAAAATATTTTTACTGTAATTATCGTTCATTATTTAATAAACTGTGATTTTCATTTTTTCATTTAATTAATTATTTTATAGAATATTTAAAATTTAATCCATTTTATGTTTAAAACAGGTAGAAAAATAATTTCTCTGATAATTAGATGTGTATGTGAATGGACACCATGATTATCAGACATTTTATTTTTTTAGATTTTGTTTAAACATGGTCTTTTTCCGCCTCTTATTAAATTCTATTAGGACTTACATTAGTTGACATATACCATATATATATGGTATGTATAGTTAAAATGATTTTTATCAATACATATATAAATAACAAAGTTTGCTCTGACGAAAATAATAAATTAATAAATTAAACACAGACTTTCAATTTATTTATTTTTTTTAATTTCTAATAAGTTTTTAATATTTAAATTATATTTATCTTCTAGTAGACTTTGTATATAAAAATTTCTAGTTTATGACTAAGAAAACACCAAGATAAAAAAAAATTTACATAAAATTATAAGTTTATATTTTTTTTTAGCTTTTGAATCTGATAATAGTATTATGCAGAAAAAAACAGGGTTGCATATTTTCTTTTTTTTTTATTTTATAAACATAAGCTATTTTAATATTTGAATAGAAAGAATTATGAGATAAAGAAACTTTTGATGCTGAATCAATGAATTAAAACAATACTACTTCCTCCATTCTAGCATATTTTTATACATTTAATTTTTTTACCGACCGACGATAGTAAGGGAGGTATTGTTTTCACACCAAATTTCACATGTGGAGATTTTTACATATCTCCACGAATCATGCATTTTCTAAACAGAAAAAAGTATTTTTAGCATGATGTCTGTCCGTCTGTCCGTCCGTCTGTCCGTCCGTATAGATGTGTACAGCCTGAACGGCTCAACCGATTTTGATGAAATTTGGTATATTTACTTAATGCATCAGTGGGATGAATTGATCAACTTTTGGTGCAATTTCGGAAACCGGAAGTGGTAGTATTAGCGATCGACGATAGGAAGGAAAGGGTTATTTTCACACCAAAGGAGATTTTTTTATAGATCACCACGAATCATGCACTTTGTATTGGTTTTATCCTCGAGAAAAATCATATTTATTAGTTTTTTCTTGATTTAAAATTATATGACGTCATCCAGCCATTCATGACGTCACAGCCTGGTCTTGCATATATATTATAAATAAAATAAAATTAAAAATGTTTATATTTATTATTTATGTATCCATATCTGTTTTTTATTACATTAATAGATATATTAAAATTATTTGAAATTGTTTCTGTAGCTGGAAATTAATTTATTTCAAACCGTCGGTCGGTTCGGACCTGGCCACAGGTCAACTTATTTTTTTTTTTTTTAATAAAATATATTATTTTTTTATTTTTTTTTTTTAAATTACTCTTATATCTCGAATGTTTTTATAAAGATTAAATGAATAAATAAATTTATTTTGACCAAATGTTTGTTTACTTAGGTTATCTATTTCAAGTTATTATCAATAGAAAAAGGTTATCCGAATGAAAACGAGCTTTTCTTAGTTTTTTTTTATCTTATTTTTTTTCAAATAATAATAAAATTAGATTAATAAAAAGCAATTAAAAATTTTTAAAATCTTATTTTTCACTTTGTTTAATTGTTTTTTCAGTCTAAAATATTAAATTATATAAATTTAATTATATATATTACTATTATCAAATATTATTTAAATAATTTGTATATTAAGTTAACATTAATATATTACTAAAATTACAATAATTATAATTGCAATTATACTTATAAATTACTTAAAACAATTTGATTGACCCTTTAACTAACCTACCGCTATATGCACTGAACATTTTTATACTCGTTTAATCTATAAACTATATACTGGAAAATCCCATATAATAAGATTATTAATAAAAAAAAATATAATTAAGCAATAAATTCATTCTATCAAAGTTCAATTATAATATACAAAATGTATTTTATTTAGTTATTTCTGCTTTGATTTATTTTCTATTTCAAAATTTATCTTAATCAATTTTTCAATTCAATTCTCTTTTAGATATTATTGGAGGGAAAAGGTTCTTCCCTTAAAATATATATAAGGGCTTCCATTGTAGAAATGACTGTCTATTAGTATCATTATTTAATATATTCTAATTATATCAATATTTTTTCACCAAAGCTAGATTTCAATTCTTTGATGATTTTTTCTAAGTTAAAAAAAACTTTTTTTAAATGTTTGATTCATTTTATTATTTATAAAATGCTTATGTGACTAAGATTAGACATTGGAAAAATTTATTTTCAAAGAAAAATACTCTTAATATTAATTTTTATTTCCCCAAATGCTTGCAAATGCAGAAAAGTAGTGCAATCATGAATAAAAAATAAATATAAATTCTTGATATTTCTTGGTTTTTAGATCTAAACATTTTTGTGGATGAAAATTTGTAAGACACAAATGATCTATAGTTTTTCTAAATACTTCCAAATATATATATACCCTAGAGAATCCTAGTTGACTAGTCTTACCCGTCAAAAATGACAAGTATCCTAAAAATTATATAAAATTCCTTCGAAATTATAACTCTAGCTCAGGCCAGGCCAACCCAAATGACTCCATGGGCCTCTTTGATTAGGAGCAATGCTACAGGGGCCGCATTTTAAGGAAACGAATTTAAACAATTTAAAATAAAAAAAAAATATATTCTTTTAATTACTATTTATTTCTAACTTTTTTCTTCCTTTTTATGGAATCAAATATGTAGTTTAAAAATTGTAGGACATATTTTAAATAAAAAAATGATTTCAATTATATTCTCTGTTTTTGAATATACAGATGAGAAATGTAAGTTACAAAAGAAATAGAAAGTTAACTGGCGGGCCGCACAATTTTTCACGGTGGGCCACATGAGTTCAGTGAGTAAAAATAGATTTTTTTAAAATAACTAGTTATGATTTTAAAATATATCAAAAAATATAATAAAATTATTAATAAATTGTTTGCTTTATTTTTAATACTAAACAGAATTCAATATAATTATATTAAATAGCGAAAAATTTAAAATTTAAATTATTAAAAAAAAAAAAAACTAAAAAATTCAGATCTTGCTATAAATTAAAATAAATATTAAAGAAAAGCAATATTATTAATTTGTATATTTCATATTTGTGAAAATAATTATTATATATATTAAGATTTAAAAATCTGGAGTGTCTCCACTGGACTATCTCGCAAATTTGAATTGGATTAAATTACATATATTAATTTAAATTAAATTAAATTAATTAAATTATAAATTAAAATTAATAAATAATATTTATTAAACCAGCGCATGTTTGGCTCTTTGTTGATGGCACCAGGTCACGTGTTGGCGCGTGAGATTTGCATTGTTAAAAAGTTAATTCTGGTACTTTCAGCTATTCAATCAAGCTGAAATTCTATATATAGCAGTTTTATACAATTATTAATCACGTGAAAAATTATCAAACATATATTTTTATTTTTACGGTCACTTTAGAAGAAAAAAAATCAAAACATGGTAGGTAATGATCCTCTTCCGGTTGAGCTACATTTCTCAAAAGTTGATAGAAAACTATGAATTTTGAATAATGCCCATGTACCAAATTTCATCATCCTAGCTCAAACCGTTTTTGCGTAATCTTGGTTACATACATACCCACACTCACATTTTTCTCAACTTTAGTGAAAATGATTCAGGAACCTTCAAAACGTATAAAAACATCAAAATCTCAACATCGAAAATTTTCGTGATCACAATACTATCTCTGGCGAGATAGTAAAAATGTATAGATTTACTCACAGTCTGTTCATCCAATGCAATTGCAATTTAATTTTGTTAAATATCAATAAATTATTTATCTGATAATACATCATATGTTTTTATGAATGGTACTTACTCAGAATATTTCGCCTACGAGCTTCTTTTCAATGTCTGTTTATTACCCGGTCACTATTAAAATAGAAAAATTATCATCGATATATTCAGAGTGAATGATAAAAATTGTAGGGAAATGTTTCATGAGCAATTTATAAGTTTCCGGTTGATGAATTCTTAGGTAAATGAAGTGTATAGTTAAAAATAATTCACTAAACGAAAAGTATTTCTCTCATTGTTCATTTTACGTTGATATTTTTTATTTTTATTTTTTTTTTTTTGTAATTTAACTAACTTATTAAAAAACGTCAGTTCTCTCTTACTCACTTACGTCAATGTTTTTATCTGATTGTTATATATTCAATTCATTAATTTGAATATCCAAGTATATTAAATAGCCCAATAAATGTTTAATTATAATGTAAATTATATTATGAAAATAAGTAAATAAGCTAGTTAATCGATTTGAAGGAACTTCGAGAGGGATAAAATAATAAGTTGTAAAATAAACTCAATATCATTATTTAAATTTGATTATTATATAATTAAGAATATATCAACTGGTGATTCGACTGATCAGATATTTATATTAATTGTATTTTCTACACACCTACACGGACATATTAACAGATAGTCATGGAATGAATTGATCGAGATAAATATCAATAATAAACTAAAGAGAAAAAAAATCAAGATGTTGCAATCGATTGCTGGTTGGTGAATATATTTTACGATAAATGAACAAAACAATCGTCAGGCGCCCGCCTGGCCACTGATAAGACAAATGAACATAAGTGGCTTATCGAACAGTTGTAGGCAGACCCCAACATGTGTGCCAGAATGAACATCATCAGGACCTCCACTATCACTCAGTCACTGGATAAACTCAAAAGAAAGAAATTAATAAATAAATAAAATCACAATTGTTTTTACAATCAAATTATTCATTTAGAATTTAAAAATTAAAAAAAAAATAATTACAAATCTTTTTCTTTATATTTAAAATTCATTATTTTTTTTTTTTAGATATTCTTAAATTTATTTAATACAAAATTTATGTTTTTATCAAAAATAAATTATATTATTAAAAAAATAAGTTGACCTGTGGCCAGATCCGAACCGACCGACAGTTTGAAGTAAATTAATTTCCAGCTACAGAAATAATTTAAAATAATTTAAATGTATCTATTAATGTAATAAAAAACAGATATCGATATAACATAAATATTTTTAATTTTATTTTATTTATAATATATATGTAAGACCAGGCTGTGACGTCATGAATGGCTGGATGACGTCATATAATTTTAAATTAAGAAAAAACTAATAAAGATGAGGATAAAACTAATACAAAGTGCATGATTCGTGGTGATATGTAAAAAAATCTCCTCATGTGAAATTTGGTGTGAAAATAACCCTTCCCTTCCTATCGTCGATCGCTAATACTACCACTTCCGGTTTCCGGATTTGTACCAAAAGTTGATCAATTCATCCCACTGATGCATTAAGTAAATATACCAAATTTCATCAAAATGTTCAAGGTGTACACATCTATACGGACGGCCGGACGGACGGATTGACATGATGCTAAAAATACTTTTTTCTGTTAAGAAAATTCATGATTCGTGGAGATATGTAAAAATTCCCACATGTGAAATTTGGTGTGAAAATAATACCTCCCTTACTATCGTCGGTCGGTAAAAATTATAAAACAATATTTGTTTAGTTGACTTTAATAGGCAATTTTGAGTATATTTCAAAAATAACTCATTTATTGTAAAGATATTTCATTTCATTCTATTTAAAACTTTGTATATATTAATAAGATGATGTGTGGATTGTATTTTATTCTATATTTAGTTTTTGTAGATTATATATTTTCTGTACCTATTCTTAATATATTCTCAAATAAACTACATAAAGACATTAAAATTTAAAAAATTTATATCTTCATATCTTCGTATTTTTGTTTAAATAATTTAAAATTATGTATAAACATGTTTTTTTTTATTTAACAACTCGACGAATAGATAACAAATCTAACATGAAATCATAGTTCGCATGTAAAGATAACACAACTGCCTCTATAAATTTTCTTAGTAGTATAATTTGAAGGAAGATAAATGATAATGAAGTAAATACAGGATATCATTTATTATACTATTTTCTATGATCCTACTGTCTCTTTTGGCCTAATTTTAGTTTTACCAGGTGACTTTGAAAAAGTAAAACAAATAATGTTATCTATCAAGGACTTAAGACCCAATATCTTTGTATTATTCATTTCTTTAAAAATTGACAATACTATTTTATATGTATTCTCTGTATATTTCTATTTAAGTTGTATAAATGTAAACCTATTCATGGAAATATAATGAATAACATTCTGATAGTCAGTTAAATATAATTGACCTCATCCTGTTTTGTTTTAAATAATAAGTAAATATCTCATTAGATAGTTTTTTTGTTGATATGCTGAAATATGCTTAGTTTTTCTCTCCCTATATGGTAAATCCTTTTAATAAAGATTATTGATTATTACAAATTGGGCTAAATTAATAAATACAAGTTTTAATTAAATATTATTAATAATATAATTAATATAATAATAGAATATATATATATATATGTTTAACAAATTAATAATCTTGATTAAATTAATGCAACTAAATTATTGTTTACTTTAATACAATGTTAGTTGATAATGTTCTTGATAATAAAATTAAAATATTTTTTCCTTAAGTGATTTTTTAAAAATTTTAAATTTGATAATGTAAATTTTATTTATTTTTGTATAACTCTTCTATTTCCTTTGTGTTCAGCGCATTTGAGGAATGATGATATTCTTGTGAATAAGAATCGACTATTATTATGCTTTTTATCCTCGACTTGTTACGCCTATTAATTTTAATGTCAATGAACTTTTTGGTTTTGAGATTAGAATTTATATTTATTTTACTCTATTAATAATATTTGTTTTAATTAATGATTTTATTTTTTGTTTTTTTTTTTATTCTAATTTTTTTCATCTAAATTTTATTTGAATCAGGTATTTTGCTATTAAAATAACGCTTATCTAATCTATAACTCCCAAAATAAATGAAAGTCTGATTTTTTTTTTTACAGTTTTTATATAACTGAAATTTTGTTTAAAAAATAAAAAGCTTATAGAATTATTTATTTTACGATAAATATTACAAGAATTTCAACTGATATTTGTACTCTACCAAAAAGAAAATGTATTCGAATTTATTTAAAAAACAATGTTAAATATTATTAATATTTTAAAATATAATATTCCATTTTTGTTTATAAAATCCGTACATTTCTAATTATAATTGCAATCTTTATAGTATATTTTATCCATCGATTCATTTCCTTCCGTTATTTGTTGTGTGGGTGGTATTACGCCTCCATTGACAAATAAGGTCTCATTACGTACTTTTCCCTTTCATCTGAAAATAACTCGTTATTTTATTTATATTATACTTTATATATCAACTTTTCAATCCTTCACATCAAAGATATGACATCACAAATTTAATATATAGATATTACATTCATGATTCATATATTATTATTATTATTATTAACCATTCTATTTGTATCTAACCATAGAATCAGAAAATTTTGAAAAAGAACGCTTGTGTATTATATGCTTAATATATAAAATAATATAACAAGTAGAATAAGAAAAAATATATATATATAAAATGTATAATGAATTAATACTTATTGACCTGCATTGGTATTGTATTACCACATAACGACAACCTTGCCCATCGATTCTATCAAAATCACCAAATTTAAGAGACTAAAACCCACTATCCAATCAAACATAATAAATTCTTATTTTTCCCCAGAAAACTTAAAACCAGTATATCTAGAATTTTTTTTTTAATTATACATTTTAAAATATTTTTTCCAATATATCATTATTTTTTATTCGCCTTTATATATTATGACGTTAAATGACTCAAAATCAACAATACACCTTGTAATTAGCGTTTACACAGATTTTATAATATGTGTACATAGATCATTAGATCTTTTTCTATTTTGCTGAATAAAACTAAAAAAAAAAAATATAAATCTTTTGCTTATTCAATATTAAATAATTTAAAATCCTTGCTTTTGAAGAATATCGAAATTGTTAATAGGAAATAATGTATTTATTAAAGAATAGTGAATTATTAATTTATGATATTTATATTTGTAAAATAGAATTATATTCATGATTAAAAAATAATAAATTTAATTATGTATTGAGAGCTATTTACTAAAATAAAGAAGTAGTAATCACTTATCAATATATTTTGGGTGAAATTTTCATTTTAAAAATTGGTATATATTTTTCGTCAATTAACTTAGCACCTATTATTGTGGTAATCTTTAAAATTATATTGTATAATTTAAGGGAAACTAACAAAATATGAATATAAATATAGATTAAAGGTTAACCTAAATACTTACATCCTACACAAAGGATAAAAATAAATTATTTATACTTTAATTTAGGTTGTAACGAATGTATATTTGTTATATATAAATATGACAAAGTCACCCCAGGCGCTGTTGCATGACTGAATGGCAACGTCTGGGGGAGTCCAACTGCCCTCCGCGCGGTTGGTGACTTGGCATTATATAGTTAGTCAGATGCTAACCTTCTTTGTGTAAAGACGTGTTATCCTGTCTCCGCGTTCTTTGTGTAAAGACGTGTTTTGATGATCCTCCATGTTGGATGGATCCTTTGTGACTCCCATGGTGGAGAAGTAATATAATATTTCTTATAATTATACATTTTCTTTGACTCCCATGGTGGAGAAGTAATATAACATTTCTTATAATTATACATTTTCTTTGACTCCCATGGTGGAGAAGTAATATAATATTTCTTATAATTATACATTTTCTTTTAAACAACCGTTTTTCAATTTAACTTAAACTACATCCTTATTGACCAGTCTCATTAAAATTTGCTTTACCTCTGAGTATAGCATGGCGCCCATTTAACCTTCATCTCTGCTGGACCATTGGAGGAAAGGTAGTTTGTTCTCTGCAGCTGCGGGTAATATTTTCCCCCTTCAAGAAGATATCCACCTGTTTACCTGTGGAGACCTTAAACTCCTTTTTTTCCCTCTCCACATAAGATCCATTTTTTCCCTCTCCCATTTCCCCTCTTCTCTCTTCTATCACATTTTCCCTCCCTTCTCTCCCCCTTCTTCCCTCCTCCTTGTAAGGGGCCTGTTGGCATCCACTGTGGGCCTCCCCCCTTACAAATTGGCACCCAACGTGGGGCTCCCCTTACAAATTGGCGCCCAACGTCGGGGCTCTGTTTTCCCCACCCCCTCCCCTTACAAATTGACGCCCAACGTCGAGGCCTGTTTTCCCCACCCCTGTGAAGGCAATAAGTGATATTAGTGCAAATAATTTGTGAATATTAATCAACCATATGGTGACACTCGCCCTAAGGAACAACCACACTTAAGTACATTTATATATATTTTTTTTTCTTTTGGTTTTAAAACCTATGATTTTTTTTTATTTTTCTTTCTATTATTTATACTTTGTTTGAGAATTGAATTTTTTTTTCTCTCTTTCTCAGTTACATTGACATTGTATTATTATTATTATTATTTTTTTTTATTTTTACTTTCATTGTATTTATTTATTATTTAGTTATTAGGATTTATTTAATTTAATATTCAATTTATATATTTTTATTTTTATATTATAGTTTTTACATACAATTAATTAATTATTATAATTAGTAGTAAAATATAGTATATAATTTATTGTTAAGAGATGGCTTTCCTCACTAGAGCACGTAAGGAGGATTTAATAGTTTTGGCTGATGAATTGGGCATTGAAATTAATAGTTCAATGAAAGTCATTCAAATTAAAGATGCTATATTAGCACATGATGATTTTGATGATGAGATAGCTCAGGGTATCCTCAATTCTATTATAGAACAGAGAGTTGAAAGGTTAGAGTTAGAAAAATTAGACTTAACTCACCTCATCACAACCCTCCTCCTGTAGGAGCCCCCTTTCCCCAAATAGATTTAGCCAATCGCCTCCCAAAACTTAATAAAAATGATGATATTAATTCATACTTAATGGTCTTTGAAAGACAGATGAATTTTTTTAAAATACCTCAAGAAAATTGGGTATCTTATTTATCTACAACCCTCCCTTTAGACCTAGTAAGGTTGTTATATAGAGAATCGGATAAAAATTTAATGGATTTTAATTATATTAAAACCCTTTTGATGCAAAGATTTAAAATCACTAAAGAAAAGATGCGTCAATTATTTTACAACAGTAAAAAATGTCCCACTCACACGTGGACTGATTTCTATCATAGCTTATTGGTTCATTTTGAATCATGGATAAAGGAATTGAATATCAATAACTTCGAGGCATTAAAGGATTTAATTATTACAAATCAATTAAAAACTCACGTGTCATCACAATGTCGTGAGCACTTTTTAGATGAATGGGAAACATTAAATAAGCCTCTTGAATTAATAAAAAAACTTGAAAATTATGACAACCTCCGAAATACGGATGGCAAAATTGTAAATAAAGTAGCCCCCCGGGGCACTGATACCGTTTCTATGGAGAAACCTTTTAAAAATGAAAAAAAATGTTACGGATGTGGCAAAATAGGTACTATTAAGCCCAAATGCACTGATTGCAATCCCCAATTAAAAACTAATAAAGTAGATCCTACTTTTAATTTTAATCATACTATCAAAATATCTTCAAATGAACAAAAAGGATTTCTCCCTCTCCTCCCCATTCAAATAGGCGATGCCACGGGTACGGCATGTGCTGACTCTGGTGCCTCTCATTCCATAGGGAGTGAAAAATTATATAATATTTTAAAAAATAAAAATGTTACATTTTATAATAAATCAGTAACTATTAGTTTAGCTGATGGCTCTAGCCAAGAGCATCAAGTAGATTTAATTGAATTACCTATAAATATTAAAAATAAAATAGTGCCCACCAGGCTGATGTTTTTTCAAAATCAAAAAATCCCCAGAACCTTATTGGGAAATGATTTTTTAAAACAGGCAAGATTAATTATTGATCTTTGCTCTAACCAGTGGTATTTTAATAATGGAAAGAAATTAAAATACCCCTTTGAGAAAGAAGAACCACTTATCGCCTCTGAACCTCACAAAATTCATTATTTATCGAATATTTTAATTACTAACAAAATGTTAAACGTCTCCCAAAAGCAGAAATCGAATCCATTATTGAACGAATGCAATAATATCTTTACTGCAGGGGGAGAGCCTGCACCTTTTGGTGAGCACATAAATGGACAGGTGATTTACAATGACAACTTCGTCCCAGAAATCACCCCTTATCTAAAGAGATTCGCAAATAATTTGAAAGTTATAAATGAAAGAATCGAATCTAAGCAATTAAAAAATAAGAATTGCAATGATAAAAATCTTCAACAATTGTCATTTCCTATACAAACTTGCTCTTGGTATAGGAGATATATTCCTAAAAAGAGAGGTCGACCTCGAAAGGGTGACTCTAATTAATTATTAAGAACTATTGTATATTTTTCTTTGATTTTTGTGAACTTTTTTATATTATTAATTGTTTAATTAATTATTAAGAACTATTGTATATTTTTATTTGATTTTTGTGAACTTTTTTTATATTATTAATTGTTTAATTAAGTATTAAGATTATTATGTGTTTTTCTTAAATTTTTGTGAACTTATGTATTATCCATTTTTTTAGTTAAGTATTAAGAATTATTATATCTTTGTCTTTAATCTTTATGAATTTTTTTTTTGTTGTATTATTAAATATTGTTTTTCGCTTTTCTCTTTTTCTGACTCCTTCGTTGGGACTTCTTCAGGAGTCAGAGGGGGAGGATGTAACGAATGTATATTTGTTATATATAAATATGACAAAGTCACCCCAGGCGCTGTTGCATGACTGAATGGCAACGTCTGGGGGAGTCCAACTGCCCTCCGCGCGGTTGGTGACTTGGCATTATATAGTTAGTCAGATGCTAACCTTCTTTGTGTAAAGACGTGTTATCCTGTCTCCGCGTTCTTTGTGTAAAGACGTGTTTTGATGATCCTCCATGTTGGATGGATCCTTTGTGACTCCCATGGTGGAGAAGTAATATAATATTTCTTATAATTATACATTTTCTTTGACTCCCATGGTGGAGAAGTAATATAACATTTCTTATAATTATACATTTTCTTTGACTCCCATGGTGGAGAAGTAATATAATATTTCTTATAATTATACATTTTCTTTTAAACAACCGTTTTTCAATTTAACTTAAACTACATCCTTATTGACCAGTCTCATTAAAATTTGCTTTACCTCTGAGTATAGCATGGCGCCCATTTAACCTTCATCTCTGCTGGACCATTGGAGGAAAGGTAGTTTGTTCTCTGCAGCTGCGGGTAATATTTTCCCCCTTCAAGAAGATATCCACCTGTTTACCTGTGGAGACCTTAAACTCCTTTTTTTCCCTCTCCACATAAGATCCATTTTTTCCCTCTCCCATTTCCCCTCTTCTCTCTTCTATCACATTTTCCCTCCCTTCTCTCCCCCTTCTTCCCTCCTCCTTGTAAGGGGCCTGTTGGCATCCACTGTGGGCCTCCCCCCTTACAAATTGGCACCCAACGTGGGGCTCCCCTTACAAATTGGCGCCCAACGTCGGGGCTCTGTTTTCCCCACCCCCTCCCCTTACAAGGTTTAATTTTTTTTTTCTTTCTAAATAATTGTCATAATTCATCACTATCTTACCTGAAATAATTTAGTTAAGATAAAAATAAATTCATCAATCATCTGATGTTTTATAAAAGTTTTATAGGATTAATAATTAATAATAACAATATTTAACCTCAATTCCTTTTTTTTTTAAAAAATTTATAAGTATAAATTTAATACAATTCTAAAAAATAACTAATTTTTCAATCACTAATTTACAAGAAATAATCTATAAAGCCAAATCATTTTTCTCTTTCAATCCAATTTAAATTATTCACAATTAGCACATAGTTGTCAAAAAAACATAAATGATAAAACTTTATGGCAAACAGGTAGTTTTTAGCTTAGGCATTTTTTATTATTATTAATTAATAGTACTTGACACTTATATATTTAATTAAAATTTATAGAAATAATTACTTAATTTTTTTTTAAATTAAAATTTATAATTATAAACATAATCAAATCAAAATTATAAACACAATCATTTTAAATTATAGAATCTTTGTTAATCCATTGAATTTTATCTAAATTTAAAATATTCAATTATTAATATTACTTTAAATAAGTAATAAATAAATTAGTCTATTGTATATCAATATATATATTACATACATATTATTATTTCTAGTATTAATTTAATAATTAAAATTAAAAAATAAGACAAAAACCAAATAGAAAATTAATAGAGTAAAATACTAAACATCACTTAGGAATTCTATAGGCGATCTGTATCGCTAGTATAAATTATATATTTTGTTCAAGTATTAAATGAAATGTAAAAATACATTAGAATTAATTCATTCTTTTTCCACACAAACATAAGAAAATGTTTTATTCTCATACTCATTTGGGTTAATTCTAGATCAGTGATTCTCAACCTGTTTTTACCGCGGCACACTTTTAACGGTTTAAAAATTTGGCGGCACACAAAGAAAAGGATAAGTGTAAAAGTTGAAATAATATTGAAAAAAGTGGTCCCAAAAAAATGGTTTATCTTTTATTTTTAGAACCAAATTAAAAAAAATTAAAAAAAAAAGGTTTAAGAGCCTCGTAGACTCGTGGCACACTAAAATTTTAATATTTCCTTATAATACATTAAATATCGAATATTCTAATGCTTTAAGATAGGATTGTTTGTTTACAATATTAAGTGAAAGCACAATTTGCAAAAAAAAGAAAGAAAGAAAAAACTCGTCTCTTGACATTTCAAGGCTCTTTTTATGTCCAATCAAAAGGTCTCTGAAATTATTAATCTAAATAAATACTTTTTGAAACGCAATATCAGTTCAATAGTCATTCAACAATATAGATAAAATATAAACCAACTAACGACTTAATAATTTATTATTTATATTATAAAATATGAATATAACAATTGATTTTAAATATTTCTATGGAAATAGTTTTAAACAAATTCTTTTATTTTTTTATATTTTTTATTTATTTATTTATTTATTTATTATTTTTTATTTATTTATTTATTTTTTGTGAAACTCGTTTTCATCATATTCCAGTTGTTTCTTTATTCTTTTCTCTATCGTCTCGGTTTTTTTTTTATTTTTCAATCTGTCTTATCACGTAATTGTAGAGGTCAAGGCCGGATCAGGTCAATTCAACATCATTCTACGCTACCGAATATGTTCATTATGAATACATGCTATTTTCATATATTATTTTTCTATTTTTAAATTTCATCTAAATTAATCATTTTATTATATTTAACATCCGATGTTAACTCAATTACCTATTCCTCTTAACAAAATTAAAATTTATTCAATTTTTGGTTTTCATTACATTACAATTGATTAATTAATTAACTTTATACCAAATTCAGTAGAAAATACTTACATTTTGTGTGGATTATAAATAATAATAAATATTTTTTACTATCTCAACAGAGAAAATTTTCGATGTTGAGATTTTGATGTTTTTATACGTTTTGAAGGTTCCTTAATCATTTTCACTAAGGTTGAGAAAAATGTCTGTCTCTCTGTGTGTGTGTATATATATATGTGAGTGTATGTATGTAACCAAGATTACGCAAAAATGGTTTGAGCTAGAATTATGAAATTTGGTACATGGGCATTATTCAAAATTCATAGTTTTATATCAACTTTTGAGAAATGTAGCTCAACCGGAAGAGGGTCATTACCTACAACGTTTTGATTTTTTTTCTTCTAAAGTGACCGTAAAAATAAAAATATATGTTTGATAATTTTTCACGTGATTAATAATTGTATAAAACTGCTATATATAGAATTTCAGCTTGATTGAATCGCTGAAAGTACCAGAATTAATTTTTTAACACTGCAAATCTCACGCGCCAACACGTGACGTGGTGCCATCAACAAAGAACCAAACATGCGCTGGTTTAATAAATATTATTTAATTTATAATTTAATTAATTTAATTTATAATTTAATTAATTTAATTTATAATTTAATTAATTTAATTTATAATTTAATTAATTTAATTTAATTTAAATTAATATATGTTATTTAATCCAATTCAAATTTGCGAGATAGTCGAGTGGAGACACTCCAGATTTTTTTATTTTACATACATAAAAATTATTTAAAATTTATAATATGTTTAAATTAATGATAATAAATGATAATGGTAAAAATTTTTTATATATATAATTAAAATTAAAATGTTCTTTCAACAATTTACGAAACAAACAGGCTTGTTTGATATAATGGTCCTTTTATGAGTAAAATGTTATTTAACTTTCATTAGTAATTAATTTTATCCCCATAATAATTGAATAATTAAGCTTTATTTTAATTAGAATACCTATTTTAAAAATTTAAAGTTTTTTTTTTTTGTTTAAATTGAAAAGTAATTTATTTCCTATTATTGTTCAGTCAATTGTACTAGTAAAATTGTTTTGTTATACCTCCGCCTACCTGCTTATTTTTATTATAGGCTGATGTAATTAAATTAACAAGTCTTATAAAAAGTTGCTTTTTATTTACCTCAGGCATAAAGTCCTTTATTTTTCAGTATAAAACACCTGCCTCATGTTTTTTTTTCTGAGTATAAAAATGGAATACCTTAACATTTTAACCAATTATAAATGTATAGAAATGAAATAAAAATAGCTACAAAATATCTGCAAGTGATAAAACGTGACTTAATTCGTTCATTCATCTTCTATCTTAATCATTTTCTTCATTCCATTCATTCCAATTCGACGCATTTAATATTAGGCTTTGGAAACGCGCAATTGCGGTGACCTCGGCCCCGTCTTGCTGTTTATTTGTCCACGAAATGTTTACCCAGATTCCGCCATACACGAAAGGAAGAGGGGTTTCCCCTTTCATTCAATCCACCCACGTATTTACATGTAACATTTTTGGCACTACCGGAAACATATTTTATTTATTTATTTATTGATACCTATATATATATCGTGAATCCCATTCATGGATTTATTTATGCCTCCCATCCTCTCCACACTTTGTTGTTTATCTTGAAAGTATTAGCCTACCTGTCATTGAAATGATTTTGCGAGTCATCTCCGTATATTTAATTGAAGATTAGTATAAATCTACGCCCGAATTGGAATGATGTTGTCTATTTTGGCAACCTTGAAAGAAGTCCCACCTGTTTTGTAAGGCATATATAGTCCTAATTAAAAATAAATTAATATTTTCAATTTAAATCAAAAAAATAATTTAAAATTATTTTCGACTTTTGACTCTATTATAATAAAGAAATTTGATAAATAATCAAATAATTATAATAATCATGTGATTTTTATTTAATTACTTTTAAAATTTTGTTTCACTTTAAAAATAAAAATAAAAAAAAATCTGGAGTGTCTCCACTCGACTATCTCGCAATATGAATTGGATTAAATAACATAATATATTATATTTAAATTAAAAATTAAATTAATTATAAATTATAAATTAAAATTATTAAATAATATTTATTAAACCAGCGCATGTTTGGCTCTTTGTTGATGGCACCACGTCACGTGTTGGCGCATGAGATTTGCAGTGTTAAAAATTAATTCTGGTACTTTCAGGGATTCAATCAAGCTGAAATTCTATATATAGAAGTTTTATACAATTTTTAATCGTGTGAAAAATTATCAAACATATAATATCTTTATTTTTACGGTCACTTTAGAGGAAAAAAAATCAAAACGTTGTAGGTAATGACCCTCTTCCGGTTGAGCTACATTTCCCAAAAGTTGATAGAAAAACTATGAATTTTGAATAATGCCCATGTACCAAATTTCATCATTCTAGCTAAAACCGTTTTTGCGTAATCTTGTCTACATACATACACACATACACACACACAGAGAGACATTTTTCTCAACCTTAGTGAAAATGATTCAGGAGCCCTCAAAACGTATCAAAACATCAAAATCTCAACATCGAAAATTTTCGTGATCGCAATACTATCTCTGGCGAGATAGTAAAAAGGATTGGAAATACTAGCAATGAAATAAAAAATTTTTCAATATCCATCGGTCCTTATTTAAAATATCGATTTTCTATTATATCAAATCGAAAAAAGGTTTAATCATGATTTTCAAATATACTATAAATTTTTATATATACTTATAATTATAAAATTTAAATTAAATCATTTTTATTTAAATATTTAAATTCTATTTATTGAGTATGATACTCAAATTAACATCAAAATCGTTATTCTTGAACATATTATAAAATATATATCATTCTAATTTTTTTTTTGACTGATAGGATTACAAATTTAACAAAATATATTTTAACTATAATTTCAAATTCTCTCTAATAATATGTTCTTCCGAATAAATCTTAACATGCCTAAATGGTTCGATTTGATATAAGTACTAAAATTTATTTGAAGTTTTAATGCCAAAAATTTTTATAATGTTATTTTGCGGCATTGTTCCTTAAATGGGTCAAGCGTAGATGTCCCAGACACTTGCAGGCTATTGATTCAGATAAAAAGGAGCCTGGATTTTGTTGTTTTTTTAATTTTTCTTTTTGAAAATAATCATTGATAATTCTTCTGTTATATGTATTTATTATTGATTTTTTAAAAAAAGAGAAAAAGAAAAAAATAACCTCTTACTAAAAATTTTTTTTTTCTTTTTTAATTATTTTTTTATTTGCAATCAGTTTCATTATACAACTTTTAGCAAATTTTATAATATATAAATTATTATTATTATTTTATAATATTGAAATTAAAAAATTAAAACAATTTTTATTTTATAATATTGAAATTAAAAAATTAAAACAATTTTTATTTTATTATTATTATTATGAATATATAATAAATAATTGAATTTATATCGATCATTGATTAATAAAAAGAATTTACTAGTAGACCAGGGGTGTTAAACTCATAGGTACACTTGGGCCAAACAAACAAGGTTTAACTTTAGGTGCGCCGCAAAAAAACATTTTACCTTTTTTTTATAAAACCAAATTGAAAATATTTTAAAAAATTCGAAAGTGGCCTCGGGCCGCGAGTTTGACACCTCTGTAGTAGACAATAAAGGTAATTTTTATGACCTAATAAAAATACCTTATTTCCCCATGTATATGCCACCCCCCAATTTTTGGACTCAAAGTTTTGAAAAAATAACGAGAGAAGGAATGCACTTCGCTTGTGTCATCGTTCTAAGAGTAATAAAGAAATTCGTTGTTGTTTTTGATTTTAATGCCGCCGGACATCATCGTCTTCTAATGTTCAGGTGTGGTGTCTCATAATCATATAATTGTTTACAAAAAATCTGGAGTGTCTCCACTCGATTATCCCGCAAATTTGAATTGGATTAAATAACATAATATATTATATTTAAATTAAATTAATTATAAATTACAATTAATAAATAATATTTATTAAACCAGCGCATGTTTGGCTCTTTGTTGATGGCACCACGTCACGTGATGGCGCGTGATTTGCAGTGTTAAAAATTTAATTCCGGTACTTTCAGCGATTCAATCAAGCTGAAATTCTATATATAGCAGTTTTATACAATTTTAAATCATGCGAAAAATTATCAAACATATTATAATATCTTTATTTTTACGGTCACTTTAGAGCAGTGTTTCTTAACCTTTCTAGCGAGTCGCACCCCCATTGAATCTGAAAATATATCTCCGCACCCCCATTGAAAAATGTGTTTTAATTTTTTTAGTCTAGAACAATACATTTTTTGCGAAACTTATTGTTTATTGTTTATTGAAAAACATTGTACATTTTATATAAATACAAAACAATATTATTTTTATTAATGACTAGTCTGTTGTTGTTTGTTCATTATTATACTGGCGAAGCGAGGTTCCTTTTTTGAAAGACATACGCGTAAGTCATCACTTGCATTTTAGGTTCCTAGCAATTTTTATGAGCTTCAATATTGGGGACATTATTGCAGATTTCAAATATTTTATTATAAGAAATTTAATAAATGATATTTAATAATTTTTATGGTTAGTTAGGGGCTTCTCCCGCACCCCCAAAAATACATTCCCGCACCCCCAGGGGTGCGGGCACCCCCGGTTAAGAACCACTGCTTTAGAGGAAAAAAAATTAAAACGTTGTAGGTAATGACCCTCTTCCAGTTGAGCTACATTTCTCAAAAGTCGATAGAAAACTATGAATTTTAAATAATGCCCATGCACCAAATTTCATCATTCTAGCTCAAACCGTTTTTGCGAAATCTTGGTTACATACATACACACACAGAGAGAGACAGACATTTTTCTCAACCTTAGTGAAATAGATTCAGGAACCTTCAAAACGTATAAAAACATCAAAATCTCAACATCGAAAATTTTCGTGATCGCAATACTATCTCTGGCGAGATAGTAAAAAGTACAAAGTCCTGCTGAAAAATCAGTTCATTCCTCCTTTATTATTTTAAGCATTTTTCACGCATAAAACTTGTACCTGCTTCAAATATGTCACCCCCTACTTTTTGAGCTTGGAGATTTTAGAAAACAAGGATGGGGAAATACGGTAATTATTGAACCGAATGAATACAAATTGAATCCCCATGTATTCAACACCTGCAAATAAAAAAAAAATATTTTAGGCGCGAAATTGAATATATTCATTCTTCCGCTCACATTTGTTTTATGATTATAAATTATGATATGGTAAACTAGTTAAGCAATAACCACCAACATGATATCGAAACTTGGTGTATTACAATTTAATAAAAAGAAAGTTGAAAGCTTTTTTTTCATTTTTGTTTTAAGAGCAGATGTTTTTGAGAGAGTACAGGAGAGCCCAGTCAATTTCCTAGAATTAGTGCTCCTATCCCATCTGGCAGGAAACAAACTTACCCTCTCTCTCTCCTAATATACAAAAACAACAGAGTCTTTATCTTCTTATTATGATATCATATTTTAAAAAATCTCTAAATGAAACAGAATCCAATATTATTCCTTCTTTACTATTTTTTCACCATTAAATTAATTTAATTTTCTTTAATAATAATATTTTGATCAAGAATTCTTTCATATAAATATATCCACCCACCTCACCTGACATTATTCTCGCGAAACATTGATTATAAATTAAATTTGAAACTCCAATAGTATTCTATTTCAACTTATTCATTGACTAGTCATATCAGATTTCCTCCAATCATATTTAATTTAAGATAATTGTCTTGAAAGAATTCAGGTTAAGGCGACATCGTGATAGAGAGATTCGAATATTATTGCAATAACTATTAATGAAAAACGCAATTATTATTTGTCATCTGTTATTTTATTAAATTTATTTAAGTCAATCTAGATAAATATGATAAGATAATATTTAACAACAAATAATAACATAATAGATAAATAAATATTTTAAATTAATATTAATAAATTTTCCTATTAAATATATATATATATATATATAGAGTTATAAAAGATTATTAAAAATAATTATTTATTATATAGAAAATTTATTTTGAATTAATTAAAATTCTTAAATTTTAAAATGAATGAAATGAATGAATAATAATAAGAAAAAGAAGAAGAAAACATATAATTCATATTATCACATATAAATGTGTTTACCTAATAGTATATATATATTATAAATACTTTTATTAAAATTGCCCTTGAAAAATATCGTTTATTATTATTTCTCAAAGATTACTCTAAGAATTTTGGTTAAATATTATTTTATTTTATTTATTTAAAAAAATCTGGAGTGTCTCGCAAATTTGAATTGGATTAAATAACATATATTAATTTAAATTAAATTAATTAAATTATAAATTAAAATTAATAAATAATATTTATTAAACCAGCGCATGTTTGGCTCTTTGTTGATTGCACCACGTGTTGGCGCGTCAGATTTGCAGTGTTAAAAAAGCTGGAGTGTCTTCACTCGACTATCTCGCAAATTTGAATTGGATTATATAACATATATTATATTTAAATTAAATTTAATTAATTAAATTATAAATTAAAATTAATAAATAATATTTATTAAATCAGCACATGTTTGGCTCTTTGTTGATTGCACCACGTAATGTGTTGGCGCGTGATTTGATAAAAAATTAATTCCGGTACTTTTAGCGATTCAATCAAGCTGAAATTTTATATATAACAGTTTAATACAATTTTTAATCATGGGAAAAACTTTCAAACACATATCTTTATATATGGTTATATACATACACACACACACACTGCGAGATAGATACTACATTGGTATAGTACATACAAATATAAATAATAACAAAATAATATAACATTATTTGAAATCACTCATTTAAGAGGAATGACCTTAATTTAAAAGTCCATATAGTTGAAGATATTATTTATATAATTATATTTGATAAATATTTATAAATTTATATTTATTATGTTTATAGATATAATTTATTTAAATTCTTTGGAATAGAGTGTTTTTCTATCATTTATATTATTTTAGAATTATAAGGATTATTCTTGTGGTAATCATAAAATCATAAAATCATTTTTATGTAGAACTTCCCTGATAGATATGCAACCGTATACAACTTACCCACATGGTTGCATTTGCATAACCCTCAGGAGATTATTGTCATGGAAATAATTTTATTATGGTGGTCATTATATTTCCTATCTATTATGGATTTTAAACTCTTTAGAATGATTATTTTACAAACCAAAAGAAAACTTTCATGGTCTTTTAATTGTTATAAATTAATTATATAATTAATTTATCGCAATATTTATTGTTCATTGAACATTAATTTCGGTGATTTTTATTTTACTAAATAATACACAACCTTTGAAAATAATATTTGTTGATAATTTTAATGCAACCTTAAAATAATTGAACCTATTCCTTTAGAAGTTTGAAAAATAATTTTATAACTTTTCAAAATATAAATTATGTTTAAATAGATGATTTAAAAAATAACTGTTTTATTTACTAATTGAAAATGATTAATTCTTTATATCGAATATAATATAATATATTGTATAGGTATTTAACAAATAACTTATAAATTCTTCTTGAACATTTATTATATAATTTATAAAACAAATTGTTTATCAAGAGGTCACATATATCTTATCGTAACAAATTAATAAATCAATGAAAATCAATTAAATTTAATCAAGTATCAATCAACCATATTATTCATTATTTTAATATTATTAGGTGAAAACAATATCTTAAATCTTTTATGTGCCGTGTTTTTAACATAAATTTAGAAAAAAACAATTATTATATATTTTAAAAATAATTTAATGAAACATTATTATAATTAAAAAGTTATTAAAAAAACATAACTTTATTTGCATACATTTCCATTAATTATTTCAATTAACTAGAAAGGGAAATGACAATATCAGTAAGCTTTTTTGATAAGAGTTTACATAAACAAAACACACAATTTTAGGCGCAATTTGTTAATTTATTATATATTTAATCTTATGTGTTGCTCAACTAACTAATAATAACGCAGTTTGATTTTTATTTGGTCAGGAGCAGAGGATTATATATTTTATTAGTGGAAAAAATTGCTACCAATTCCAGGCCCGTCCTAAGATTTTCGGCGCCCGTGGGCTCCTAAAATTTTGCGCCCCTTTTCATAAGAAATTACACAGAATGGTTAGTAAAAATATATAAACCAATAAAAAGTGCCGCCCCCAGAAGGCTTGCGCCCTAGGGCTATAGCCCAATTAGCCCTGTGGTTAGGGCGGCCCTGACCAATTCATCATTTCTCAATTACTTAATTCGCTTCATTCAATAAATTTTAGCTGAATTATTTTGAAACTTATTTTGTAAGATTTTTTTTTTTAATTTTTAATATCGATATAATAATTTACATAGTAATAATAAATAAATTTTACTACATAAATGTATTTATCAATTAAACTTTTTCAATTTTTATACTTAATATAAATATATATTTCATCCAAAATCTAAATATTAATAATTTTAAATTATTATTATTTTTCTCAAAACTGGCCCAATATGATAAAGAAGACCTGGTACTAGTAAATACAATTCACAAATCATTGTTTGGAAATGATTTGAAATTTGACGTCAAAAGCTCAATGTAAATATTTCTCATATCATATATATGGTATCGAAGATGATAAAATCATTTTGAAACGAGAATTTTTATATTATATATTCTTTTTAAGTCCCTATTCTAGGTAATCATAATTTTTTTTATTATATGTTTATTAAAATAAAACAAATTAAATATTGAAAATCTATTTACATCTTTAACGATCATTAAGTTAAATGATTTCAATTTATAGATAAAAAATGTATGATTAGATAACGAATTCAATAACAAATATTTTCTTAACAAAAATAAGGGAGAAAGAGGAGGAATGAGAGAGAAAAATTGCACAATTTTTTTTTATACAAGATTCAATATGATTTGTTATATTCAGAAATCAATAAAAACAATACCTCCCTTAATATCGTCGGTCGGTAAAAACTGAATATATTTATATATTTATATATGTATATTTAATGACTTAATTAAGAATTATTTTTTAAATCTTTATATCCAAAAAATGATTTTCTTTTGTCTAAAGCACTTAAATTAAATTAGAAAATAGACAAATTTTCATCTAGACAGCAGAAATCTCTAACTCTTTCATTTTTACTATCTCTTTTGAGAAATGTAGTTCTTTCTGAAGAGGGTCATTATCTACAACGTTTCCATTTTTTTTCCTCTAAACTGACCGTAAAAATAAAGATATTATAATATGTTTGATAATTTTTCGCATGATTAAAAATTGTATAAAACTGCTATATATAGAATTTCAGCTTGATTGGATCGCTGTAAATACGTTGATTAACAATCACGTGCCAACACGGGACGTGGTTACATCAACAAAGAGCCAAGCACGCGCTGGTTTAATAAATATTATTTGTTAACTTTAATTTATAATTTAATTAATTAAATTTAATTAAAATATAATATATGTTAATTAATCCAATTCAAAATTGCGAGATAATCGAGTGGAGACACTCCAGATTTTTTAAATCTTGCCAAGACTGTAAGTCAAGTAATTGGTGCAATTTGTAACTGGACTTAAAATTTTGTTTTTTTATTATCTCGAAATATATTTAATTTTCATTTGTTTTTTCTTAATTTAAAATTATATGACGTCACTCAGCGCCTCCTTATATATTATAAATAAAATAAAATTAAAAATATTTATGTTATATCCATACCTTTTTTTTGCATTAATAGATACATTTAAATTATTTGAAATTATTTCTGTAGCTGGAAATTAATTTATTTCAAACTGTCGATCGGTTCTGTGTCTGGCCACAGGTCAACTTATTATATATATAGATTAATTTGCAGGTTCTGATAAAATTTTGAAATATAATAGATAAAATAAGCAAAAACAAAAAGTTTCCCTTTTTAGTCAATTTTTAAGTATATTATGATTTATCTAAAAATATAATATAAAAATTTATTAATTTAAAAAAAAAATATACCATGTCAAATTAAATAGATGATTATTTATTTATATTTTTGTTTAGAAAATATACTTTAAGATAAATTAGAGGAGGAAAGTCAAATATTTTAAAAATATATTGTATCTTTTTTTTGTTGGTTGTATCATTTACTAATAATTTATAAACTGATAGGATCAAGAAGGAGGAGGTCATCGGTCCCTTGGTAGTTGTTTTTATATTTTATCAAACCCACTTGCTAGTAAATAAATATCATGACATTGGTCGTTTATTGCCTTTTCTGATAATGTTGTTAAACAAATTAACGATGTCGAACAGGTGCATGGTGATGATTAGAGAGGAGTAAACGACGCCCACCTGTGTATGATCAGCATTTATTATGCAATTTCTCTTTCCAATTTCATATTGTTTTTTCTTTTCTTTTTTCTTCATTTGTGATAATAATATTAACTGTTGATACAAGTATTTAGATATTTTCCATTGTCTTAAAAGTCATTGGAATACAATAGAATTTTAAAATGTGGAGGGGGTTAGTATAAATGTATAGAATGGTATAAATCATATTCGATTTCTTTGAAATAAATCTTCCATGATCACATATATTCATATAATACTAGTTGCTCCGAGCGCCTTTGGTGCTCTTCACACCTAGACGAGGGCTCCGCCCCCTGTACCCCCGAGTGATACATAGTATTTGGTTGAAAGTCTGTATGTAAAAGGTTTTCATCCATTTTGTTTCAATCAGTATAAGTAGATAAGACATTTATTTGTTTTCTTGTAAAATATATTTTAATTTAATCAGTAAATTAATTATATATTATTATTGTATATGTTATATTTATCTAACTCTGTTTTCGAAAGTTCTTAGCCGCAGCATCCACATTTCTCTAAGCGTCCCTATCCTGAGCTACAACCAAATCCTACCCTGTCCCATCTCTCCCATGTCCCTTCCTTCATTGTCCACCCACCTTGGTCCTTGGACTTCCACCGGATGTTTCCCAATCGGTTTCTCCCAATTTCTAGATTCTCCAATTCCAACCACGTCCCCTTCCCATCCCAGCCTTCTCGATTTTATAACCTTAACTATATCTGGACATTATTTCTCGTCATGTCATCTCCGCCATCCCCCTGTGACCTCATCTTCTTTTGGCCTATAAATGCTGCGAACAATATTAATCTCACAAATACTCTAAATCTTCTCTCGTCTCCCAGAGTCATCGATAGGGTGACCAAACGTCCCGTCTTTAGGTGCTCTGACCCAAAAATGTCTTCAGGACAGCCTATTGTCCCGTTTTTTCAATATTTAGTACATTTCGTAATTTTTTTTTCAAAATTTTTTCAATTTTAGTTCTAAAAAAAAAGGTATACCGTTTGTCCCGGTATGGTGTTTTCGAAATATGGTCACCCTAGTCATCGATCAACATGAAAAATAATTGTTTTATATTATAATTCTAAATTACCAAGTGTCGGTTAAGTAAGAAATTTCTTTTTTTTTGATTCTATGACAGCAAAAAAGTAAACAAATTACATACATACAAACACTCTCATTTATATATATATAAAACCATATTATCCCAAATGTCCATATTCTGAGCCATTCCTAACCAACTCCTATTTTCTGCCATCTCTCTTACATCCCTTCCTATATTATCTTCCCACCGCGTCGTTGGTCTTCCAATCGGTCTCCCCACAAATAGACTTTTCGCTAGTTTTTCTACTCCCATTCTTGTCACGTGTCCTGCCCATCGCAACCCTAACTATGTCTGGAGATGTTTAGAGGTCATGCAATTCTTTTTGATGCATTCTCCGCCATTCCCATGTGGCCTCATCTTTCTTTGGCCCATAAATATTGCTAATAATCCTATTTTCAAAATAATTTCAAGATACTTTTCATTTATTTTCTAATATTATTTATTAATAATATATCATACTTTGCATATCTATATTATAAGAATTTTTTATAGATAAAATAAATTATTTTTATTATAAATATTATCAAGTAAATAGTAAAAATAAAATTTATAATCTTGTTGATAAATAAACTAATATTTGTCAATTTTTTATTTTATATTTGAATTATTTATTGATTCATTTTTTTTATTTAAAATTGATATTATAATTTTCAAATTTATAGGTATATAATAATAATAATTTATTATTGTATAGTAAATTAAAATTTTTCGACTTTTTATTGACATTTTATTTCGACACCTTTGAGTGTACTAGTTCCGGATTCATTCTCTACTCATTTTAATGTTTTTTTTTTCAAAATATGTCAAATACTTCTTATTTTCGTGGATTTATTTTCTAATTTTATGAAGAAAAATAAATATGTGGAGCAAAATTCTAAAATGGCGCACTTGAAATGAAAAATTTAATTATAATAAATTTAAATTAAAAATAACACAAAATAATTTAACAAAAAAAAATATTAATTTAATTAATTATCATTTAATGAAATTGTCTTGATATTGTTTAGGTAAATATCGATAATTATTTAGTCATGATTATCAGATTATTATATTAAAATATTCAGTTTACCAGGATGGAAGCTTACTTTAGTTGTTATACTCCTGAACTGTAGAATTGAGGTTGAGTAATTGAACCTCGCTAATGTAAGTTAATTTGGTATTAAAATTTAATATTTAATTTAAAATAAATGAGAAGATGACTAAAATGAGAATCTCAAAAACCAATAAAATTTAAAAAAATATTCAACCCTCTTCAATGGTATATTGTTACGTATATTTATTTACTTATATTTTAAATAAATCTAGACTCAAGCTAAACAGAAAGAAAATAATTACTTACTTAAATTATTATTTAAAATTAACTTATTGATTAAACAATTAAAATTTAATAAATATATCTTTAGCAGGTATATTATAAGAAGATAATTATGATAAGAATAAATCCCTTTATTTCTAATTTTTGATATACAAAACTCATTCAAAACAAATTTAATATAGTACTAAGAATAATTATTGAGATTGTAATCATTATTTCTTTAATTACTATACAACTTATTTTTTTACGACATCATATAATCGTAAAGGAAATAATAATATAATTCAAAAATGAATATTAATTAAAACACATTTTAATTAATATGAATTATTAGATAGATTAAATTAATTTTTCTCATGAAAAACTTGCCATAAGATAATAAATAAATATATGAAAGAATTGAAGTTATATATCATGAATTATTCATTTGACAATATTCTCTTTATTAACTTATCATAATCTATATACTTGAAATTCACTTTAAAATCTAATTTCTCATAATAATTATTTAAACACTATAAAAAAGGAAGGAAGTTATTTCTAAAAATCGATCCTAAAGCTCTTTTGTTCAATATTATTTGGATGAAAGATGAAATAACCTAAAAAGAAAATTGAAAAATCACTACATTTTTTAATTTAAATTGCATTGAGCTATTTATCTTAAATATAACATTTGAATATATTTATATACCTGAAAATTTAACTTTAATGAGATTTGAATCTTGACGTTTTGGCGACCATTTTGGCACAATTTTCCAAGAGAATTTTGGGAAACAAATTTCGGGATTCTGGGTCTTAGTTGTCGAAACGTCGAGTTTCAAATCTCATTAGATTACGTGAAAACAGCTCAGAATTATTTTCAAAATAATAAATAAACAAACTTTCACATAAATCTGAAAGTGAACATAAATATAAAAGTAGTTTTTTTTTATTTGTGAACTGATCAAAACTCTTAGGCCAATTTAAGACGACTTTAACAAGTTTTTTTTGTTGAAATTTAGAATTTAAATTATTTGTATAGACCAGTGGTTCCTAAACTTATTTGGCCAAAAACCCCTTTCCATAAAAGAATCTACTCAGCGCCCCTGGAAATTAACTTTTTTTTTAATTTTAATAATAATTAAACAGAAAGATAAATAATGTACCTATTCGCAAAATATTATAAATAAAGATATAAATTAGAAACATTAAAATTGTATCTATTTATTGAACTCAGAATAGAAAAGTAATAAAGTAATTTTCCCTAAATGCACCTGTGGCCATCACCGCCCCCTGGATCGCTGTAGCACCCCACCAGGAGGCGGTAGCATCCACTTTAGGACTTACTGGTATAGACATATAAATATAATATCTATTATTCATATATATATATATATATATATATATATAATTGTATATGAATGTGTATTTAAAGTATAAACAAATTTTAAGCAGAACCTCGTTCGAATATTGTTTTGACTTTCCTAAACATAATCTCTCACTGTTATTTATTAAATTAATCATGCTCGTTTAAGGAGTAAAGCAAATAAGTGGATAAGCGGCGTTGGAAATGGCCCTTCAATCTCCCCCTCGATAGATACATATAACCATCCTTTTTCTCCTCCTCCTCTCAACGAGATTGAAAATATTAATCCCTTCAATTGATGGAATCAAGGTGGAAGTTATAATTTTCTCATTTCATATGTTATTTTCTTTTCAGGCTGTGGGTGTCCTCGATTAGATAGCCTCATGGGGGCGGCATGACCCCAGCTTCTTTCCTTCTCGTTGTCGTCGCCGCCGGCCTTCACGCCGCCGTCGGCGCAGACCAATGTCTTCACAAAGTAAGTTCATCATTGCTAAAATCATCTATCTCTTTGAAAATTAGATTCTCACACACAAACCCACGAATATACTTCATTAGACACGTTTCAGATATTTTTTTTTACCATAGAGTAATAATACATATATTATAGTATTATTCTAAATTATATAATTTAAATGAAAATGGGGTAAATTCGTATATTTTTATTTTTTGTATTTTCTTGTAATATGCTATCATAGTCATAGGCATCGAAGTAATATACCAAAACTGATTAAATAATCTTGCTTGATTTGTCTGAAATGGTCTGTAAATTTCAAATGTGAAATAATTGAAAAACATTGTATTAAACTGCCTCTAACGAAACCTATCCTATTGTTCAATATTACCTCCAAGTTTACTAGATAACTCTGTGTTACCTTTACAGAATACACACACTTAACATTAAATTATCAACATCAAAGTCTATGAAAGATGTTTTTCGTTATTCAAATATACAGTTTATCGACTCCAAAGTTACTCAGAATATTAACTTTTCATCTCTTTAAAAGCAAATTGTATTCAGTTATGGAAAATGAATTAACATGTCTGCTAATAAGCATTTACTTGGACCACATTTTATTAATAAATTAAAATCCATATCTCGATTTTTTCTAATAAAAATAAATAATATACCATTGTGATCAAAAAGTAAGGTAAATTAGTTTATAGAATGTAAATTCTTTATCTATTCTTCCAATTTAATTCTATCCCCTTCAAAGTAATCTCCGTCCGATAAACCGCACTTTTTCCAATCCCCGAAACAGTCGGAATACTCTTCCGACCTTCTTCGATTCGTTCGTTTTTAACTCCTCCAATGTGTCAAAACGGCGTCCCCGCATTGGCCTTTTAAGTTTGTTGAATAGCCAGAAGTCACACGGCCAAATCGGGCAAATACGGTAGTGGCGGAACGATATGAGACGAGTTTTTGGTAAAAAAATGTCGCGAAGAACAAACATGCAGTATGACATCGTGATTTATCAAGATGAAGGAACTAATTCCGGCCGTTTCAGTCGAATAGCTTCACGTAAAAACGACGCATAACGCTCAAATAATATTCTTTTATGACAGTTTGGCCCGGCGGAAGGAATCCATGGTGCACCCCACCTCGATAATCAAAGAAAACTGTCAGTATGACCTTGATTTTCGATCGACTTTGCAGAGGCCTTTTCAGTATTTCTTCACCTTTTGCACGATATTCGCTGGATTGGTCGGTGGTTTCAGGGTGGTTTGCGAAAATCCAAGTGTCGACTCCAGTAATGTTGCATTTCAACTAGTCCTGAGAGTCAGAAAAGTTTCACCCAGATCATTTATCCAAAAAATTTAGTGATTTTTGAGACACAAAACATTCTTCAAAATGGTTTGGACTGAGCCAAATGATATTCCAATACTATCAGCGAAATCTTTAATTGTCAATCGAATAATTTCAAACGCCAAATCTTTGATCTTTTGGACGTGGCTCTCGTAGGTAGACGATGATGGTCGTCCAGAGTGCGGTTCGTCTTCAACGCGTTCTCGGCCTTCTTTGAACTCGTACCACTTACAAACACAAAGGCCTTCCGCAACATTTTCAAACTGTCCGCACAAGAATATTCGTTCCACAAACAAAATTTGATTCAAGTTCTTTCCCCAACAAAATTCCCCATCAAAAAATTTACTTTTGGTTGTTTACAAAAACACGTGTAACTTGGAGATAATGCTTGACAAATGTTATAGACAGCCAGGGAAAAAAAATTTACCTGCCTTCCTAATGCCCGGGAATTTTAAATGACAATTTCAGCTTACTTTATGATCATCATAGTACATATAATTGTAATATACATATATTGTAATTATTATGGGAATTATTGATTATGGGATATTCCTGTTCAATGTTAAAAAAATAAATGTAGATTAAATGCTTATTATAATTCTTTCTTTGCATTTATAATCATAAATGATTTAAAGACTTGCCCTCTTTTCCTTTATTGTTTTGTTTTTAAATTCAAAGACAAACATTCGTAATTTTAATGCTTTTCTCATAAAATATTTTAAAAAATTAATTTAATTTATTTAAAAATAAGAAAATTTTTTGCCATTTCTCTTTTTTTCTTGTAAAAAATATATGAAAACTGATAAATCATATTTTTAAAAAAATTCATTAATTCCTTCTTTTAGTGATAACAAAACTATTTTTTATTGCATAGTGATTGTGTAATATGAAATGGCTCGTTCACATCTCAACCTTTGTATCAACTTATATGACCTGCTTTTTCCGTTCCTTCATAATAAGAAGTACTCTAAATTAATTAATTTAGAATAAATAAATAGATCATTTTTTAAAATATATAATTACTATAGAAATAGATTTGCTTATGAACCAGAAAATATTATAATTCTATTTTAAAAACACTTCTTTATTTCTTTTCTTTTTTGTACAAAATCATTGCTAAATTAAAAATAATTCTAAAATAATCATGTAATAATAAAATTTTACTTAGTAGTCTGACAAAAAAAAAAAAAAAAAAATTGAAACCTAATCAACCCCTTTAAAGAAAATAAAAGTGAAAGTTGAATGAATGGCTTCACAAAAGTTGAGTTGAAAAGTAATCTCTCGAGATTCTATTTCACTTTTCACTACTACTTATAATAATTTATTAACATAAATAACTTTATAAAATAATAATTTTTTTAAAAAAAATTTTATAATTAACTTATAATCTACTCTTAGGCTGCTCATATAAAATCCTGATTAACAAATGGATCAATTGACATATTATCTTACTACTATATTTTTTAAATAATTTTTAATATTATTTAAAGTTTTATGTTATAAATCATTTTTATTAGCTTATAATTTTAATAATAATATTAATATAGTTCATTTACTAAATTTATTTACTAAATAATTAAAATAAACTTTCCAAAGTACTATATAATTTAAAGGATTAAAAAATATTTGAGTTCATATTAACAACTATATTAACTATATTAACAACTATAGTTGGAAGTGAAGAGAAATTCCCTGACTACACGTGCCAAAGCGCAACATCTCTGACCTTTTATGAAATCTTAAACTTATCAGTCAGCTGTTTTTTTCCTATTTATCTAGTACATTTATATATATACATTTGAATGTTTAATATTATATTTTTGAAGTATATATTATTGTCGAATGAAGGAATTCATTATCTCTATCAATATATATACTCATATATATAATATAGCAATTCCCAAACAAATAATTAATATAATATTTTATTTTAAATTCTAATATTCAAATATCATTTCAATTAAATAATTTATTAGAAAAATTCTCATTTTAATTAATTTAATAAAATATTTAGATCATATTTTTATCTTATATTATTTTTTATTTATTCTTTATTTATTTGAATATTTCTTCTTTTTCTATAAATAATAATAATTTATAAAAAATATCATTTAGTATTTTATGAAGTCAAAATAATTTTTAAAACGTCAATTAAAATGGATAATTTATATTATTTTTGTTTTTGTTTCAATTATTAATCACAACTATATTTTAAGTGCAAAAATGATTTCTTGGTTATATAAAATTAAAATATGATTTTTTAGAAAAATGATATAAACGAGATGTTTAAAAATTTTGTCATTTTTAAATTGAGTATTTTTTTTATAAATATGTTTTAAATCAAAATTATGGTATTCTATTCTAATTTTTTATTAATAGGTTTCTTTTTTTATTTTTAATTTTTAATAAATTCTCTTTTTTTGATATGATATTAATAAAAAATAATATTAAATTGTATATAAATTTAATAAGTTGACCTGTGGCCAGGTCCGAACCGACCGACGGTTTGAAGTAAATTAATTTCCAGCTACAGAAACAATTTCAAATAATTTTAATATATCTATTAATGTAATAAAAAACAGATATGGATAAAACAAATATTTTTAATTTTATTTTATTTTATTTATAATATATAGCTGAAGTAGCCGGCGTTACCCGAGGCTGTGACGTCATGAAGGGCTGGGTGACGTCATATAATTTTAAATTAAGAAAAACATAATGAAGATGATTTTTCCCGAGGATAAAACCAATACATTCGTGGTGATATGTAAAAAAATCTCCTTATGTGAAATTTGGTGCGAAAATAACCCTTCCCTTCTTATCGTCGATCGCTAATACTACCACTTCCGGTTTCCGGATTTGTACCAAAAGTTGATCAATTCATCCCACTGATGCATTAAGTAAAGATACCAAATTTCATCAAAATCGGTTGAGCCGTTCAGGCTGTACACATTTATACGGACAGACGGAAGAACGGACGGACGCACGGACAGACATCATGCTAAAAATACTTTTTTCTGTTAAGAAAATGCATGATTCGTGGTGATATATAAAAAAATCTCCTCATGTGAAATTTGGTGTGAAAATAACCCTTCCTTTCCTATCGTCGATCGCTAATACTACCACTTCCGGTTTCCGGATTTGCACCAAAAGTTGAACAATTCATCCCACTGATGCATTAAGTAAATATACCAAATTTCATCAAAATCGGTTGAGCCGTTCAAGCTGTACACATCTATACGGACGGACGGACGGACGGACGAACCACTTCCGGTTTCCGGATTTGCACCAAAAGTTGATCAATTCATCCCACTGATGCATTAGGTAAATATACCAAATTTCATCAAAATCGGTTGAGCCGTTCAGGCTGTACACATCTTTACGGACGGACGGACGGACAGACATCATGCTAAAAATACTTTTTTCTGTTAAGAAAATGCATGATTCGTGGAGATATGTAAAAATCTCCACATGTGAAATTTGGTGTGAAAACAATACCTCCCTTACTATCGTCGGTCGGTAAAAATTAGAATATTTGAATTTGTTTAAATTTTAATACATGTAATCAATCATATGCATAAAGAATAGAAAATTTTGAAAATCAACTTGGTATAAAATTCAGAAAAAAAATTCCCACTAAAAATGTTTATAATATTTTAGTTTATTAAATCAAACTACTATTTTTTACTTCAATATTTTTAATGTTAATACACATACACAATAATTTTTATTTTATAATCTATAAAAAATAATTTAATTATTTTAAAAAACGGCGGTGTTCAATTACAATTTTTTTACTCTCTACTGACTGTTCATTTCATAACTGAAAATAGTGTCGAATAGAAATAGACGATATTACTTGGATTAATCTTATTATGCTAGCTAAAATTATTTGTTTGTTTTATTGAGGACCCCAGTTACATTCATTTTAATCAGATTGATGCAATGATGCAACATTTAATAATTGTAATAAATAATTAAATATTGTATTGTATATCAAAATTTTTTAAAGGGCCGACAAGAGCTCGGTGTACCAAGTATTAATATTACCAGCCAAACCCAATAATAATGAATAATTTTTTTAACTTAAGTACCGTGCCGAGGCTCGGGGTCCCGGTACTATATATATATATAGATGATTAGGATTATGTTGTTTCTTTTATAAACTTTTTTTATTAGTTGCTAAAAAATTTTAAAATCATAAAAATTTTGTGAATTTTATTTTCAAATCCTCTGTTGAGGATACAGATAAAAATTATTATTATTTATTATAGTTACTTTTTGATCATTTTCTCATCTATCGTTTCCAAAATGTCATTCTAAAAATTTTTTACCATTGTAGTCAATTCGTTGTTCCCTCATGCTTTTTCCGTGTATTACTTTCCCTTCCCCCCTCTATCATATGAATTATGACCCTAAGTTTATCAATTGAATAATTTGGTTTCACCTATTCGCCCCAAAGCTCAGCCCGCATTCACAAATATATAATATTACAAGATAAATTGTTTGACAAATATTTTAGTCTCCCTTACTCCCTCCCTCTTCCTTTATTATATAAAATTATATTTTAAATTTAAAAGTTTTTTTTTTTAGAAATATACAATTGCCGAACAAATCGAATAATAAATAAAGCCAAATGTTTATAATTTCTAGTTTTTACAAATTATTTTTATATGTATATAAATATTTATTTATGAATGCATAATTTTCAGTTTAATATATTAAAGCAAATCATATCATTGCAAAATAGATACAAGATACCAGACATAATAAGTTTGGTTTTAATATATATGTTGCAGTCAAAGCGTTCATTTAGTCAATGTATACATACTAGCCAATGCATTCATTTGCTAAAATCCGTAGTTAAAGTATTCATTTTGACCGAAATGAACACATTTGTTAGATGTTTTTGTATTTTTATGTTATAACTAACTCTAGTGCAATAATCATCGAGTCAATAATTAATTTAATTATTCGCATATATTTTATTTAATATTATAACCTATTTTCATTGTTCAAACTTATAATTATTAGGTGTTATAATTTCAAACTAAAATTGTAACCATTAATATTCATTTTTATTTAATATAATCTATTTTCATTGTTCACACTTAATTATTGTGTGTTCTAATTTCAAATTAATCATCCCGATTCAACATTTATGTTTTATTTAAATGTTTATGTTGCACAGACGAGCGGCTAAATCTAGAACGGCGATCATGGTCCTGCGCTTTTCAAAAAAACTTGTTCCAACTAAATTTTATTTTGAAATTCATCAATTAACGCTTTGACTGCAGTTGGTTAGTAACTGCATGCATTACCTAGGTAATGCATGTATTCACTAGGCAAAGTGTTCATTCTAAGAGTGAGGAAACACTTTGACTAAAATGGGAAGTGAATGTATGCATTGGCTAGTAAAATGTATACATTGACTGGAATATACACTTTGACTGCAACATATATATAATGTTAGATCTTTGGGATGAAATGAAAAATCTTGGTTTAAGTAGTAAAATACTAAAATTTATTAACAAATTAAAATTAGGAAAATACAATTAATATCATATATAATTAACAATAAATTATTTATAATATCTTACCTAATAAACTGAATTAAAGGTATTTCTTTATATATCTGTATTTATGAATATATAATTATTTGTCAATACAAACTATTTACACAGTCCCCTTAATCCACATAAAAATATAATGTTTTTCAATATTATATTAACATATATTTTGTTTTTCCATTACTGTTACCTTGAATTGATAGATTTCAAATAATTTTTCGTTTAAACCATGAGTAAAAGTGGAGGGGGAATAAATGAATATGATAAATAGATTAGGAATATCAACGAAGGCATATTTAATAAGAAAGAATAATGATAAATAAGTCGAATCAATTTATTTGCTGTCTTTGCTTCAAGTGTGTATTTTGGATAAACAAACGAATTAGCAATTCATCAATAAATAAAAGCTTGGACAGTGGATTATTTGTTTTTGTTTCTTAACATTTAAATATGATTTCAATGCTTTTGAAAATTCATCATTTATTATGAGTATAATTTATTACGGTAATACTCCTAATGGAAATAATTGTATACTTATATCGTTAATATACATATTATAAATAAATATATATATATTTATATACATATATATTATATATAAATTTGATTAGAATATTTAAGAAGCATATTTATTTAATCTTCACTTCCGGACAAAATTCACATCTTTATTTGTTTCCTATGTATTTTTCACGTTGATTAGATATTTTTTATACTTGGTGAATTTGTATAGATAAGAAAATTGGTCTTTCTAATCCTAATCTTGAGATGACAATCTTGATTTGCATCCGTTTTGCTCCCATAAAATAGTTTCCAAGGTTGTTTCCCAATATACAACACCATTGATTATTTAAATATTCAAAATCATGTTGATCATATTAAATTTTAAATATATCGTTTGGTTTATAATTCCCATGTCCAATGTCCTCGAGGAAACAGAACAGTGCAAACAGACAATTTACTATAAATGGTCCTCGAAGGCTAATGGACTCACAAAAAGAAATTATTCTTTTTACTATCTCGCCAGAGATAGTATTGCGATCACGAAAATTTTCGATGTTGAGATTATGATGTTTTTATACGTTTTGAAGGTTCTTGAATCATTTTCACTAAGGTCTGTGTGTGTGTGTATGTATGTAACCAAGATTACGCAAAAACGGTTTGAGCTAGAATGATGAAATTTGGTACATGGGCATTATTCAAAATTCGTAGTTTTCTATCAACTTTTGAGAAATGTAGCTCAACCGAAAGAGGGTCATTACCTACAACGTTTTGATTTTTTTTTCTTCTAATGTGACCGTAAAAATAAAGATATATGTTTGATAATTTTTCACATGATTACAAATTGTATAAAACTGCTATATATAGAATTTCAGCTTGATTGAAACGCTGAAAGTACCAGAATTAATTTTTTAACACTGCAAATCTCACGCGCCAACACGTGACGTGGTGCCAAAAACGGTTTGAGCTAGAATGATGAAATTTGGTACATGGGCATTATTCAAAATTCATAGTTTTCTATCAACTTTTGAGAAATGTAGCTCAACCGGAAGAGGGTCATTACCTACAACGTTTTGATTTTTTTTCTTCTAAAGTGACCGTAAAAATAAAGATATATGTTTGATAATTTTTCACGTGATTAATAATTGTATAAAACTGCTATATATAGAATTTCAGCTTGATTGAATCGCTGAAAGTACCAGAATTAATTTTTTAACACTGCAAATCTCACGCGCCAACACGTGACGTGGTGCCATCAACAAAGAGCCAAACATGCGCTGGTTTAATAAATATTATTTATTAATTTTAATTTATAATTTATAATTAATTAAATTTAATTTAAATATAATATATTATGTTATTTAATCCAATTCAAATTTGCGAGATAGTCGAGTGGAGACACTCCAGATTTTTTTTTTAATATTTCTATTAATTTTAAAAAGAAAATATTTTTATAATAATTTTACATATTTTGTTTCTTTTCAGAGAGCGTCTAATCGACAATTGTTTTATAACAAAGAACCGATCAATCTTTTGACATCATCGCGGCCCTCCCATCGGATGGCCACATTGGTGTTCTCTCTGTACCTGAAAGAGTATCTCGGTTATCCAAACGTGGAAATTATTCATGAACATGATCATTTTGACGGACTCAAGGTAAGTTCCCATTAATCCAAGTCCGACCTCGATTGGGACATTCAATTGGCATTGCCATCTATCAATAATCTCTTTGCTTATTTTCTGCCGTCATCAATAAATATTATTATTATTCTAAAATATAACACCTCATCGTTGATTTATCGTTTTCATTCTAAAAAAAAATGTTTGTTTTTACCCCCATGACCGGTTTGAAAACGTTGTTTTTTCTTCATTTTTAATGGCATCATCAATAAATAGGATATTTTCAAATCAGGAATTCGAGGAGACTAATAAAAATTCGAAGTCATCAACTTTGTAAACAATTTTTATTTGAATGGAAAATTGAAAATTGGCAAGATAATTAGGCTCACGATAAAGTAAACTTGACATTTCCATATAAATTTCAATTTTTATTTTGTTTGTCGTCTCTTTAAATTCAGGTCTTCTTTCATTTCTAATTTTTTTTTAATTCTAGAAATTATTCCATTTAATTTAAATCATATAATTTTTCCATGTAAACTATTTTAAAAATAAAATTTAAAAAAAAAATAAAAAAAATATTCACAAAATTAATATAAATTAAGTTAATCTAAATATTTTTTTTATAAGATTAATAAGAATAATTTTACAAATTAATTGAATTTGCTTAATGTTGAGGTTTTATTTAATTATGAATATTAAATAAAGACATGAATGCTTTCCCACTTCGAAAGTTCTTCGATTTATATTAAACGTATATATGGATGTTATTTACCAAACAAAATGGAGAAAATATATTTTCTTTATCTTTTAAATAAAATTTTATAAAAAATTAAAATTAATAGATTTCGGCGTATAATCTTTTTTAATTCAAGGCCAATACCCTATTAATTTATTTTATTATTTCTCATTCAAAATTATAATATATATATATATATATATATATATATATATATATAACAAAACTTTTAATTCCATTATTCTATTAAATATTTATCTAAGTTTAATAATAAAAAATTAAAAATGATTAAAAAATAAAAGATTTTGGGCCCATATATTAAAATATAGTTTTTTTAAACCATTTCTTAGTTTTTTTTGAAATTTTTTTATTTAAATTTCTTTTAGATATGGATATAAAAAAAATATTTTTTTTATTTGTTAAAGCAGTGATTCTCAACCTGGGCGATCGACATCTTAAAGGTGGCGATTATTTAACTATACGATTTTTTTTGGGGGGGGGGGGGGCGATAAGTTATTTTTGGGGGGAGAAATCATTTTCAACTCTAACAAAAAGGTAAGATGATTTTGCGAACAGGCTTTTTAAACATTTCCTCTTTTTTTCAATTTTTTTCAAAATGATTCTAGAAAAAAAGGTCAGATGATTTTGCAATCAGGTTCTGAAACTCGATTTTTCGATATGGCTCTAAGTATCACCTAGTGTACCTACCTTATATTAGAATCATGCAATTTTTATCTGTAAAAATTTATAGGGGGGGGGGGGGGCGAATTAAGAAGGGCGTTTGGTCCAAAAAGGTTGAGAAACACTGTGTTAAAGTATTTTCTTTCATAAATTTTATATTTATAAATATATATGGATACAGTTAGATAATTTAAAAAAAAAATAATTTTAATCTATGTATAAGTTAATAAACAAAACAAAAAAATGAATCATATAGATATTTTTAAAAAAATACTAATAATAATAATATTTTAAAATTTAGTTTATTTATTTATTTTTAAAAAAAAATTATTGTATTATTTTTTTAATTTTAATTGAGTAATTTGAAAGGAAAATATTTAAAATCTTGAATAATTTTTTTATGTTTATACCATGTTAGAGGATTTGTTTATCTCTTCCCACGATATTCTCAGGTAGTAAAGAGTATCTTTATCAAATTCAGAACGCAAACAAAGCCTAACATGAAAGCAAAACCTTGCCCTATCTTGTTGCATTGTATCCCACGGGCTTACTCGGACTAATTTTTGCGCAGTTGGTCCACCAGCTCTCAGGACGTCATATGAAACAAACGATAGGCCACGCGAGTCTCGAGGCGTGGTCCTGGCCAGGGTCAGTGTTGGTCACCATCCATAACTGGAATTTAGTATCCGACTGTGGAGACTTGGTGTCTCCTGGTGGACGCTTTTATTGGAAGATCCGATACTACACGGATGGTCTTGACTATCAACAACTTTCTCAGAAAGAAATTGTTGATAATTTGGCCTTCGATAATCAGTATGACCGTCAGCAGGTGCTCAACTGGACACAAAAATATCAACCTTGTCCTTCATCCTTCAAAAAGTGTGCTCTTCTGCTTGCTGAAAATTTCGATGACACTCAATGGATTACACAGCACATCTACGATTTACAGGTATTAGTTAAACTAAATACGAGGGTGGGATGAAAAGTTTCCGATCTGACCAAGAAAATCGATGTTTTTAAATTTTTTTTTTGCTATATTTTTCAACATAATCTCCATCAACACTGATACATTTCTCATAACGGTGTTCTAATTTAATTAATTAATAAATTATTTAATTAATTAATTAAATTTGATTTAATTTAATTTAAATCTCATCAACATTTATGAATCGACGCCAAATTGTCGTTAGAAATGGTTTTTCGAAGCAATTTTTGGTCTAACGTTAGGAAATGCGGCACCCACATTGCACACAGCTTTCAATATTGCAAAATATTTCGCACACGTTCAGCTGACATCGTACAGGTCTCAGCTATCTTGAATTTTGAAAAATAAAACAAAACAAAATTGAAAAACATCGTTTTTCTTGGTCAGGCCGGAAACTTTTCAGACCACCCTCATATACCTCACACTATCCCCCAACCTTCTTCTTATGAATAGTTACTGAACCCACTTTGAAACTTTTTTGTGGCAGATGGCTGTTGAAGTCGCGTGGCTCGGGGATCGGTTCGAAGAGGTGGTACGAGATCTTGCAGCTGCTTCTAATCGCCCTCTCCTTATCCTCACGTACACCGGCCACCCCCTGGATGAGGGACTTACCGCAGATTGGGGTTCAGTGCGATTCCCACCCTGCGAATCCATTTCAACTAATCAGACTTCGGTAAGACAACAAAATAGAAAATATTATTTTTCTATTGATACCTTTCTACTAAATCAATAATGTTATTCAAATTGAGACAGCGCCAGACACTAATTAATTTAAATTGTAAATTAAATATAATTCTATTTATTATATTTTACATCTTAGTAAACTAATTATGAGTGGAATAATAATAAAACAAGTGTTTCTGATAAGATTAACAGAATTATTTATTTTTAAGTTAATAAATAAATATAAAAAAAAAATAAAGAACAAATATATCCATAAATATACAAATAAGATCTAATAAATTGAAATGATAGTTCCAAATCAGTAAATTTCATCATTTTTATCTTTATATATATATATATATATATATATATATATATATACCTATATAATTCTAAAAACTACAAATAATCTTATTTATCTTACAAGAATTGTTTATTTTGAACTTTTAATGTAGGTATAATTTATCTTATAAATTTTAAAAGCTTCTTTCAACAATATTTAATTTATGTATTTTATGCATTTACTATGTATTCCAATGTATCCATATTCTAATTATAGACAAATAAAAAAATACATTTTGGTTCTACTCACTTTAAATGATTCACCATGCGCATTAAGTTAAATAAATAATTATTAAATATTGGTTCATTTATAGGAAGCATTTAAAAAAGTAAAAAAAAAGAAAAAAAAATCAATTGTTTTTTATCAAGAGTTAAAATAAATTGTTAATGACATCCAACTAGGATAGCTATTCTATTCTAAGCTTCACCTTCATATTTTTAAATTTTAGTTTAAATCAGAATTCAATGTAAATTATAGATACATATATAATAATACATAAATAGACTATTTCGCGAAAATATAATTCACAACAAGGAAAATGTCTATAAATAAAAGATATTTATGTGATAAAAAAAAGTACAAATAAAACATAATGAATTTACTTTTAAATGCTTGGCTCATTATATAATGATTTAAAGCAAAAAAATAGGAAAGAGCTCCACAACATCTTAAACTATGAATGTTTATTTTTTATTTTGTTTTTATTAATGAAAGTGATAGTGATTTCAATTATTCTTTTTTTTTGTTGTTTTCTTTTAAGTGCCTATATGTCACAAGTAACATATGTTCAAAAATTTAAATTTATTTAAAAAAAATTGTTTAATAGATTTTAATTTAAATGCTAAAATGATATTTTCCATGTCAATTAAACTTCGGGTTCGATAACTTTCCAAATATCCATCAACACCAAATAAAATCTGGTCTTATATTTATATATTTATTAATATTAAATATGAATAAATAATAATTAATTATTTAATTACTGTAATTAGTGTTATTATAATGTAAAATTGTAAAGAAATAATGTTTAGACATTATTGTAAACATTAAAAAAATGCCCGGGAACATTAGGGAAATTTCCGGGATAATAATTTTTTAATTATAAATTATGAATTATAAATTTGTGATAAATATGAATAAAAGTCCGTTGTATTTAATATTAAAAAAAAATATATATATTTTGAACCAAATTGTAGGGATCGAGATCCAAAACGATTCGAAAGTAATTTGAAATATTAAGAGAGTCATTTTCGTATTAAATAATCATTATTTAACTGTCATATTGATTGATAATAATAACATTTTTATTTATCTATCTATCCATGTTTCCCTTTTGAACTCGCAAGTTCTTGGCTGCAGTAACATTTTGGCATCTATTCAACTTACGCCTCTCCCTCTTTTAAATCGGTTTTTATATTGCCTCGAGTTTTCAGTGAACCACTGGACGTTTATCAAGTTCTATATAACTAGAAAATTATACATTTTTCAATGATTATTCATAAGTTTATGACTTTTTATATTGTTACCCCACCTTAAAAATAACAAAAATATTTAATTAAATATGACTAAGAAGACTTGCAAATCCAATATATCTAATATAGAAATAACCGTCAATTTGTTTTTATTATTTTGTTTTTGAATAAATTAAAATAAAATTAATCCATATATACTGAAATAAATAATGCTTGAAAATAGTTTTATTAATTTAAGATTGAGACTAGTTTTTTTCAGACTAACCTAAATTTTATTTAATGAATGATAATATAGTATTTATTTTATAGTTTATTTTGTTTTTGATCAACTGATGAGAAGAAAGTTGTTTCTTTTATGTGCTTCAATCTCAATCGTAATACATGATATTTGTAGCAAATCATTCCTAATTGTATTCTATATACATTAACTATTATCACATTTATATTTATATTTATTTAATCAATAAAACAAATTAAATTTTTTTCAATTTCATTAAATAAATTGCATTTAAACATTCATTATTTGCTATTTCTTATCTTAGCTATTTTCTTATCAATCTTAGATCAAATTTCAATAAACTACTTATTTACTTTTTATTTTTATAAATTACAAATAAAGATTAATATCACATCTTTAAATTTTATTTAATAAAAAACAAAAATAACAATTTAGCCACATCAAAAAAAAAAGATTTCATCTTGTTATAATTAAAAAATACTAATTTTTTTAAGTAAAAGAAAAATGAAAATACAATTATAAATCTATTTAATTAAAATTAAATTATAAACTAATAATAATAATAATACAAATAATTAATTTATATGATAATAATTGTATTTTTAGATGGGTTCATTTTGTCCCTACGATTTGCATCGTTTAGCTAAAGTTGCTTCGCTAAAATTGAAAACAATTGCTCCTGCCATCTTTCGAATTCTCCACGAAGTAGAATTTACCCGAAAACAATACCAAGTAAATATTTTATATATTATATATTTTTTTTTACTATTTCTATTGATTTAATGCATACAATATTTAATTACAAAATTAATTCTAATTTTAACCTTTTTAAGGTTATATTTTTATTTTCATTGTTGATATATGTATTGTTAATAAATGATGATATATTTGTAGAAATTAAAATGAAAAATTATAATTTTTTTATGATCTAGGAATTGGTATTTATTTATTCAAATTCTTCGTCAACAAATGAATCTCTCCGAGAAGCCACCTGCGCATGGATGCGCAATAACTTTGATATGTTCGAAAAGGATTGGACCTCTCAGCTTTCGGCTGAAAAACCGATTTACATTGGAGGTATTTTCCCTATTGGCACCGGGGCCGCCAACGCTTCTCTTAGCAGAAAAATCAACGGATCCAGCATAATCAGTGCTGCAGAACTCGCTGTTGAAGCTGTCAATAATAATACAGACATCCTCCCATTCTACAAACTCTTACTCCATAAGGGGGATGGAAATTGTTCAACCGATGCTGTTATGCGTAACTTTATTGACACCATCATTTATGAGTGAGTAAAAATAAATAAATATTTTCCCTTTTTCCATGATTCTATCTTAATAAATAACTAAATAATTAATACCAACAGCCACACTCAAATTTCTTTTCTAGAGGATTGGGCACATTTTTTTAAGGGTGCCATTTTTCAGCACATTTGAATATGGTATTTGAACATTAAATTTAAGCTCTCTAACACTAATATCATGGACATTTTTTAAAATAATTCACTTGAATATAATATATTGAACACTAAAAAAGTGGTTGCACATTAAAATAAGCTTAGAAACATTATAAAAATCTTTGAGCACTAAAACAATTTTAGGAACAATACAATTCTATTTAGGAACAATCAAATAAAATTAAAACACACAAAAACTTTGTTAAAAAAATAAGTGGCTCAAATTTTGCAAGCGAATTAAAAAAGGACGTTCATCGATTACAAGAATGTTACACAGAAAAAGTATTCGATAAAGCTTCAAAATTATTTCTAGAAAAGTAGCAAAAGAAGAATGATGATGAAATTAATAAATTTGTAAATTACTTTTATTCGGAATACCTTCAGCAAAATAAATACTGGTTTAAAGGTGCTACAAATGGATATCCAAGCACAAATGACGGCTTTTTTTTTTTATTTATATTTATTTGGCTTTCGGATTATCACCATTTTAGCCAGCCTTCTTTATTATTCTTATATCTATACTTATATATATCGATTTATATATCGATGCACTCAGCGAGGTTTGAACACTCGAACTCGAGTCGGCGGACCGGTCACTATAACCTCGCGGTTAAGCTCCCGGCAAATGACGGCTTAGAAGCTACGAATTCAGTTATTAAACGGGAGCATACACTAAGAGAAAGATTACCCATTAGACAATTTCTAAATGCTTTAAATAATCTTCTTTTGAAATGGACCGAAGAAAGAAATCCTAGTTGTCCCCAATTATAAATGTTTTGCATTAAAACCAGCTATAAAATTAAAACTATGGACAGATGCATTTCACTGGGCATTATCAAATAAAACTGTAATATAAAAAATCTAATAAATATTTTGTATGTTCCTCACAATCACATTTTCAAAAAGTAACTTCTGAATATAATTCATTAAATGAAAAGTGGGAGTCATTTGAGGAATATGAAAAATTCTATTTTGGAAGTGTGTTTCGATTATAAATAAAAATGTTCCTATATCTATAATAGTCTATGTCATATATATATTCGAGGGTGGGATGAAAAGTTTCCGACCTGACCAAGAAAAACGATGTTTTTCAATTTTTTTTTGTTTTATTTTTCAAAATTCAAGATAGCTGAGACCTGTACGATGTCAGCTGAACGTGTGCGAAATATTTTGCAAAACCATTTGAATGTGGAAAGCTGTGTGCAGCTTGGGTGCCGCATTTCCTAACGTTAGACTAAAAATTGCTTCGAAAAACCATTTCTAACGACAATTTGGCGCTGTAGGCGTAATCCAAACGAATTTTTGCGTCGATTCATAACTGTTGATGAGGCTTAAATTAAAGTAAATTTTTATATACTTCCATATAAATGAATAAGAACAAACAATAACACACACCTTTCTCAACCTCTCCTATGTGAATAAAATTAAACAAAATATAAGGTGGATCCTACACATTTTCCATTTTAAAATATTTTCAATGTTCATCTATATTGTCCTTCCTCTCAGATATAAGTTAATGAACTCTTATTTTAATAACCAGCTAATTTATATAATGTTTAAAATAATTATTTTAAAGTTAATGGCAATGTTTTAATGTGCGAATGAATATTTTTATTGTTAACGTAATTAAATGTGCAGCTGGTTAGTGTGCAAGTATTCAAATTTAATGTTCAAATCAGATTTTTTAAATGTTTATTTCTCAATGTGCAAATTTCCTATTTTAGTGTGGAAATAACCTAATTAAGTGTGCCATTATATTTATCCCTTTTTTTAATGTTGGTTTATCACGAGTATTATATATTAAATTCGGTAATTTATCATATTTCCAAAAGCACCAGAGATATACAACAATATAAATTTAAATCTTCCTAGACTTTGTTCGAAAGCTCTTAAGTCATCTTATTTTTCCTAATCATCTGATTCTCCTTAAATAACTTTCACTTCTATCTACTAATTTAATTATATAATTAATACAAGTTCTATAAGTTACTATAATTATTAATACTTATGATAATAATAGAGAAAGAATTCAAAGTGTCAATATAATGATGAATGACACAACTGATTATCTAATGGATTAATTAATTTATCAATTAATAATTTTTTAAGGAAATATCATCAGATGGTTGGTATCCTTGGTCCTGCTTGCTCGGACACCCTCGAGCCGCTTGCTGATGTCACCAAATTTTATCGCACTGTAGTCATTAGTTATTCGGCCGAGGGCGTTAGTCTGCATGACCGTGAAAAATATCCGTATTTCTTTCGAACAATTTCGGAAAATCATCAATATCGACTCGTTTATTTAGAACTTTTGAAACGTTTTAAATGGAATCGAATAGCAACTCTCTCTCAGGATGGGCAGAAATACACAGAATATATCAGTCACACACAAGATCTGCTACAAAAACATAGTAAGTGGAAAAATATTTATTTATTTTCAATTTATTTTCATTTGCTTGTTTGAATTATATAATAAAAGATCAACGAACTAGAATTTCAATATAAATTATATGTAAATTTACAATTCCTTTCATTCTATATTGTATTGGAAGAGTTATTAAATTATCTTTAAATTAATTTGCAATTATACAAATTTATTTTATTTTATTAATTTTATTGAATTGAATTAATACACATTTAAATTTTTTTAAAAAAAATATTGACCAAATAAAAAATATTAGTTTGAAATTCATTGAAATAAATTATCATAGCTGATTAAACATTAATTAACTGGTGTGAATGCTCTACCACACGATTTATAAATAATATATATATATATTATATAAATATTATATATTATTCGGAAAATTTAACTGATCAAATGATATATAAATAGTTAATATTAATTAAATTATTTTTTTTTTATTAAGTCTAAGTAATTACACCAATTATTTAATTAATTTGTTAATTTTCCATAGTATTAATTATATTTAATTTATTTGTGTCTGATCAAGTTTTCTATTCTCATTAAAATGGGTTGATGTCTTATTAGAATTTTTGGCACAAGTAAATAATATTTTTTTTTTAAATTTTAAAGGCTTTTGGGATCTATTCCCATTTTAGCCAGCCTTCTCATTTTTATTTGAAATTAAATATTAATTCTTAAATCTAAATGAACTTGGCGACGTTGAAATTCTCGGTTATAATCGCGAAACTTCTTCCCCGTTCAAAATAATTAATTTAAAATATCAAAATGAATATTTAAAATTTTTATTTATTTATATATAGTATATACTATATATATATATATATAAATAAATAATTAACTATTATTATTCTTTTGAGTCTTGATTAATAACTCTATATTTAAAAAGAGTATTATAAAATAAAATAAAAAATATGTATATGTAAATATTCTCCAATATGTAAAACATTTTATAATTCAATGTATGAAAATGTTTAGCTGATCAATTTCAATGGAATTTCAAATATTTTTTTTCCTTATTGCCAATTTATATAATTATTGCAAAATTACACTTTAGGTAAGTGACTGCCTAGGAATTCAGATTTTGATGAAGGAAAGTAAACAAATTTTTTTTACAATTTCTGTATTTAAAAAAAAAATATTACATTCTTATCTAAACTATTTTAATATTTTAGTTTTATATTCAAATATATAATATATATATATTTTATTTTGATTATTTTTCATTAAAAAATAACATAATTGGATTTATTAATCTATTATTAATATATATTATAGTATCCTATATTAATTTTTATACCCTTTATTTTTTATATATTTTTATTAATATATTTTTTCCTGAATATATGAATACTTGTTTCCAAAATGGAAAAATTCTAGTAACCTACATTTAAAAAATATTTTAACTGATATTTTATATTAGAGAACCGGTTTAAAAATCATGTACCCAATCATTGATCTGATAAATGCATTTATTTTCAATTACTTGATTAAAAATTCAAACTAATCCAAATATATCTTGGCCTATAAAACTACTATAAAGATTTTAGAGAAAGTTTATATCCTTATTTTATTTCGCCTATTTTTTTATTTTTCTATTTGGTTTTATTAATTTAAAAATATCTAGATATGATTAAGTTCAATTAAATTTAAATATTAATATATAGATATATATATATACATGGCTTGTTATTTATTTGGTCATCAATTAAAAATTTATTTGAATTTCTAGATTGAATGAATTATGTTGTTCGAATTATTTGAATTTATAGTCAAAACAACCTAGGCTGTATCTAACTCACTTCAATATATTATAATTTTATATATGAATTTGATTTAAATTTACTCAATTATATTTAATTTATTTTGATTTTCAAATCTTGTAGATATACATTTCATCGCGAATCGTCGTTTTCCTCGTGGCCGGGTTTCTCTTGACTTTGCCGCATATCTTCGAGAACTCCGCGATGTCAGAGCACGAATTATCATCGCCGATATCCAAGAAGATATGGCAGTAGCACTCATGTGTGAAGCTTATAAACAACAAATGACTGCTTATAATGGGTAAAAATAATTATTAATTAAATAATGTTAATGACGTTGACTCACAGGTATGAGGAGTCCATCCAGTAATTAATCTCAGGTGTATACCTTCATCCCTTAAAACAGTATTTTCAAACTCGTATACTAACATGGACCACATGGTTTAAATGATCTAAAATTTTAAATAAAATACGATTTTGAAAATATTTATATGTATTATGTAGTACTTATACCTATATTTATTATATCAAGCTCAATTTAATGTATACTATACAAATCATTTTACATTTCATTTTTTAAACTAAATTATAGCTGGAGTGTCTCCACTCGACTATGTCGCAATTTAAATTGGATTAAATAACATAATATATTATATTTAAATTAAATTTAATTAATTATAAATTATAAATTAAAATTAATAAATAATATTTATTGAACTAGCGCATGTTTGGCTCTTTGTTGATGGCACCACGTCACGTGTTGGCGCGTGAGATTTGCAGTGTTAAAAAATTAATTCTGGTACTTTCAGCGATTCAATCAAGCTGAAATTCTATATATAGCAGTTTTATACAATTATTAATCACGTGAAAAATTATCAAACATATATCTTTATTTTTACGGTCACTTTAGAAGAAAAAAAATCAAAACGTTGTAAGTAATGACCCTCTTCCGGTTGAGCTACATTTCTCAAAAGTTGATAGAAAACTACGAATTTTGAATAATGCCCATGTACCAAATTTCATCATTCTAGCTCAAACAGTTTTTGCGTAATCTTGGTTACATACATACACACACATAGCCATTTTTCTCAACCTTAGTGAAAATGATTCAGGAACCTTCAAAACGTATAAAAACATCAAAATCTCAACATCGAAAATTTTCGTGATCGCAATACTATCTCTGGCGAGATAGTAAAAACTAACTTATTTAGTTCATAAAATATTTATTAGTAATTTACCTAATCAGTTTAATCTAAAATAATTTTTAAAAGAAAATATATATAAAACTATCAAATTATCAACTTTATTTTTATCAATCATTTTTACTGACCGACGATAGTAAGGGAGGTATTGTTTTCACACCAAATTTCACATGTGGAGATTTTTACATATCTCCACGAATCATGCATTTTCTAAACAAAAAAGTATTTTTAGCATGATGTCTGTCCGTCCGTCTGTCCGTCTGTCCGTCCGTATAGATGTGTACAGCCTGAACGGCTCAACCGATTTTGATGAAATTTGGTATATTTACTTAATGCATCTGTGGGATGAATTGATCAACTTTTGGTGCAAATCCGTGAACCGTAAGTGGTAGTATTAGCGATCGACGATAGGAAGGGAACGGTTATTTTCACACCAAATTTCACATGAGGAGATTTTTTTATATATCACCACGAATCATGCACTTTGTATTGGTTTTATCCTCGGGAAAATCATATTTATTAGTTTTTTCTTGATTTAAAATTATATGACGTCCATCCAGCCATTCATGACGTCACAGCCTGGTCTTACATATAAATATATACATATATTATAAATAAAATAAAATTAAAAATATTTATGTTATATGCCTATATGTTTTTATTACATTAATAGATATATTAAAATTATTTGAATTTGTTCTGTAGCTGGAAATTAATTTAGTTCAAACCGTCGGTCGGTTCGGACCTGGCCACAGGTCAACTTATTTTGAACTGTATAATGGAACTAAACTAAACTGAATTCGGAAAAATAAAATTTATATTAAAATAAATAATCATTAATTAAAAAAAAAATTAATATCATATTTTATAATATTTTTTCAATAATCATTTTTCTTATTATTATACGATTAATTATTTTTTTTTATGTTTAAAATCAACTAAAAAATTTATTTTTTAGATATGTATGGTTCCTTCCATCTTGGCTTCCACAAGATTGGTGGAATGTAAATTCAACATATTGCAAGACTGAAGAACTCGTTGAGGCTATTGATGGTTATTTTGCTCTGGCACCTAGACAATATGCTTCACCCAACCAATTAATGCAAGAAGGAATCACAGTGGGGGAGTGGCTCCAAAAGTACGTCTTTTACATCAAAATGTTATAAGTTAAATATTATATCTCTCTATATTATTTATATATTTTCAAATTTTAATATGTTTTAGATATGAAAAAAATACATCTAATCATATATCGCCATATGGAGGATACGCTTATGACGCTGTTTGGGTATATGCTTACGCTTTGAACGAACTCCTGAAGGAAGATCCATCTCTTTGGAGTGATATTCATGGTGTCAAAGCAACAGATCGACTCGTACAATTTATCAGTAAATTAATAAATTTCATTTATTCCTTTTCAAATAATACTTGAATTATTTCAATATCATAAAAAGAAAAAACAATTATTTTTATAAGACTTGTATTATTTATGTTTGTCATTTTAGGGAAATTGTAAAAGAAAAAATATTAAGAACTGTCCATAAAATTATTGTTTAAAATTTATATAAGAAATAAACATTTTTGATCAATATCGTATATTATAAATTATTATATAAAGATTTAGAAAAATATGGACAAGAAAAGTTCTTAAACTCATTTTTCTAATTTATATTTAATTGATTAAACTTTCGTTTTATTTTAAATTTCATAATTTGTTCTAACATTTAAAAATACAAATATTTTGAATAAATAAATTTATTATTCTTTTTCTTTATCAACAAAATTATAAAAAAAAAGAATTAAACCATTAGAAAAAAGAAATAACATTACAAAATTTCGGTTAAAAATCATATTTTAATTAATATAGATATTTTTTAAACAAATTTGACTTGTGAGATGTAAAATAAGTAATAACACAATGAAAATAAAAATACATACAACAAAAATAAATGTTATTAAATTTAGTCATTTAAATTGACGTCAAATTTGTTTCTAAATTCATAAAATGCTAAAAAATTAATTTTTAGTTACTTTTGAATATATATTAATAAAGTCTAGTCTATGTTCTAATAAGAGAGAGAGAGAGAATATAAAGCTTAGTGAGATTTATCTAATTTTGAGTCTAGTCATATACATAGAGAAACCTTATATAGTTTCTTAGAATTAATCAAAGAATCAACTGGCGAAGTTTCATCAAATTCTGCGAGGTGTAGGGGGTCTTAAATATATACCCTTATATTTATGTGGAAAATTAAAAAGGTGCAACAAAGAATTTGCCAAATGTTCCTTAAAATGAAACTAATATATTAAATGTATTGTTAATTTTTAAGACAATTATTTTCATGAGCCTCTGAACGTTTAATTAATTCCTCTCTAGTTTCATCAACATTTATAGTAATGTTAAATTTTTTAAAATAAATAATAAGTTTGAATATTAAATGTACAAGAAACAAAATATTTTAATGTCAGTATATTTTTTAATATTAGATAGCAGATCCTCTGATTTTTTCATGTGGAAGTTCGAACACTGAAACCATCATATATATACTCTGTGTCTATGAATATTTACTTCTGCTAAAAATTAATTTCACATATTTTGTTTAAGGAAGATTCAATTTAGTTTATTTTTTAGCAAAATATATCTAATATTATAATAATAATTTTTTTTTAGCTCAAACTGATTTTCAAGGGGTTTCTGGAAGGATTAATTTTTCTCAGGGCTATTCAAGATCATCAGAAATATTAATTTTTCAATGGCTGAAATGTGATAATTACTCTAAAAGGTTTGATTTTTTTTTTTTGAATAATTCTTATTTAAATTTTTTAAATATTAAGTTAATATTTTTTTTCCTATAGAGAAGTAGGGTATTTTAACCCTAATCAAGATAAAGAATCGGGTGTACTCATCTTAAATATGACTGAATTAACTTGGCTTGTTCCTGATGGGCAGACTCCAGATGATGGGGCTCTTGGAGAACCTGAATGTGTTTTTCAGGTAAACCTATGCTACTATAATATTTTACAAATATTTAAATTAAATAATTAAGAATTATTGATCTTAAAATTTAGATAGAATTTAGACTTGTTCAACCAATTATTATTTATTATTATCCTCTTTATAATCATTTTTTTTATTTAAATTCATCTATTTATCTATTTTATTTCTCTCTATATTATATATTTTGTTTCAACTCTTTTATAATAAATAAATATAAAATATAAACGATATATATGATTAATTATTATTATTTATTAATTTTAATTTTAATTTTTCAGGCTTTAGCGGAGGGACTCTCGTTGAGTTGCGAGGCGGCAATCGTAGTCGTCAATGTTACTGGTTTTGGATGCCTTGGTATAATCCTAATCATTCTTTTCTGTGTAGCAAAGAAACGATACGAAAGAAAGGTAAATTACGAGAAACAATGATTAAAAATTATTATTTTCTTTATTTTGTTATTCATTTTACAATCTTATGAAATATTTCAGCAAGAAAAGATTATACAGTCTCTCAATTTGGAAATGGTGTCTAACAATCCCATTGCCAAGTCACTTGATCGATGGGAATTACCAAGAGATCGTGTGGTTATTAATCGGTATAAATATATTATTTATTTAATAAAGAGAGAAATTGAAACAGGCATGCTAATACTTAATTTCGTTTTAGGAAACTTGGAGAAGGTGCCTTCGGTGCAGTTTATGGTGGTGAAGCACAACTTAGCGATAAAGAATGGACAGCAGTCGCTGTTAAAACCCTAAAACCAGGTTCCAATACAGAAATAAAACTTGATTTTCTCTCAGAAGCTGAAGTTATGAAACGTTTTGATCATACAAATGTTGTTAAATTATTGGGTGTGTGTACGAAAAATGAACCTGTATATACAATTATGGAGTTTATGTTATACGGTGACTTAAAGACTTACCTTTTGGCACGGCGTCACCTAGTCACGTCAAGTCCTACTGAGGAGTCGGAGGAAGTCTCCTCCAAACGGTTAACAAGTATGGCGATTGACGTCGCCCGTGCTCTTAGTTATCTCGCTGAACTCAAATATGTTCATCGTGATGTAGCTTGTAGAAACTGTCTGGTAAATGCATCCCGTTTAGTAAAACTTGCCGATTTTGGTATGACACGGCCAATGTTTGAAAGTGATTATTACAAGTTTTCAAGAAAAGGCATGTTACCAGTTCGATGGATGGCACCTGAAAGTCTCGCCCTTGGAATTTTCACTCCTAGTTCTGATGTCTGGTCTTATGGAGTTTTCCTATACGAGGTTATGACATTTGGCAGCTTTCCCTTTCAAGGACTGTCTAATTCAGAAGTTCTTGAACATGTCAAAGGCGGTGGTACACTTAACGTTCCTTCTGGTGCTAAACACCAACTAGAGGCTCTCATCAAGTCTTGTTGGAATCCAGATCATAAAAAACGCCCTCAAGCAAGAGAGATTGTCGAATTTCTGGCAAATAACCCTCGTTTGCTCGCCCCTTGTTTGGACGCTCCAATTGCCTCTGTTCAATTTGATGAGCCCCAAGGAGAATTTCCATTACCAGAATCCTTCCGAAAAGTATCAATAAGTTTGAGGCGTCGACTAAACTCATCAGCAACTGAACCACTTCTGCATAATTACAATTCTCCTCAACCATCAACAGCGAACGAAGATGATGATGAGGTGGACATTGTTTAATATGGTTGTTTTTTTTAACATTTAAACTACCTCTTCCGATTGCATCGCAAAGTTTATACCACATTACCACTGTCATTAAATTAAAATAATTAATATATACTTTGCAAAATCGGTACATTTTGTTCCCATTTTAATAAATACAAAGTACAACCCTAGTCGAATGAGTCCTACTCGTTATCGATATCATAAATTATTTTGTAAATAAAATTTAAACCAATAAAATAAACAAGGTTAGTGTTCATTAATTATATAAGTTATTGTTACTGTACTTTATCTATTCTATTTCTAGTTAAATATATATTATATATATTTATTATATATAAAGTCAAAGTTTGTCTTTAAACAAAAGAAATGCATTTTGCAAATTTCCTCTCGTTGCTCAATATTGTTTAAAAATATTAAAGTTGAAACTTTAACTATTTGGCTTCTAATCAATGCATAATTTCAAAGCAATTGACCAAAATAAATGTAAAATATATGTATGTATATATTATATATATATGTATGAGTCCATGACGAGAGCTTTAAAAAATTAAAATTATATTTACATACATGATATATATGTATATATATTATATTTATTTAAAGATATTTGAAATATCTGATAATTGTAAAAAAAAAACTGTACAAATTTAAATTATATATCATAATATATATATATTTATATATATATATATATATATATATGTTGACTGATGACTGATTAAATTAAAATTTATATATGTATTTGTTTATACATATTTTATATATATATATATATATATATATATAAATTTTTTTATTACATTTTATTTATTTGAAAAACTTATCTTTATATATAGATAATTATAAAAATAGATGAAATATTTATATCTAATTAATAATAAAACGAATTTAAAAGTTCAAAAAAAAAATTAAAAAAATATAAAAATAAAGATATTTTGATAAGAAAAGAAACCATTTTTTTATTTGTACTTTTTTATAATTCTGTCAATTAAATATAAGTCTATAATGTATAGTAAATTTCTCAAAAATTATATTACTAATGGATTTCTGTTAAATTTAAAAAAAATGTAAATATTTTAAATGTTAAGATTTTCTATCAAGGTAAAAGGTTAGTAATTCCAATTCACCGCTTCAATCCTTCCATTTTTTTCATATAGATGCGAGATTATTAATAAATATATTTATAATAAGTTTATTATTCCTCGAAACATTAAATGACATTTCTATAATTAATTTGATTTAATAATTTTTTAAGAATTATTTAATCTTTCTCTAATATTATTTATATTAAAAAAGGATTGCAAAATTTATTTACTTTTTTAAGAATATTGCTTGTAATTACCTTTTCTAGAATCTTTAATTAAGCGCATTTACTGAATGTGAAGCAAATAAAAAATAGTTTATTTTTAGGTAACATTATAATAAGGTGAGTATTTTTACTCTTAAATTTTGTTTAAAATTCTGTCATTTGGTCAGCTTATTTCTTTTTTAATTTCTAAAGTAAATATTTTTTAATTAGTGAAGAATATTTTCTAAGAAAAAGAATATATCTAAATTAGATATAAAATGATAAATAAGAAAATAAAATTGAAAGGTTTTTTAATTAAAAAATTTAGAGTGTAAATATAATATAAATTATGTGCATAATTACAAGTTGATTAAATATTAAAATATAAAAAGGGAAAACTTTTTAAAATTTATTAACTTATTATTAAATATTTTCTTAATTATATAAAAACAATTAAAATTATTTTTCTTACAAGATCGATTGATCTTCAAAAACCTACTACCTAATACGTGAATTTTTATAACATTTGTGTGGAGCGTTTTCAAAACACGTAATTCATACATATATATTACATGATATACAATTTTTACTATTGTAATAAGTTTATATTTAAAAAAAAAATTAAAATATTTTTTATTTGTTAATTTTAATTTATTATATATTTTTAAAAATTCAGACCTATTAATTTTAATTGATTTTTTTTTTCTTTCTAGAATGGATTTTTCTGTTATAAATTCAAAATTCACTCTTCTTACGCCAGAAATCAGAAAGCAGGTGTATTATACATTTTGTTATTCAAATAATGTTGAAAAATTATATACCGATGTTGTAGGAAATCTGAATCAATATTTAAAAAACAATGTATTAGATGTTGAATTTGATAGAGATATATTATATTATTTATTTGGAATTAAAAAATTTACCAGTTCTATGAGAGAAAAGAGAAAAACTCCATTCGAGTTATATATTAGAAATTTACCATTATTTTCCACGATCCTAATTCCAGCAGATCATCGAATTAATAATCAAGTGGTAATAAATATGAAAAAGCTTGGTTGTCAACCTTTGCACCGATTTATTATAAATAATGAAAATAAAGAAAATGAAAATTCACCACTTACATTTTTAGAAAAATGTCAAATATTCAGTCGTATTTATGAAAAATTACTTATTAGTGAATTTATAGCTCATCGTTCAAATACAATAACAAATAAAAATCCTATCCTACAGACTGATGTTTTAATATATTGTGATCGATTATTTTGTGAAGAAATTTCTAATTATTTGGGTGTAATCTATGTTGAGAAAATTTTCCAAAAAGAGGGAGATGACGATCTACTTGATTTGAACTTTCTCAATTCTACGAATACTGAAATTTATGGATATATTATGATGTATATTAATAAAAAACTTGTCTCAGGATATAATAATATTTGCTTAATTCATTCTTACAGTTTATGGAAGTCATTTACGGCCAAAATCAAAGCAATTGTTCACAAGCCTATTCCATTTTTTAAAGAAAACGAGGAGATGAGAAAGGCAAATTTCACAATCGAGTTATTCGGATACCCATCGATTTTAGAACATATAGAAGGTATCACGAGAGTGCTTGAACTTACTCTAAAAAGACAATGTCACATAAAGGCCAGATATATTTTCAATGATTCAGAATATTTTACTGTTAGATTACCATTAATTACTATTGTTCCTTGGCATATTTTGAAATACCTCGCTCAGTCTGAGATAGCATATAAATCAATTCAAAAATTATAATTGTTTATTTTTTGATTATATTATTATATAGGTATGTGTATAAAGTATTTTACTATAAAATAACTAACCATTTTCGTTTTATAATTTTAAATTAAGGCAGTTTTTATATTATACAAATATTTTTATATATAATTTATTTATTTATTTATAATAGTATTATATTTGCATTAATTGAAAAATTTTAGAAATAATTATGAAAAGATAGAATTATTTAATTAATTTTTATTTTTAATTTATATATTCATTTTTAAACAAATTATTAAATATTATTGAATTTGTTAATTTGCATTGAATTGGCGAAAGTTATTTTTATTCTAACATTTACATACTTATTATATTATTTATTATTTTTATAAAATTATATTGAACTATTGATTATTATTTGTTATTATAATAAATAAATATTAAAAATAAATGAAATAGAGACTTTAATAATTTAAATTGATTGTGTCACATTCTAAGTAAATTTTTATATTATATATATATGTATTTAATACTTTAAAATTATTCATTTTATTTTATATATTATTGAGAGATCATCAACACTGAATCTATCACGATTCGCGTTATTTATTTGTTTGTCCAACGGTATTAAATCCTCTTTACTTTTTTTTTGAAACACTATAACTCTCTCCTATCAGAATTCATATATGTTAATTATCCTAATATTATCTAATTTCTATAATAATTACTGGTATTATGAATACTGATTTAATAAATTACTAAATATACTCCAACTTAAGAGTTTTCTATGAATTTAATAAATATAGGTAAATATTTAATTCTATTGTAAGTTTTATTAAAAATAAAATGATTCTACTAAATATAATTATAAATAATAATGAAAAATAAAAATATTTTCTTTAATTAGATTAAACTTTATAACTTAAGAAATCCAATACGATTTTTTAATTTCTATATTTAAAAATTATACTATGCATTATACTTTTTATTTATTAAACTGTCATTTATTTTTATCTATTCATCCAATAAGTTAATTAGTTTAAGTAATATTTATTCTTTTTTTTAAAAAAATTCATATTAATTTCTAGAAAGTAAGGTAAGAATAATTTGGATTTATTATATAAATGTCTGAATAAAATAAATATTTTAAACTAAAATAAATTTATTGATTAATAATTATTTTATTAAGGACATTCATTTTATAATCATTGATCCAAACATTTTAATTTAAACCTTAATTTAATGATTTACATATTTAGTTTTCTAAAACCAAATGTGATTTATTTCATCGTTTGTTTGTTTTTATTTTAGGATGAATTTTCAGAATTTACAATTTTCAACTAATACTTCACAAGTTCAACTAGATCATGACAATGAACAACTTCGATTATGCCTATATTTTGAATTTTGTCTTACAAATAACATTCGAAATTTTTATGAAGAAATCTTAGCACAATTTGTACGCTATACTGAAAATAATTTAATAAGTTCTTATTCATTTAAAGTTGATGTGTTATATACACTTTTTGATGTTAATCCAATTAGTCCTCTTTTAAAACAAATTGAGCAACAAAATTATATAAAAATGTTGATTTATAATTATTCGTTATTTCAAACACTTCCGATTTCGACCATTTATCGGCCCGATGGTAACCCGCCAACCAATGATATGAACAAGATTGGATGCCAAAATTTATACGTGTGGGAGGGCGTAGTACCATTTCATATCGAGTATGCGAATGATTTGCAAAATATTAAAGAAGCTATTCCAGCAATTAGCTATAAATATCATATGTCCAATGTAACACCTCTCCCATCACCAATTATTCATGTAGATGTATTATTATTTGTTGATAAATTTTTTTGTGAAACATTAGCTAAATATTTTGGTTTAATTTATATAGAAAATTTATTTCTTCATTATGGAGATTTAATAAATTTAGATACACTTTTGGATAAACAATCTGATGACTTATTCCATTATGTTCAATTAAATATCAATAAATGTCTTATCAATGGGCAGCATAACATCTGCCTTATTCATACTCCTGGTTTATGGATCAAGATTCATGCTAATACAAAAGGGATTATATGTAATCCGAGCTCGTCTATAATTCCGGAAAGTATCCTTCAATCATGCAATTTTAAAGTTGAAATTGATATAGAAACCATAACGATCTTAGATTATATTGAAGCTCTTGCTAATGTGATTGATCATGCTTTAAAATTCAAATCGCATGTGTTAGTTAAATACATGTGGCAGGAAAATACATATCGAATAATTAAATTCCCTATAATTGGACTCGTGCCATGGCATGTTTTAAAATATATTGTACAATGTAAAATAGCTGAAGAAGCAATGTGGGATATAATTTAATTAATTAAAATTTCATATAATTTATTGAAATAATATAAATTATTTCTTATAGCTAGATGAAAAATTTTATTTTAATATTATGTTTTTTTACTAATCGCTCTTTATAATAATATATATTGACTTGTTTAAAAATAAAAAAAAATATTTATTTGTTTTTCCTATCTTTTATATATATATTAAGAAATAAAAATTTGTAATATTTTTATTAATGATCAGCATTTTTTATCAAGTAATAATCCTTATCAATTTGGATTGGTTTGAAAAAGGGGAGATTTTTGACGGAGAAAATAGAAAATTAAAGATAGAATGTTGGTGTAGATTGCAAATGGAATAGATTCACCTAGAATTTAATATTTTTAGAATTAGAAAAATTTAACTATCAATACATATGTTTAATTGCAATATAATTTAAAAAAATATTAAAATAAAGATAATCTCCTCTTATATCAAACTTCGGTACCTGACAAACGAAATATTTATAATAGCTTTATGTATTTTAGTATTAAATAATTGGAATTTATACAAAAAACAGTATATTTCTTTCAATGATATGATTTAAGGATAAATATTTCTAAGAAAATATAAAAAATATAATAAATATAATCTTAACTAAAAAATAATTTTTCTAAAATTAATTTTAGAACCAACGATTAGAAAATATATTAATTATTAATTCAACGATTTTCAACCGGTGGGGCGTTCCCTCTAGAAGAATATCCAAGAATAAATAATATTAAAAAAAAATTATGTGTGTCTGAAAGGAAAGCATATATATTCATAGAGACTCTTCTTTTGTCAGTTAGTTAAAAATAATTTTAAATTAGAATCTAAAATATACTCAATATACATTAATGTTGTATATATTTTATTGTAAGCGAGGACGCGATGAAAATTATGATTAAATAAGTTGACCTGTGGCCAGGTCCGAACCGACCGACGGTTTGAAGTAAATTAATTTTCAGCTACAGAAACAATTTCAAATAATTTAAATGTATCTATTAATGCAATAAACAACAGATATGGATATAACATAAATATTTTTAATTTTATTTTATTTATAATATATAAGACCAGGCTGTGACGTCATGAATGGCTGGATGACGTCATATAATTTTAAATTAAGAAAAAACTAATAAAGATGATTTTTCTCGAGGATAAAACCAATACAAAGTGCATGGATTTGTGGTGATATGTAAAAAATCTCATGTGAAATTTGGTGTGAAAATAACCCTTCCCTTCCTATCGTCGATCGCTAATACTACCACTTCCGGTTTTCGGATTGGCACCAAAGTTGATCAATTCATCATACTGATGCATTAAGTAAATATACCAAATTTCATCAAAATCCGTTGAGCCGTTCAAGCTGTTCACTACTATACGGACGGACGGACAGACATCATGCTAAAAATACTTTTTTCGGTTAAGAAAATGCATGATTCGTGGAGATATGTAAAAATCTCCACATGCAAAATTTAGTGTGAAAACAATACCTCCCTTACTATCGTCGGTCGGTAAAAATAGACCACGAATACTGAAAGATTCATAAACATTGTTATAATTAATAAATTCATTTTTAAAAATATAATAATAATAAAATATTATAATAACATAAGATTCCACTTAAGAAAGATTACATTTAGGAATTTTTAGTGTAAATGGTTTTTTTGTAAAAAAAAAAGAAAAAAAAATACAAATCTGTAAAATAATATTTAGAATATTTGACTGAATTGTTATTAATACAAATCATTTAGTGTTATTGGATTTCGAATTAAATTAAATTGTTTTGGCTGGGTTGCAAACTTTAAGTTTGCTAGAAATCTTTCTATCTTTCTACTACTACTTTACAACCAACTGTAAAAATTGTCAACCCTTAAATATAGTCTATAAAAAAGAATTTATTTATTTAGATATTAAATTAGGTATAATAGAAATTCTATATTAAATTATTTCGTGATTGCTGCACAATCTGGTAGCTGTAAAAAGTTAAGTAATATATAATAGAGTTTGTCCTTGGGCGGTTGACCCATAAAAACTTTACACCCTTTTATGTCTTGAACTTTTACTAGTTAAAAAAAAATCTAGAATAATTGACAAATATTAACTGAACTAAAATAAAAGTTTTCCTTTTTGTAACTAAATTTGTTTCTTTGCTTATCATATTTTCTGATTATATCATGTATAATAATGTAAGAGATAAGTTTAACATTTTTTAAAATTTTATTTATTAATATCAGAAACATTATTTTGTTTTTAAAATTAAGTTATTTCTGTTTTGGTGTTGATATTCAATTTTTAAACTTAATCGCTTATTTTTCAATCAGTAATTTTATAGGTCAATTATATAAATTATTGTAAATTGTATGGCAGTTTCAGAAATCGTCAATAGAATGCGACGCTGCTGCTTATCAGATAAAATACAATACGTTTATGTAAAAATATAGCTTCCAAAATAATTTAAATTAATAAAATAAATATCAAAACGTACAATAAATACCAATAAAGGATACTTATCTGAATTAGAAATAATTATATTTTTAAATTAAAGTCAAATTGTCATTAAAGTGAAGTTTTTTGCTAAATTAACACACAGCTATTTCAAACTCGAATTGTTATTTCACACTTTTATTTTATTTATAATTTATTTTATTTATAATTGATTACCTCTGCCTCTAACATTCTATTTATTATAATCAAATTCAACACTGAACAAATTTTAAGATAAGTTATCATTAATATACAAGGAATAAACAAACAAATAAATAAATATTCAGCTTATACCTAATTAAATAATTTACAATTTTAGTTATAAACAGAATAAAAAAAGAACAAGTATTGAGTAAATTATTTAAATACAGTGGTTCCAATCAAAATTGTCAAACTATTTTTTGTTTTAAATTAAAACAACATATATTAATGAAGGGTGTCAAAATTTTCCGATTGTATTAAATCAGTGTTTCCCAACGTGGAGCCCACGCCTCACAGGGGTGCAAATTGATTGTAAAGAGGGGCAATCCGAAAATGGGCTCGACACGAGTTTAATCCTTTTGCTCTGAGCTATTTAAATAAGTGCTGTAAATGATTTACTAGTAAAAATAAGAAATCGTCTGAATATAACAGAACGAGACAGACTTGAGACTGAAGCTAACCAAATTGGAATCCGTTGGCCACTGTTGGCATATAGTATACGGGCCCTAGATACCTAATTTTCGGGCCCCCAAAAATTGCGGGCCTATGCCTTAGTCCGCCCCTGTTGGAATCTGACATAAAATCTCTATGCAGCAAGCATCAAGCGCAAGGATCTCACTAAATTAAAATATTAAATTATTATAGAAAAATGTTTCAAAATTATGTATACGAGGGTGGTCTGAAAAGTTTCCGACCTGACCAAGAAAACGATGTTTTTAAATTTTTTTTTTGCTATATTTTTCAACATAATCTCCATCAACACTGATACATTTCTCATAACGGTGTTCTAAAGAATTTAATTGATTAATAAATTATTTAATTAATTAATTAAATTTGATTTAATTTAATTTAAGTCTCATCAACAGTTATGAATCGACGCAAAAATTGGTTTAGATTACGCCTACAGCGCCAAATTGTCGTTAGAAATGGTTTTTCGAAGCAATTTTTAGTCTAACGTTAGGAAATGCGGCACCCACGTTGCACACAGCTTTCCACATTCGAATGGTTTTGCAAAATATTTCGCACACGTTCAGCTGACATCGTACAGGTCTCAGCTATCTTGAATTTTGAAAAATAAAACAAAACAAATATTGAAAAACATCGTATGTTACTTAGGGGGACATAAGAATTTTACACTTTATTATATGATCATTACTTTAAAGGACTAAAATTAATTTAAAGTATTTGAAACTAAAGTGCTTTGTAGAATTGATGATCTTCTAGGGAAGCTAGAATCATAATACTATGATAGATGAAATATAAACTTGGTTTGATTGGATAAGAAAAGAAAGAGGTATGTTTATAGAGATACCAATAGGGAAACGACCAGTGGATAGACAAATACACATATTGACATGATAAGTAAAAGATAAATAATGAGATTGGTACAAAGAATGATTTGGAAGAGGTAGTTCAGAATCAAGACTGTTTAAGAAATGTATAATATTTATTTATTTATTATTGACAACATATTATTGACTTCAAAGTTTTATTCAATATTTTTAATTAATTTTTAAATATTTATAAGAAAATGAAAATTTTATAATAATATGATTTGTTTTTTTTTAGGTGAAAAAACGAATCAAGAAGGTCAGAAGAGATGGAATAAATGGCAACAAGCTGTCGCACCGCCACTTGTCTTCTCCCGTTCTCTCTTTCTCTCTCATTTTACGTGGTCCCTCAAGGGGCATTTACATCATAGAACACTCTTCCCCAAACACACCCACTTTACTAACCTGCTCTTTCGGTAAATAAGAGTTCCTCGTCTTCCTCTTTCTCACTTACTCATTCTTCCTCACTCCGTACTTCATATATTTCAAGAGAATCCAATCAATGGTTTCCATTTCTCAGATAACCTCTAAGATAAATTATATATCTCGAATTCAAACATTTCGTCTTTTAGATATAAATATTTCATAAATTTATAATGACAATCAAAACTTTAATAAGAATTTTAATTTTAATTAATTTAAATTTTATTTTAATTCAATTTTAGGGAAAATATTTATTAAAGTTTTTTTTTAATTAAATTAAATTAAATGAATTATTATTATTATTATTATATAATTTCCAAATCTTAAATTTAAAAGAATTTAACGAGATTTGTTCCATGGATGTCAAAATCGTTGGAGTATTAATATAATCACTAAAATACTCCTCTGGTCTAATTATTATTTTATTATAAAAAATTATTCTATATTCATGATTACTTTTTCCAAGCTTCTATTAAATTAATTCCACAATTTTTTTTACTTATATTTTGAAACGATTATTATAATGTTCTTAAATAATTATTTCATTGGAAGTTAACCTTCACGTCCAAATTAATATTCATTGGCATTTATATTGTGATTATTAATACCTCGCCAGAAAAATTTTCGTTGTTGATTTTGATGTTTTTATACGTTTTGAAGGTTCCTGAATCATTTTCACTAAGGTTGAAAAAATGTGTGTGTGTGTGTGTATGTATATATGTATGTAGACAAGATTACGCAAAAACGGTTTGAGCTAGAATGATGAAATTTGGTACATGGACATTATTCAAAATTCATAGTTTTCTATCAATTTTTGAGAAATGTAACTCATCCGGAAGAGGGTCATTACCTACAACGTTTTGATTTTTTTCCTCTAAAGTGACCGTAAAAATAAAGATATATGTTTGATAATTTTTCAAACGATTAAAAATTGTATAAAACTTCTATATATAGAATTTCAGCTTGATTGAATCGCTGGAAGTACCAGAATTAATTTTTTAACACTGCAAATCTCACGCGCCAACACGTGACGTGGTGCCATCAACAAAGAGCCAAACATGCGCTAGTTTAATAAATATTATTTATTAATTTTAATTTATAATTTGTAATTAATTAAATTTAATTTAAATATAATATATTATGTTATTTAATCTACTTCAAATCGAGTGGAGACACTTCAGCTAATTTTAAAATTAAGAATAACAATTATACTATATTTATTATATGGAGATGAAATTTACCTAAAATACTTCAAAACGAAAATTAATTTTATAATTATTGTATAATTTGTTTTTTTAAAGCATAGCAGAAGAGAATTTTAAACTCGTAAAATAAAAAAAAAAAATATTATGGTTGATTAAAATTGTAAATAATTCGATAGCTGACAATGAGAGGAAAACGAGAAAAACGACGTAGAGGAAAGAACCAATTGAAAGAGGTTTCATTGGAGAGTGGTATGTGTGAATTGACTACAAGGGCTAGGGGCTGGTGTAGAGGTGAGGGGGGCCGTTTGAGTTGGAGGGAATTGAGTAGACCGGTCAATCGGGAAGGTAGAGAGGATATTTACAATTTCTTTTTCTTTATCATTTGTGGTTTTCCGGTTCGACCGCAAATTAAACATTGGTAATAAAAAAAAAAGAAAATTCCTACAACAACATATTTAATTAAAATTTGGAAGGAATTCGATTCATTAATACTAAATAAAGTTATTATCGTTTTGATATGTTATCGATAATCCATATTTTTTTTTTGTAATTATATTTTTTTAAGAGAACCTATTTTATATCACATACTAAATTAGTATTAAATTTATTATTATACACATTATTATTAAAAATATTGATTTCATTCTAATTTATAAATAATAGACCTGGAAAAAATAGTATTTTTCTAAAAAAATGGCACCAATTAACTTATGAAACAGTAACACCATATACCAGAGGTTCTTAAACTGTGGTCCGCGGACCCCTGGGGGTCCGCGAAGCCTTTACTGGGGGTCCGCAAAGCCATCGTACAGGTGCACGAGAAAATGATGAGTCAGTTAAAACTTTAATTAATATAAAAGAAGCGATGGCATGACTTTGTGAGGAAACAGAGATCAAATACCCAAATTCAACGAAATGTGTAAGAAAACTATTGCTACCGTTTCCATCTTCATATTTAGCTGAATTTTCTTTCGTCAATATTATAATTTCTAATAAAATGTGTTCTACTATATGCAAAAAAATCGTTATTCACCAATCACTGTTAGAAATATCCATCATATATCCTTGTTCTTATGAGATCGTAAGCCAGAAATTAACTAATAAAATGACGTAAAGTACCTAAAGTTGGGATGGGGTCCGTCAAAAATTTTTTTTTCAAGTGGGGGTCCGCGGAGTACAAAGGTTTAAGAACCTCTGCCATATACTGATTGGATTGCTGTCCACTAACCATTCTGGCCATGGATGTTGTTGACAAAATATGGTTATCTGTTCTACTTAACGTACAAATAAAAAATACCTTACTTTATTTATAATTTTCTCCGAAATTAAGACGCATACACCCAAAAGCTCTATCACTTTTTCTCATCCTGCTCTTACGAATACGCTATGGCTCTTTCAAAAGTAAACGTAACGTAGCTCTCCATGTAAGCCCAAAATCCCACTTGTTTCAGTTTTTCAATCAGGAACCATGGGCCTCCTTACTTAACTAATGGTAAAATATTTGCGATAATATTTTTAAAAGATGATACTAATTATAGATTTTATTTAAAAATTGACTAATATGAACATAAGATTTTAAATATCTAACAATTAATGTCAATTATCAAACATAAATTCAATAGAATAAGAAAATATAAAATATTATATTAACATAGAAATATAGTAATTTTCAATAGCTAAAACAATGTTGTTTTTTTTATTTTAAAATATTACCACTATTATCTTATCTTATGATACTAGCAAAAATTGTATATATAAAGATATATATTGTCGATTAATTTATTAATTAATTTTTTTGAAATTCACACCATAGATAATATTTATAAATACAAATCGATTTGTTTTGGTTTCAACCTGGAGAAAATTCATCTTCATTAGTTTTTTCTTAATTTAAATTTATATATGGATGACGTCACAAATGACAATTTCGAAATAAAATTAAAAATATTTATTTTAATAAAATATATTTATTAATCTCTCTCAAAAAAAAAAAACAAAAAACAAATTCTTCTTCTTCTTAAGGTGCCGTCTCCGTTTCGGAGTTTGGCTATCATCATGACTAGGATAGCCAAAACTTGGTAATTGTAAACTTTGATATGTTTTTCCTCTTAAAATAATTGAGACCAGCTGTGTAGCAGAGCGGTATAGACCTGGTACGCCGACTCGAGTTCCAGGGATTGAACCGCGCCAAGTGCATAATGCGAAATAATATAAAATTTTTTAATGTTTTGTCATTTAAATTTTTCTTAATTCTTATAAATTTTTATTAGTAAAGTTTATGTTATTTTTTTTAATCTATTTTCGTGTTTATTTTTTATTAAATTAATAATTTATATTTATTTATTCATTGTTCTTTTATTGATTAATTTTTAGATAGTTTTATAATTTTTAATATTTTTTAACTAAAATATTATTTAATATTTATTAATATTGTTATTATTGAGGACCCCACGTTCCATTCATTTTAATCAGATTGATGTAATGATGTAACATTTAATAATTGTAATAAATAATCAAAGAATTGTATATCAATATTGATTAAAGGGTCGAGCGATAGTTCGGTGTTCCAGGTATAATTTATTAAGCTTCATGAAATTATATGGTAATATAATTGTAATTAACAATCACTCGTTAATTTCTACGATAATTTTTAATTTATCTGTTTTTGATAAAGTGCAATAAAGAATGTGAGTAATTACTTTTTTAATTTATTAGTAATATTCATTAAATTTATTCAACATAAACATACTACATAATCATATAACCTTTGAAATAATAAAATTTATCAAAATTAAAAATATATTATTATTATAAAATTAAATAAGTCTTTGAATGTTTGAATAATATTTTTATATTATTTATTAATTTATATATAAGGTAATGGTAATCTTATATATAAAATTCTCGTGTCACAAAACTTTGAAATGATACTCCTCCGAAACGGCTGGACCGATTCTTATGAAATTTTCTATGCATATTCAGTAGGTCTCAGGGCATGTCAGACTTCTTTTATTAAACCCCTAATTGGTAAGGTGTGTCCAGGGGGTGCTAATTAATTAAAAATAGTTTAGTTACCACACTAGATCATAGAGGCGCTGGTGGCGAAAATTTGACATGTCTATATATTCTAATAGTAGACTTGCAAACAAAAGTGTTTCATGGGTCAACGGTCTAAGGCGTTATCTTATGACTTTGCACTCTTAGTTCGAAACTCGCAAAGGTACATTTTTTTTTAAATATTATATATTTTTTTTACAAATTTATTAATTTTATTAAATTATTTTTATTAAATTAATAATTATGTCAATTAATTTTTTCTGCATAAATAAACATATATAAAAATCTATAGAGATGGGACAGGGTAGAAGTTAGATGGTTATAGCTCAGAATAGGGACACTCGGGGGGGGGGGTACAGGGGGCGGAGCCCCCGTCTAGGTGTGGAGAGCGCCGAAGGCGCTCGGAGCAGCTAGTATATATATATATTATATAATCATTTTAATTTTCATTAATATCAAAATGATATTTCTCGTACTAATGGAAATTTTCAATAGATATAAAGAAAAATCTTTATATGTAGTTTTAGATCAAAGCTAATTAAGGTATTGGTTAAAGTATCAACAAGACACGGTGTTATAAGGGGTTAATTAAATCAAACAAAGCTCTGATTAGCTTTCAACATAATAGAGTATGATGTTACCTTAATATGCTATATTCCGAACCTTTAGATATTTAATTTAAACTACTTATATAGCTGTAATTTTACATATTTAATTACAACTTATCATTAAAAAATAAATAAACCAATAAATAATATATAAAAATTAAGATAATTCTAAATAACTGCAAATATAACTAAAATATAAATATAAAAAACATAAAAAAACGCTGATCTTTCTAATTTTCTACATTGAAAAATCATTCAGTTTATCAAAAAACTTAATTTAATTTTTAATCCATTGGTCGAAATTTTGCGAATATAAATCACACCGACACAGTGATAGAATGATAGAAAAATTGAAGATCATTTTATTTGATCTATTTATCTATCTATATCTATATATTTCTTCTTTCTATACTTCTTCTCGTTTTCTCCCATGGCGCCATTCTCTTTGATCTATCGTCTCTGTGCCTTCAGAATACGCATTCGCCAAAGAATGAAATAAACTTTTATATTCTATCCTTTTTCCTTTTCTTTCTTTTGCATTTTATATATATATATATATATATATATAATTGTGTTACAAATTTGTTTGGGATCTGGGTTGAATTTTGAATGAACCTAAATGTAATATCGAATAAAAAACTATATATAAATATACTATGGTTATGTGGTGTCTCTATGATCAGATATTTTGCACCCTCAAGGGTCAATTCTATGGGGATCCTGAATTGTTCTTTTAGTCCTTTCCAGTTAAAAAGATGATATATGACTAGAACTGGATCGGATGTTTTAATTGACTCCACTTTCCACCCAAATCTTCCTCATTTTGGGGTCTTAATGTCGTAAACCATATGTGATATAATCTGAAAGGGACGTTAAGAAGTATTCCCTCTCAGGATTACACACAAATCCACTAAATCCAATCTTGAACTGGAACAATATGCGAGGACAATACATATATATACTTATATATAAAATATTATATAAAAGAGAAAGAGAGACGGGAAGAGATAAATTTTTGTAATAATTCATAGGATTATCTATTTTATTTTAGAAAAAAAAATTGAGATTTATTTTGAGATTAATTTTCCATTAATAAGAAATTAATAAACAAATTTAAGTGCTTCATACCTATTTCATTTAAAAATTAGTTTATTTTTAAATTTATTTGAAAATTATTTTAATGAATAACACCTGTTTGATATAAAAAGTAATAAAAATATACCTACATATATTGTAATAGATTCCACAAGTGTATCATGCAATTTATTAGAATTTTCCTCCAACCTTATTTTAAACTATATTACAAACATACATACTTTTTGTTAAAATCAAAACTAATTTAATAAAATTAGCTTTTTTAAAATATTAACACACTATGAGCGGGGCGGGTATTTGTACCCGTTGCGGGGACTGCCACTTATAAAGGGGGCGGGTATTTATACCCGTTGCCACTTATATGAGGGATATATATTAGTTATCGTTTAAAATAAGTAATTTTAAGTGACACAAGGGAAAATATATATTATACGAGGTAGGGTCAAAAAGTTCGCGGAATTGGTTATTAAAAATTTATTAAAAATATTTATAACATTCTTACATTATTTCCCTTCAAAATACTCTCCTCCTGCATCTACACATTTATTCCACCGTTCATATAATTGTTGGAAACACTCTTGAAAGCCGTTTTTTGAAAGTTCCTTCAGCCGCTCCGTCGCATTTTCAATCACCTCTGACGAATCAGCAAAACGATGTCCCTTCAATGTCATTTTTAACCTTGGAAACAGGTAGAAATCTGGTGGTGCGGATCGCGAGATTTCAATCAAGTCCCTGGACAGGGTCACTCTCATTTCCTTTTGCTCAGGGGATAACATTTTTGGAACAAAGTGCAAGCAAACACGATGCATAACAAGTCATTATGAAGAATGCTGTGAACACTCCCATGTGAAATACCAACTTCAGAGGCAATATTATTGATGGTTGTTCGTCTGTCCACACGCACAATTTGTCGAACGCGCTCAACATTGTCGTTTGTTGTGGAAGTGGAAGGCCGCCCAGTCCGAACGTCATCATCAATTGTGCGACCGTCGCGAAAACGCTTATGCCACTCGTAAACTGCTGTTTTCTTCATCGCAGAATTTCCGTATGCTTTTTTTAGCATCTCAAGAGTCTCCGAGGGTGATTTCTCCAGCAACACACAGAATTTAATATTGCCACGCTGCTCTAATGACGACATTGCACAATCCGACGAAAGAAAGAAACTACGATCTACAATATTAAACACCGAACGCACGGAACCAACTACAACTGCCTGCTAACCTCAAAAGCACATTCACTACCAGTTATGCCAACCTCACAAACAAAAATTTCCCTTTCAGCTAAGAAATACTTGACTATAAGCGACCATTCCGCGAACTTTTTGACCCTACCTCGTATAAGTGGCAACGAGCATAAATACCCGCCCCGCTTATAAGTGGCAGTCCCCGCAACGGGTACAAATACCCGCCCCGCTCATAGTGTGTTAATAAAGAATTTGTTCTTCTCGGTATAACATTTTGTATTTAATTTCTTTTTTAATATATAACATATAGTATTTTTATATTAAAACTAAACATTTATGTTAAAAAAAAGATAAAATGAAAATTGTTTATTTATTAAAAAAAATCATATATAAAAACATACCTTCTCCTTTTTTTGAACAATTTTAATGAAAATATTATTTTTTCTTTTGGGTATTGATTAGTAATTTATTGAGTTTCGGTAATAGGGTTAAACATCCTAGTCCCTAGTCAGATTAATCCTCTTGAGCATTTCACATTTCTCTCTTTCTTCTTTTTCCCTTTTCGACTACTCATTCCCTATATCATGGTCACTCGAAAGGCTTAATATCTTGTCTAATGATGATGTTAACTGCTCTTTAATAAAAATTAAAAAAAAAAAAAAAAAAATGGCGAATGTGCTAAACATTCCAAAAGCTTGAGATTAGTCCATCTCTCTTTTCAATTACAAAAAAGGCTTTTATTTTTTGCTCTATTAAAAGAATTTTTTAATAAAGTTCATTTTTAATCAATAGAAGATGAAATAAAAGATCATGTTTAATCAAGAAGAATATTACTTAAAAATGAGTTTATGAATGAGTATTAATTTTTTTTTAATATATTAAATAATAATATAAATAATATATTATAAATTTTTAAAAATTATATGAGTTTTTAAATTATATATGAAAACAGAAAATTATTAATTTTTATAAATGAAAAATAAAAATGTTTGGTAATTTTAATTTAAAATTAAATGAAATATAGAATAATTTGGTTTGCCAGTAACGTTATTATTAAAATGAAGGAAAATTTAATTTCTTAACTGTATTGTGTACTTTTAATTTATTTTTATTAATATTTGTCTGTTTATAAATGTCAAAATGTATTTCTAAATTAGGAGTTAGCATTCTTAGCTCCTTGCAATTCGCCACCAGCTAAACAATTTCACTAATATTCTTTGAATCCTCATGAAAAATCTTAATATTTACATCTATTTTAAATTTAGTATTCATATTTTTTGACATTAGAATCGTTTATAATAAATATTTATTTTCATAAAATAAATATCATTGTTAAATTAATATTCATAAATTACATTTGATGAATAAGTTATTTAAAATTGATAAGATTTTTTTTTTTTGGATGCAATAAAAGCAAAACAAAAGAATCCCAGTTATCGTATTTTTATATGTTTTGTTATGCATGCATGCTCTGTTATTAAAGACAGCTACTAACCCCGAAGTAAATATTTATGGTAGAAGGAATAAATGAATTCAGACCATTATAGCTATTAATTAAGATGGGAAAAGAATAAGTATATTGAAATAGAGATATTATATTGATTTTTACCGACCGATGATAGTAAGGGAGGTATTGTTATTACAGCAAATTTCACATATCTCCACGAATCATGCATCTCTCTCTTCACAGACAAGATAAAATAAGAATACTCAAATAATCCTAATTCATTATTCATTTTTACTATCGCGGTATTGTGATCACGAAAATTTCGAGATTTTGATGTTTTTATACGTTTTGAAGGTCCCTGAGTCATTTTCACTAAGGTTGAGAAAAATGTGTCTGTGTGTGTGGGTGGGTGGGTATGTAGACAATATTACGCAAAAATGGTTTGAGCTAGAATAATGAAATTTGGTACACGGGCATTATTCAAAATTCGTAGTTTTCTATCAATTTTTGAGAAATGTAGCTCATCCGGTAGAGGGTTATCACGTTTTCATTTTTTACTTTCCCGCATACTTCGTATAAGAGAAGTATTGGAATCGTCAAAAATTTCGACTTCGAGATTTCGATAGATCTTGACGTTTTAGACCTCCCTGAGTCGGAAAATACCATTTTTCGAATTATGTCTGTGTGTGTGTATGTATGTATGTATGTATGTATGTATGTAATGTCTGTAAGCAAATTTACTCAAAAACTAATCAAGCTAGGACTTCGAAATTTGGTACACCGATATTATTCACAGTTTGTAGATTTCTATCAAAATCGGTTAACCGGAAGTGGTACTTTACCTACACTGGTTGCGTTTACCTTTCAAGTAAAGTACCAGTTTGCTTCGAGATATTTGCTTCATATTTTGTATATAGATTTAAAAATATGAAAAAAATTCAGATACCAAATTTCATCATGATCTGACTACCGGAAGTGACATTTTACCTATACAAGTAGCGTTTCCATTTTACCGAACGACGATAGTAAGGGAGGTATTGTTTTCACACCAAATTTCACCTGTGGATATTTTTAGGTACGTATCTCCACGAATCATGCATTTTCTTAACAGAAAAAAGTATTTTTAGCATGATGTCTGTCCGTCCGTCCTTCCGTATAGATGTGTACAGCTTGAACGGCTCAACGGATTTTGATGAAATTTGGTATATTTACTTAATGCATCAGTATGATGAATGGATCAACTTTTGGTAACAATCCAGAAACCGGAAGTGGTAGTATTAGCGATCGACGATAGGAAGGGAAGGGTTATTTTCACACCAAATTTCACATGAGGAGATTTTTTACATATCACCACGAATCATGCACTTTGTATTGGTTTTATCCTCGAGAAAAATCATCTTTATTAGTTTTTTCTTAATTTAAAATTATATGACATCATCCAACCATTCATTACGTCACAGCCAGCCCTTATATATTATAAATAAAATAAAATTAAAAATATTTATATTATATCCATATCTGTTTTTTTTTACATTTAAAATATCAGTTAACCGGAAGTATATATATATATATAAATGTTACCAAATATCAAATTTGACACCAATAAACTAATACGAACTGGCTCTTTATCAATACCAAGTTTACACATTCTAAATATTCATTCACAACTCTTTATACCTATTTATATGCGGGAAAGTCTAGGGGAGGACACTCCCGCTTATTTCCTCTAAACTTACCGTAAAAATAAAGATATATGTTTGATAGTTTTTCACATGATTAAAAATTGTGTAAATATATACTATATACTATATATATAATTTCAGCTTGATTGAATCGCTGAAAGTACCGGAATTAATTATTAACACGACTGCAAATCATGCACCAGTGGTGCCATCAAGAAAGAGCCAAACATGCGCTGGTTTAATATATATTTATTAATTTTAATTTATAATTTATAATTAATTAAATTTAATTGAAATATATTATATTGTAATTAATCCAATTAAAATTTGCGAGATAGTCGAGTGGAGACTCTCCAGATTTTTACCGACCGACGATAGTAAGGGAGGAATTGTTTTCACAACAAATTTCACATGTGGAGATTTTTACATATCTCCACGAATCATGCATTTTCTTAACAGAAAAAAGTATTTTTAGCATCATGTCTGTCCGTCCGTTCGTCCGTATAGATGTGTACAGCTTGAACGGCTCAACGGATTTTGATGAAATTTGGTATATTTACTTAATGCATCAGAATGATGAATTGATCAACTTTTGGTGCAAATCCGGAAACCGGAAGTGCTAGTATTAGCGATCGACGGAAGGGTTATTTTCACGCAAATTTCACATGAGGAGATTTTTTACATATCACCACAAATCCATGCACTTTGTATTGGTTTTATCCTCGAGGAAAATCATCTATATTAGTTTTTTTTAATTTTAAATTATATGACGTCATCCAGCCATTCTAGAAGTCACAGCCTGGTCTTACATATACATTATAAATAAAATAAAATTAAAAATATTTATGTTATATGCCTATCTGTTTTTTATTGTATTAGTAGATACATTTAAATTATTTGAAATTGTTTCTGTTGCTGGAAATTAATCTACTTCAAACAGTCGGTCGGTTCGGACCTGGCCACAGGTCACCTTATTTTTATCTATTTTTAGGAGGTTAGGGAACATCTGAGTGCTTTGGGTATGTGCCTATGTTTATACAAATACGAGATATATATTATTATGATATTTATTTTTAAAAAATTAAATAATGTTTTTTACAAAAAAAGTAAAGCTTACAAATTGGACTAAACGCACCGCCAGTTGGTGGTCTTCCCCATTTATAATATAACCTTATTTATATCTCTCTATTTATTTATAGATGTTACATACCTAAATTAAAAAAAAATGACTTTCCACCATATGTGTTGGCAAAGGTAAATTTATTTGCAACAATATTTGTATATTTAAAAAAAAATGTGTTTGAAATTTATTATTCCAGGTCCAGGTGGAGGGATTGAACCTGATCAAATTCCCTTAGATTTAATAATAAATTTCGACAAAAAAGTCAATAAAAATAAAAATAAGAAAAGAAGAAAAAAATTCATCATTTGATATTCAATTTTTCATCTTCTAATCTGCTATCCAAGATTATCTGACTGATTTGTCAAATGACCTTCTCTCCCCACCTTTTTTTTGTTCCTCTTCCCCTCTTCTTCCTCTCTTCAAGGTATTTATATATATACTCTAAAACCATATCGTGACTAAAGTTACATTATTCGAATCTTGGACGATAAAGAATCAAAGGAAGAGAGAGAGAGAGAGAACACGAAATGTTGCGAGTCCCTTCGTGCTTGTTGCTTCTGTTGGTGTTTGTAGTGGTGATGTCCGCCGGCCAATTCATCGTATCGCAAGACAAACCCGGCGCCTGTCCACCTAAATCTTCTGTCCGATATAATCCCAATGATTGCGATTATGGTTGCAACGAGGACGTGGACTGTCCCGGAATTTATAAATGTTGCGAGAACGAATGTGGCACCAGATGTGTACCGCCTGTCACCCAAGCAAGATCACGAGCATGTGAGTTGATATTAATCTCATCTCTAATACGAAAATAAATATCACTGTACTACCCTATTGAAATTGTCTGAAATAATATATTATAAACATCACTCACTCACTCACTCACTCACACGAATCGTATTTCTTTTATATAAATAGAAATAAAATAATTGAAACACTTTGAGATTTAAATAACTATTTTATTAATATTTAAGAAGAATTAATAATTTTTAAAAGATTGTAAAAAATTATGTAAAATTGTATAAGGATAAAATGTGAAATGGAAGGACAGGATTTTCCAAACTGTTTTCTACTTCAACCCCCTTTAAACTTTCTTCTATTCCCCTATTTTTTGATGCAGTATAATTAGATATATTAATAATGTTTAACATAGAACTATGAGAATTTAATAGAGTATATTTTTAAACAATTTTACAATTTAATCATTTTTATACATTAGTAATTGTAGTAGAGTTTACATTATTTAATTTATAAATGTTGCGAGAACGAATACAATTCAATAATTTACAAATTAATAATCTCATAAATGATTAATTGACATTTTCTTTTTTTTTTTTTGGCTTTTTCGGAATATATCTCCATTTAGCCAGCTTTCTCAGATTTGTTTATTATTTTTATTTTTATTTTTATTTTTATTTATATATCGATGCACTCGGCGAGGTTTGAACCCTCGAACTCGAGTCGGCGGACCGGTCACTATAACATCGCGGCTAAGCTCCCGGTCAATTGGCATTCCTAACTAAAAAAAATTTGATGTTTTTTTATGTTTTTGATATCAGGTTCATTATTTTGATTTATAATAAATTTCACACCAACTATAGGTAGTAAATGTATCAATTGTTTTATTAAATAAAAATTATTAGAAAATATTAATGGAAAGGTGCGGGGGCCTTGTACCACACAATGGGTTAGCAAAAAGGGGAATTTTTGGAAAAAAACACCTGTGAACTTATGTACGAAAAAGACCATGAAATTCACAGATAAAAAAGAGTCCACCGTGCGTGGAATTTAATGGAATGGGAAAAAAGGTATATTATAATAATATTTAATTAAATTAATAGGAATAAATTTTGACCGTGTGTCGCCAGCAATATTTTATATAAAAATATGCAAAAAATGAAAAAATTATAATTGGATAAGTATATCGGACTTCTTTACGGAAAACTGGAAGGTAACCGGCTAATAAATAATAAAATAACAATTTATCCAAGGAAATAAATGAAAATTTGCAAACTGGATTAAAATAGTGGTGTACGGACGGACGGACGGACAGACATTATGCTAAAAATACTTTTTTCTGTTAAGAAAATGCTTGATTCGTGGAGATATGTAAAAATCTCCACATGTGAAATTTAATGTGAAAACAATACCTCCCTTACTATCGTCGGTCGGTAAAAAAGGGCGCGCACTTCACCTTACTGAAAAATATAGAATGATGGAATCGGATCTGTATAATGAAATGAACAGCAAATTAATCTTACCAAATAAGCCCCTTCTATAGTAAATCAAAATTAAGATTTACTTAAGTATACAGAAATTAGTTTTTAAATAAAATTAATTTCAAATATTATATCAAAGCTATAATTATACTCCCAAAAGGGAGGCTCACGCGTATGTGCAATATAAGGCAACGAAAAAGTGAATGAGGAATATGAGGATGCCGAGATCCCACGTAAATTATAAAAATAAGAAGTGGGGGTTTGATTAGGAAATGCCAACCCCGGAAAGTTCTCTTTGTTTTGATTTTAAAATTATATAATACATGAGTATTTTATTATGATAAAATTGCCTGTATGCCTATTAATTATACTAATTAATTTATACAAATTAATTTTCTAAATAAAAATATGTAAATCAAAGGGGGAGGGGGCAAATTCGAAATTTGCCAAAAAAAATAATGTTTTGGCCATACTCGAACTATTAATTTACAAAAAATTAACTCAATCAAAAAAAAATATTTAAATTAAATGGTATTTTATTTATATATATTGAATATTTGAAATTGGAAAAAATACATTAGAACACAGGGACACTATTATATAAATCAATAAAATTATAATAAATACTACTACTATGGGGACTACAGGCAATCGTATGTATTTAGTTTTTATTTATAAAGAAATCCTTTACTCGTTTTATAGTAATTGAAAAAGGAAATTTCGCCATCGACCACAAAAGTACCTTCAGGTTCTCTTGTTGGGAATTCCTGCTATAGATATATTTATAAAAAATAAATAAAAATATATTATTAATAATATAATGAGGGTAACTACTGTATATTCTTTTTGTCATATTTTCATTTAATAATTTTGATTGATAATAAATTAATTAAATAGATTTCTTATTAATTATAAGGGAGATGGAAGGAATTAGATGAAAACGGGACAGAATTATTTTCACGATAAAAAGATCGATGTTAATAAATTTCATATTTCATTATCAATAAATGACCCTTTAATAAGTACTGGCACGGGTTTAGTATTTCACTCTTGTGTCAGATTCTTTATTTTAAAAACCGCAACTTTTATATCAAATTCATTTTTGAAGATTAAAACAATTAATTTTTAGTGTTTTATAATTTTAATATAAAAAAATCTGGAGTGTCTACACTCGAATATCTCGCAAATTTGAATTGGATTAAATAACATATATTAATAAATATAAATTAAATTAAATTAATTAAATTATAAATTAAAATTAATAAATAATATTTATTAAACGAGCGCGTGTGTGGCTCTTTGTTGATGGCACCACGACACGTGTTGGCGCGTGAGATTTGCAGTGTTAAAAAATTAATTCTGGTACTTTCAGCAAATAAATCAAGCTGAAATTCTATATATAGCAGTTTTATACAATTATTAATCATGTGAAGAATTATCAAACATATATCTTTATTTTTACGGTCTCTTTAGAAGAAAAAAATCAAAACGTTGTAAGTAATGACCCTCTTCCGGTTGAGCTAAATTTCTCAAAAGTTGATAGAAAACTACGAATTTTGAATAATGCTCATGTACCAAATTTCATCATTCTAGCTCAAACCGTTTTTGCGTATTCTTGGTTACATACATACACACACATACACACACACACAGACAGACATTTTTCTCAACCATAGTGAAAATGATTCAGGAACCTCCAAAACGTATAAAAACATCAAAATCTCAACATCGAAAATTTCCGTGATCGCAATACTATCTCGCTAGAGATAGTAAAAAGGCTTTCAATATCTAAGTTAATTTTTAACCAGTCTTCGCATTTACAAGAATATAATTATTAAATCTTAAATTAATTCAATTTGGCTAAATTTAACCGCTCTTGATGAAGTTCGACTTACCATAAAGCTACAATGAAGGTCATATTTTATAATAATCTAGTTTAAAAATTGTTAATAAAAAACCTATATTTTTAGTGAATAAAGTTAAAACTTCCAAAAAATATTCAATTTTAACATTAAGTAGTTAACGTTTAAATATATATATTTATATTATATATATATTTGATATATTTGCTTTATTATGAACCCAACATTTTGATTTATCATACAAATATTTTCTAAACATTTATCTTTTGAATCAAAACCACCATTATCGTTATAACTTTTAAGGTCCTCTTGATAATTCATTGCGCGCCAAAAATCTCTTCCTTAATTATTAATTTGTAATTGATAATTTTATCGTTTTTCATTCTGTGGTTTTGGTTCCTTTCCATTCATTTCCAACTCAGATAGTGAAATGGAAGGAGAAAATAAATTAAGGAAGAACAATTAAATAAACTAAGACAATAAGAAGGTATTTTCTTAATTGCCCTTGAATATATTATATAAATATGTTTAATTTCAAGAAACTTTAAGGGTTTAAAGGATTCAAATGGCATTATAACAATTCATTAACTTAAATTATCCTATCTAAACAACAAACTTTATATTTTTAATTACTAAATAGTTTGAAAATAAGGGAACAATCTGAATTTCAATCAAATACAATGTACAATGTTTAATATTATTGTCGATGTGTGATTACTTATTAAAAAAAACTCATTAATTTAATTTGTTATATAATAAATATAATTTTCTCATTTCTTTACTTGTATTTATAAATAAATTAATATTCAACTTAATTTTATTTAATGTATTTTTTAATAATTTTTTTTATTGTAATATTTACTAAAAAAATTTACATAAATAATATTTTTATTAATGCATATATGGATTTTTACACTGAATAAATTTTTAAAATTAATAATTAATACAAAAATTATACTTATATAAAGCAAAATTGAAAAGCTACTAAAATAACCACCTAGATCAGCGGTTTCCAATCTTTATGCTACATAATATGCTTCCCCGAAAAAAAATTTCCTTGCCTCCCCATATAAGAAGTTTTATTAACTAGCGCATGATAGTTCTATCAATTTTTCCTTTAATGGTTGTCAGTCCATAAAAATCATCTTCATTATCAACAAATGGATTCTGTACTCATAAAACTTAAAAAAATCAAGATCTAATTAAAATAAATAATAATTTAAAAATGCATTATTATGTATAAATTTTGATTATTTGTACATGTTATAGTAAAAATATGAAGTTTTTATAAAAAACATTTGCTACCTCCCCTAAGGAAGCTCTTCTTAGTTATTGGGATTTGTGTCTCGTTATTTCGATGCTATTTTAAAGATTTTTGCAAAAAAGTGAAGTTTAAGCAAAGAATTTCTGCCCGGAAAATCATGTGCACAGTTTTTTGGGACAGAAAAAGAGTATTGCTTGTGGAATTTCTGCCTCGTAATGAGACAATCAATGCGAAGTCAAAACAGCTGTGATACAGTGGTTAACAAGTCAGGCTGCAGAATTTTATGAGGAGGGTATTCAAAAACTGGTGCCACGTTATGACAAGTGCCTCAATATTGACGGAAATTATTTAGAAAAGTAGATTAAGGTACAGGGTTTCATGTAAAAATAAAATTATTGCGATATCTTTGCACGTCTTTTTTTTAATTCCAAAACGGTACTTACTTAAAAAACATGCCTCGTATATCTTTAAAATAAATAATATAGTATACAGTAGGATCTCCAGTATCAGGATTCCAATTATCCGGTGACTCAATGGGACAAATTTTATTAATATTTCTTCTTTAAATATGCATGTACCATGAATAAACAGCATGTATTACAGCTGAATTATCTTGTTACGGGTGATTAGAAAGGATATTAGAAAAAAATTATTTAACAAATAACAACGAAAAATTACTGACCTTTTCTCAAAATAAAACTTTAATTTGAACTTGAGTTTATTTTTGCATCTATACAAATTGTTAATTAATAAACTGTTTACATACTTAGGCATTTCTTAATGCAAATAAATGACCTGACATTGTCAGCAAAGTTTTTCTTAATAATTGTATAATCCAGTCAATAAAATATTGTGTTTCAATTATCCAGGTTTTTCAATTATTCGTGGACCACCTCCCTGTCATTACACTGGAAAATGGAAGTCCTACTGTAATATACTCACAACCTGCAAATAATATTTTATAAATTTCACATCCAATATTTCTGATAATATATTTAAAATTCAAACATATTTACAGGATAATATTATATTATATTATATATTATCAAATTCAGTCATATTTCCAGGATAATATTATCGCGATTCGTGGCAACTCAAACATGTGTTCAACTTATGATGTTATATTTCGAAATTATACATTAGTCTATTCATTTAATCATGTTGATTTTATAAATATTACAGGCATTGTTTCGAATCAATCATATTCTTTCAGTTAAGTTAATTGTTAATTCAGATAAATAAAATTTCGTTACAAAGGTGAATACTAAAATTGTTTATAAGGGAATTTTGTAAATAAAACCATATATTGATATTTGTTATTGTAAATTTATTCAAAAAATACAAAAATATACATAACGTTTCGATTGCTACTTCTGCAAAAGTTGTGTATATTTTTGTATTTTTTGAATAAATTTACAATAACAAATATCATTTTGTAAATAAAACCATATATTGATAAATTTACGATTGCTACTTCTGCAAAAGTAGTGTATATTTTTGTATTTTTTGAATAAATTTACAATAACAAATATCAATATGTGGTTTTATTTACAAAATTCCCTTATAAATAAAAACAACTTCCAAAGCTTTAATAATTTAATAACTAAAATTGTTGATTGCATCTTTTAATAGAGTAGATAAAAAAAAAATCCCACAAAATATTTATGATTTAATCAAATACTTTGTGATTCATTGATTGTTTAATTCCAAAAATATTTCTGTGGGTGATTGTTTGTATTTGTGGGTGGAAATATTTTTAAAAATTTTTCCCATTGGATATTTCTGTCGTGAATCAATTTCATATTAGATGTCCACTTGGATTGAATGAGTGAGTGATTCATTGATTCATTTCGCGAGAGACCTTCTGGCGAGTTGACATAATTACGTCATCGAATGTTCGAATTCCACTTGTGGTCGTTTCATTAGGTCATCATGACATTTCAATGTGCTCATCAGTATCACCAGAAACAAATTAAAAAGAAAATTCAATAAACTACCGACAGAGCGATCAACCAACTAACCGTCCAACTAAACCAGCCATAAATGGTTCGCTTAACGAAAGCAAACAGGATTACACACGAGCACACACCAAACCTTGATCTAATACACAAACAAGGACAATAATATTAAACTGCATCCCTGTGTATCAATAAAACTCTTTGGGAATTCAATATCAAAGAATCACGAATAGGAAGTCATCCGATTAAAGTGACTCTTGTCACTTTTTTTGTAGAAGAATGGTCTCATTTCAAACAGAAAAAAAAAATAATCCGTAATTTTTTTTAAATTATTGCAATTATAAAAATAGAAACGAATAATATTTATATTTACTGAATATATTCGAAAAACATGAACATTTTAGAGACAATAAATGTATATCATCCAATAAATAATATGGATATATTAAAATATTTATGAAACTATAAATTTACAAATAATATTCGTGAATTTAAATAAAAAGAAAAATAAAGATAACAAAGATCGATAAAATTTCCATATTGCTTTATTGAAAAATATTAACACATATTCAACCACTATTAATAAAAATATCACATTATTTGAGTTGAAAAAATATATTTTTTTATTTTTTGAATAAAAATAAAAAGTTTACTGGTTTAATTAAATCGTCAAGATTTACAATTGTTTATTCATTTAAACTTTAGACATTTTTGACATGAATCGAGTTTAGATGTGATCAGAAATTATTTTTCAAATTGCAAGAGGGGAAGAAGTAGAAAATAATAAAAAAATTTAAATTGATAATTATGAAACAATCATCTTTATAGGTTATCTTTTAAATCGGATCATTGTTCTTGTTTTAATTACAATTTCTTTATAATGGTATTTCTTGTATATCAATATTTTCGAAAAGCAGTATAATATCAAAGAAATAAATCATATTTTTAATAGAACATATTAAAAATTAGTTATTAATTATGTATAGAACATGAAAGTATGCTTTTTGGCTTGAAACCCTACTACTGGAGTCTAATATGGATTTAAAATGTCAAGCATTAAATGGAATTAAATAATTAATCAATAAATGTATATAAGTAATTAAATTTTAAAAAATTGAAATTTTCGAATTTTAAAATTTTTTCACCATCGAATAGCATTATGTGTACAATATACATTAGAACATTATTTTGTTTTTTCTGAAATCAAAAGTTCGTTCTCAGCTGGATTTTATTTTTTATAATAATATAAAGAATTTAAGTCTATTAAGAAAGTTAAAAGTTTTATAATAGAAAAACAGTTTGTTTATACTTTTACGATATTACCTTCTTTCTCTTTTAGATATTTTTTAGTAGAAAATATAGAAAAATCTTGGCTCAGTAGTAACTACTTAGGTTAACAACAAAGTTAATAAACAATTTAACTATAGATTAAGAATATATATAAAGAAACAAAATATAATAAATTTATATTATTATTCAGAATTTAAAACATTAATTTCGCACCTAGAGAGGGGACTCTGCCCCCTGTACCCCCGAAATAATACGTATTATTTGGTTGAAATTCTGTATGTAATAGGTTTTCATTTATTTTATTTATAAAACTAAAACTAACTTTTTTAACTTATTTAAATTCATCACAACCATACAGAATTTAAATAAATTTATTAAAATATTTATTTTGTTAATTGAAATATGATTTAATTTAAACTTATGAGTAATGATGATTGATGATCGGAAAAATTGAATGATCTTAGAGAGACTAGACTTGATCTAATGTTTTTTTTCGATTTGGCCTTAATCCGTGATTATAATTTATTAAGATTAGACGAAACTTATAAATTGAGTCCTACCCCAGCCAATTCATTTACCCATTGAGTTGCCTGAGACACCTAAGAATTGTCAAATAATAGCTGTATTTTAATATTATAATTAAATATTCAAATTTTTAAGTATTATAATCAAACTCATATTTTTAAATATAATAGCAAGTTGATTTTCAAAATTTTCTATTTTATTTGCATATGTTTGATATTACATGTGTTAATATTTAAATAAATTCAAATATTCTAATTTTTAAATTTATACACAATTTAATATAATTTTTTTTATTAATATCACACGAGAAATTTAAAAAATATATGTATTAAAAATAATAAATAAAAAAAAGAAACCTTTTAAAAAATTATAATTGACTAAAATGGAATATAATAGAATTATAGAATTTAAAACAACTCCTTTAATCATTTGTCTAAAAAATCATATTTTAATTTTTATATAATTATTGTGTAGGTACTTAAAATATAGTAAAAATTAATAATTGAATAATTAAATTAAAAGCAAATACAAAGATAATTTAATTGAATCATTTTAAAAATATTTTTGACTTCATAAAACACTAAAAAAAAATAATTTCTCTTTAGACATAAATTAGATTTATACCGTTTACTTTTAAATAGAAAAGAAGAAATAATCAAATAAAATATGAATAAATAAAAAATAATTTAAGATAAATATGGAATAAATATTTTATTAATTTATTTCAAATGACGACTTTAAGAATAAATTAAATAATTAAAATGATATTTGAATATTAGAAATTAAATATTATTCTAAAATCCATCCGCCATAAAATAATATATAAACTGAAAATTACAAAATGTTTTAATTTGACTCTTCAACTTAAATATACTTATTTATATATATATTACTTATATATATTAAAATATATTTTTCCAAAAGACATTTTCTTATTTTTTGGCTATACTTTTACATTTTTATAAAATAAATATTACTAAAAGTTTCATTCTTTTGAGTTCCGAAGTTTTTTGTTTAAGAATAAATTTGGTTCTATTTTAGCCTTTGAAATAAGAAAAACTTGATCAAGACTAAAAAAAAAATGAAAGAACATCATAGTCCACTGAGAATTTGCCCTCTACAAAAAGTTACCAAATTATTTTAATTTAAATAATTTGTTAAATTGATTGTAAGTTAAATATTTTCAAATGATGGATTTAAAAGAATCTTAACTAAAATACAATTCGTTTATAATATATATATATATATTTAAAGAGACTTTAATTTAAAAAACAAAATAATTATTTTCATTTAAAAAATAAATAATTATTTTCATTTAAAAAGAAATACATAATCAATTTTCTACTTAGAAGAGCGACTATTTTTACCGACCGACGATAGTAAGGGAGGTATTGTTTTCACACTAAATTTTGCATGTGGAGATTTTTACATATCTCCACGAATCATGCATTTTCTTAACCGAAAAAAGTATTTTTAGCATGATGTCTGTCCGTCCGTCCGTATAGTAGTGTACAGCTTGAACGGCTCAACGGATTTTGATGAAATTTGGTATATTTACTTAATGTATCAGTATGATGAATTGATCAACTTTTGGTATATATACAGAAACCGGAAGTGGTAGAATTACCGATCGACGATAGGAAGGGAAGGGTTAATTTCCCACCAAATTTCACATGAGGAGATTTTTTTACATATCTCCACAAATCATGCACTTTGTATCGGTTTTATCATCGGGAAAATCATCTTCATTAGTTTTTTCTTAATTTAAAATTATATGACGTCACCCATTCCTTCATGACGTCACAGCCAGCTCTTACATATATATTATAAATAAAATAAAATTAAAAATATTTATGTTCAATCCATATCTGTTTTTTATTGCATTAATAGATATATTAAAATTATTTGAAATTGTTTCTGTAGCTGGAAATTAATTTATTTAAAATCGTCGGTCGATTTTGAGCCTGGCCACAGGTCAACTTATTTATTGTTATTGTAAAAACTTAATATTTTCTATTTATTTGTTTTTTTAAGCCATATAAAAATTATCAACCTTCGTTTTTCTTATATAACTCATATATTTATAAATAATTGATAACGGACTTATATTAATAATAATAAGCAAAATATGTTTTTCTTCTTTTTCTAGTGAAAGCTGGTCGATGCCCAGCAAAGCCTACGGGACGTTGGATCTGCACAAGCACCTGTTCAACCGACTATGATTGTAGAGCCAATCACAAATGTTGCCTTAACAGATGTGGGGCGTTCGCTTGTACCAAACCAGAATTTTAAACTAAACAATTGGCAATTGATTAAGTTTCAAAAAAGAATATCAAGCCTAATTAAAGGATTATTAAATACGAATGACGGTTAAAATCACATTAAATATAAGATATATATTATGAAAATAATAATGTTTAACTAATTAATTGTTTATTTTATATATTCTATAAAAAAATAATAATGTCAATTTAAAATAGGTTTATTCAAAATTAAAATTTTTCTCTCTTAAAAAATTTTCACGATCCTATATTTAAATAATAATTTGGAAGTTTAATTATCATTTTAATGATATATTAATTATTATGTTATCCTTTCTTTATATTAAAAATTAAAAAAAAAATTATATACTAATTAAAATAGCAAAACAACTCAAATTTAATTAAATAAATAAATTGAAATGGTGAATATTTAAAGGTCTGTTGATATATAAAATAATTTATTTTAGTCTAATTTTCCATTTCTTTGTAATATTAATATTTATAATTTTTATTTATAATACATTATGATACGTTTATCCCTCGTTGTAGAATGTAGATTGTATTTAAACATAATATCAAAATACAATTTCTATGAATCTCAAACGCAAAAAAATTAAAATTAAATTACATATTTTATTTTCTGTTCCTTTGTATCTTGTATATAATTAATAAAATATTATATATTTTTAGGCTATTCCACACAATATTTTTTCATAGCTAATAAATATTAAAATTATTGTATAATTTTTCATTTATCATATATTATTTTTTCTCTAAAACCTAGACGAGTACTTAACAAGACCTTAGGGCTTCGAAAATATTGTCTAATACTCTGAAATAATGTGTATAACAGTTCTTAATATTAATAAATAATATTTTTGAAATATTTAATTATTTATTTTGTCTGAATTACATAACTATTTCTAATTAAGAATGATTTTATGAAATATTAGAACAAATTAATATCAGATTTTTGATTAAAGGTAATTTCAAGTGAATATATAAATTTATTATTTAATTTTTAAATAGGAGTTTAATGGATAAGGGTAACTTGAAGAAATATGCTTGATCCGGCAAAGAACTTTCAAGTCCTTTAAACTTTACAGTTGTTATTGTTAAGAACCACTGCTGTATAGTAAAGCGAAGGATACATGTATTATAAAATATTTTAGATTTAGATAATAGAGTTGATAAAAATTTTTATCTTTACAATTTTTTATATTTTTTTACAGTTAATGAACAAAAACATTGTCTACTTATTTAAATTCAATTTCATACTTAGATTCAACCAAAAATTTTCGTTATTAAATTGTCTGTAATTTATCTTTCATTATAATAATTGTTTTATCGTACTGAAATGTTCATTTCCAACTTTTATATAATTTTAAAATTTAGGTATATAATTATTTATAAGTTTTTCATTTTTTTTTTTTTTTATTTAATATATTTTACAATGGATATTTTTAATATTCAAATGGTTAATTTAGTGGACCCTAGGGTCATTGGTTTCCAAATCATGTTTAATTTTATAAATGAAATTGATTAAATCAGTAATAATTAAATAAGTATAATTATTGTATTTATTAATTTATAATATTATATATTCTTTTGATATCATTTTAATTTTTTTTTTATCAATATAATTTATTATTTATTAACTCTTTAAAAAACCATATTGACTTTTCCCTTTTATATTTCATTTAAGCAAATAGAATTCATTTTATATTATTTTCTATTCATATGTTAGAATTGTAAAAATATAAAATATAACAAAAAAAAAAAAAAAAAAAAAAAAAAAACACTTCTATAAATTAACTTTAAAATAGCATGAAACATGGACGAACAGACTTTAGAATAATAATAATATATGTATATAAAATAATTCACATAAATTTTCCATACTACCAGTGGCGTACCGTGAGGTTCTTGCGCCTGGGGGTAACTGAGAAATCAGCGCCCCCTTTCGTATATGTATATATATATATATATACATAATTTAATTTTTACTATCTCGCCAGAGATAGTATTGCGATCAAGAAAATTTTCGATGTTGAGATTTTGATGTTTTTATACGTTTTGAAGGTTCCTGAATCATTTTCACTAAGATTGAGAAAAATGTCTGTGTGTGTGTGTATGTGTGTGTGTGTATGTATGTAGGCAAGATTACGCAAAAACGGTTTGAGCTAGAATGATGCAATTTGGTACATGAGCATTATTCAAAATTCATAGTTTTCTATCAACTTTTGAGAAATGTAGCTCAACCGGAAGAGGGTCATTACCTACAACGTTTTGATTTTTTTTCCTCTAAAGTGACCGTAAAAATAAAGATATATGTTTGATAATTTTTCACATGATTAATAATTGTATAAAACTGCTATATATAGAATTTCAGCTTGATTGAATCGCTGAAAGTACCAGAATTAATTTTTTAACACTGCAAATCTCACGCTCCAACACGTGCCATGGTGCCATCAATAAAAAACCAAACATGCGCTGGTTTAATATTTATTATTTATAATTTATAATTAATTAAATTTAATTTAACCGTTTGGCAGCTATCTATGAAAATGCTAATACATTCCAAAACCGCTAAAGGAAATTTTGGTATAAAATAAATAAAAAATATATATCTACTTAAAACTTTATAACTTCTCCAATTTTACATCGATTTACATAAAACTTTTAACATTTTGTAGATAAAGAATTAATGGAAACAACTGTTGAAGGCAATTAAATGATATACAAATAGTATGTTATAAAAAAAAATGGAAAGCCAAATAAAAATTAAAAAAAAAAGTTTAACATTTATGTTTTGCTGCGCAAATTCCATGTAACCCCTTCTTGCAACGGCAACAGATAAGATTGGAACGTTTTATTCCAGTCCTCCTATTACTGCAGACCGCACACTGCCGTAAATTGCGTCCAGGTAGTTTTTCCAAAGCAAATTTTGGGCTTGAAGTTGATGCTTCATTTTCCATATTTCTAAAGGTCATCCATTCTTCTTCGATTTGTCCAATAATAGCGGATGTGAATTGCAGCCGGGACATTTTTTTTTCTGTGGTTAGATTTGTATAGGATATAGCCCAGGGGTGGCCAACCCGCGGGCCGCATGTAGCCCGCCGAAAACATTTTTGCGGCCCGCGAGATTCATCACACTTTTCTATTCTGCGCCCTCATGAAACAAATTTCGCACTAGTGAAATAAATATGATTTCATTTTTTTTATTTCGTTGTTTCTTTTTTAATTTTTAGTATTATATATTTTTTACAATGTGCATTCAGTATCATCATTATTATTATATTATATATGTTTATATGTAAAAATAATAGTAAACATAATAAAAATTCATTATTTTTCAATTTGTCACACCAAACAATATCTATAATGGGTCTAAATCTAATATGGGTATGTATAATTTTATATGCGGCCCGCGAAGTTATGATGCATTTCCAAAGTGGCCCGCAAGATCATTTGGGATGGCCACCTCTGATAGAGCCATTCAACACCATCCTTCCAAAAATAAATGATAACCTTTATGTAGATAATTTCCAACTGACAATAACTTTTCTACCACTGAAAATCCTAGTCCGTCTTTTTTTATTATATCCCTGTCTTCTGCATTATTGGCTCCTTTGTAACAGAAAAATCCTAAGCAGTATTTTGTTATTGAGTCGCACAACATCCAGAATTTTATTCCCCATTTATGATGCTTTTTACTGGGAAGATACTGCTTTATTGATGAATCGCAGTGTGTACCAACCAGTGATTCATCAATAGATAGTTGTTGATGTGGTACATAATGCTGGTGAAAAACTGTATTAGCGTGTTTGACAAGCATTGTAAAATAATGTTTTTGTTGGTGGAATGGGTATGAATGTTAGATCTTCCGTTTCTGAAGAAGAAGAAGAAGAGACGATTCTGAAGATTTACTTTCCACTCTCAATCTTTTCTTTCTATGACCAACTACACTATCGTCATCACTGCTTACATAAATCGTGTCCAAAGATTCATTCTCAGATGTGAAATTAGAACTCAATTCAGAGTCCGAAATATTATCATCACTCGACATGGCTACGTTTTTCAATGCGAAAAAAAATATAAAAAAAAATATTTATAAAATAAAAACTGATGTATCGTACTCTTTAGGCTTGAGAAAGAACACTTTTATTTAAAAAACACACGAGCGGCAAGAAACAACCTCCCACGGCGACCGACAAACTGGCACTAAAATGACAGCGCTACCGCGCCGCATAGTTATATTGGAGACGATATATCGAAGCGCGACGGCGCTGCGTAGCGGCCAAACGGTTAAATATAATATATTATGTTATTTAATCCAATTCAAATTGCGAGATAGTCGAGTGGAGACACTCCAGCTTATTTTAAGGAATATTAATCACGAATAACGAAACAGGTTTAACAGATTTTAATAAGCGTATAAATAATATTTATTAACTTACCCAAAATACAGTTTAACTTTAAATATTAATTCTTCTTTTGTTCCAAAATGGCTTCCCTAATTTTGCGCCCCTTAAATTTGGCGCCCGGGGACATATGTCCCCCCCTGCTCCCCCCTAGTTACGCCACTGCATACTACGATATTATTTTTCATTATTATATCTTAAAAAATAGTTTAATTAATTTCTTCTGACCTTTTAACTTAACCGTTAAAAAAAATAATTTAATTTAATTTGTCCATGTATAATTGAATTTCCCAATTAATTATATGAAATATGAATATATACCTATTAAGTTTTGCTGTTTGATGTATGGATCATATTCCAATATTAGTTTATTTCTGTTTGTCAGTGGGAATGTTTTTTATTTGATATCTTTAATCCAATTAAAAGTTTAAATAAATGAAAATACATCCCTTAACTAAAGATTGTATTTTTAAAGTATAATGTAACTAATATAATATCAATCGGATTGGAGCAGCACGTGAATCCATTTCATATTTTGCAGAAGGCAGATGTTACCCATCATTCTATCCGAATAATTGTTTTAAATTCTTTTTTTTTTTTCCATACCAATATGTCTATAGTTATTTATATAGCATTGTTGTTTTTTTCCAAATAGCATATGCAATACATTTTAATTTCTCTATAGGAATATGTAAAAAAAAAAAAAAAAAAATATGTATATAACATTAAATGAATTTGAAATGAATGAGTGAATAGGAGTTGTCCGACGCGTTAAACGGACATATGTATTTCCCGATCTATATATCATGTAAAATCTGTTTTGTCAATTTCTATAAATCGGAATCTAAATAAAAAAACAAAACAAACATTTCTCTCTTTATTGATATAATATCTGGGAATAAATACAGATGTTAGATTTCCATTAAAGAAATTTTTTAGTAATATAAATAAAGAGACATTTTTAAGTTAGTTTCAATCTTTTGATATTATTATACGATTATATGAGATTTGTAATAGTCTTCAATGGATAATTGCAATTTCTGTTATTCTATGTTAGCTTAATCACCAGGTGAATTGGTATCTGCATGTGACATTCACCTCTGTTATTATTTGAAAATTATTCAATTATTTTGATAGTGTTACAAATTAATTCATACTTTTAGCAACCCAAACATGAATTTCAAACATATAAATTAAATATTATTTTAAGAGTTTTAAAAAACATTTTTAACTCTTTTTCTAGATCACAAATATAAATATAAATATATATATATATAATAATATATAAATATATATATATATATAACAATACATATAAAATATACGAATAAATAATATGTATAATGTATAAAATGATTCCTACATTTTGTGCAACTGCTTTGTTAGACATAGCTTGAGTATTTTATATTTTAGTTTAAATACTGGCCTCGAGGATTCCTGGAATAATGGTACGTACTTGCTTATTATTAATGAAATTTTGTATTATTTATGGAAATTCTTTACAGTTTTAATTAATTCAATTAAATATTCTGTTCTTCCAATAAGAAATGGTTCTTGTATACTTTTATAAATTTAATGACTTGAAATATCGAAAATTGAACAAAAATATTAGCTTTTAAGTTATTTGCAGATTTTCATAAGTATATTATTTATATATATATATGTATAATTTGATTATTTTATACCTTTTAGTTTAATATCTGATTTTTCAGAACAATAATTAGGCGTTAAATCAAAATGAAAGTAAAAAAAGTAAATGTTGCAACTTTCTTTCTTTTTGGTATACTAAATATAGTATATTATTTTAGATTTTGAACGTTTTAAAACCACCCTTTTGTAAAAATACAAGATTTAAAAATAAAAATTATTTTATTTTACAAAAAATTTTATTTTTACTATCTATCTATTTATCTATCTATTTTTATAATTTATAATAATTATCATATTTTTAATTACTATCTCGTAAGAGTGTATGTGTGTATGTATGTAACCAAGATTACGCAAAAACGGTTTGAGCTAGAATGATGAAATTTGGTACATGGACATTATTCAAAATTCATAGTTTTCTATCAATTTTTGAGAAATGTAGCTCAACCGGAAGAGGGTCATTACCTACCACTTTTTGATTTTTTTTTTTTCTAAAGTCACCGTAAAAATAAAGATATATGACTAATAATTGTATAAAACTGCTATATATAGAATTTCAGCTTGATTGAATTGCTGAAAGTACCAGAATTAATTTTTTAATACTGCAAATCTCACGCTCCAACACATGACGTGGTGCCATTAACAAAGAACCAAACATGCGCTGGTTTAATAAATATTAAATAATATTAATAAATATTTTAATTATTTATTACAATTGGTTTTGGCTGGTAATATCAATACCTGATTCACCGAATCGTCATTCAAATAATTTAAAAGAACATAAATTAAAAAAAAAATTAGTCATAAAACATACACCCCTTAAACGTATAAACTCAAAATTGGCTGAACCGATTTCGATGAAATTACATCACAATATTCTTACATACCTCTATTTTCATCAATATATTTACAATAACCGCAGAAATTAAGTCTTTCTATTTAATCCAATTTAAATTTGCGAGATAGTCGAGTGGAGACACTTCAGATTTTTTTAAGATGTATTTATTGGACACAGATTGTCCCCGACGGAAAATATGGGAATATATATAGATAATTCTTTATCTATCTATTTATAGTTGATTAAATCTTTTAAAAGTTGATTAGATGCTCCTTTTAAATTTATTACGTTAAGCTAATGCCATCTTCTTCTTTGATTAAACTCATCTCTTGAGATGAAGTAAACAAAAGATGGAAGTAAGAAAAAAAAGAATTTCCTCAATTTAACGTTAGTTTCCAAGATGCAAATGTCTCCTCAGTGGTTGGACAATGAATCATTTCATGAAGCTGTTTGATAGGATAATTTCAAGTATCTACCCCCACTCTACTACCCTTAGCCACCCACGTCAAAGGAATGAATTCCGTTATCCAAGGGTCAATAAACTTTCTCCGCGCGGTGTGGTTTAAGAATCTTCCCCTTTAATTTATCACGCAACACAATTAAACTCGTTTAATTATTAAAGGGCCAGATTGGTTTTTCCCTTTGTACAATTGTCCTTTGGGGGCTCTATAAATATAAATAGTAAATTGCATCACAAAGCGATGTTCGCCACAAAGAAAGGAAAGGGGGAAGACTAAGAAAGGGGCGGTTTCCATCTTTAGGACCTTTCAAGAAGTTTGATTTAATTTCCTTTAAAATTCCTGTCCATTTCAAGACCTAACTACAACAACAAAACAGCATTTCTATTGGATCAAAGTACTCGTAACATTGCACTTTATACAATGAATAGAACAATAAGATTCCAATTATGAAATTCAAATGATATAGAGATATTTGAACAAAAACATTCATTAACATCTCAGATTCCACAAAGCAAATTTCTTATAAGTATTAATGTTTATTGCGAGATCAATTAAGAGCGACCGATTGGAGGGTTAAGAACGCAATGGGCGAACAATGTAAAGGAAACATTAGAAATGAAATGAAATTGAGATAGCTAATTGGGCAGTTGAGCGAATATGGAAGCTGCGTCCAAGAATTTTTAAGTTCAGAAACATCACAAAGATAAATTTATATTTTAATGCTAATTTTATTTTATTTTATATGCTATTAGCAGACCTGGCAAAACTTCGGTTTTGCATATGTGTCTGTATACATACATAAATACATCTGTGATAACTGAACACTTAATAATAATAATAATAATAATAATGGATTAAATTAATATAATTGAAATTTTATTTTTTATTATTACATTTTTATTTTTTTTTTGTTAATAATTTATTTTTAATTTTTAATTTTTTTGTTAATAGTTATTACATTTTAATTAACATTTTTCGGAATAAGTATATTCTCTTATTATAGAGATTCTTATTGTTTGTCTCACAAGTCTACCTACATTATTTCATTACCATTGTATGATTCAAAATAAAATTCAAAATTTTTAATAGGACATGACATCATGATCTTAGTATTTTTCCCATCCCAGAATAAGGTAATGGCACCTATAGATGACATGGCACCTATAGATGACACTTTTGAATTTAAACTAAAAAAATAAGCAAATTTTAAAACATACGCGGAATTTTTTTTTTTTAAATGATAGTTTTGTTTTTCCACCACCTGAGATATCCTACAACAATACAATAAGTCGCCCTATTTTTTTTCTTTTAATTTGAAAAGCAGACCGGATCGTCAACAATAGATTTTTTCAACAAATCTTAAAGATAACCTTAAGGGAAGTAATGTTCTTAATTAGTATTTTATATTTTTATTTTCATTTTTATCAGGAATTTAATAACTACATTATAAAATAGACTTAATATAGATATAAATCATTTGAATTTAAACACCTAATTTTTAAAAGTATCTTTTTTATCAACCGTGTCATCTATAGGTGCCCCTAAAAATTGTTTTTCCTATAGATGACAGCAATGTCAGCTATAAGTAGGTTTTTAAAAAAATTGTCTATTATATTAATAGCTGTAAAGAGGAGATAATTTTATATAATTCAACCAAGTTGCATGTCTGAATAAAGGTGACACTGTGTTTTATCTTTAGGTTTTTCATTGTCAGAAAATTTTTTTTTGTTCCAGAACTTCAAACACTATTTTTTTGAAAATTTTTTTAAATTACTCTGTTCTCAATGTATAAATAAAAATGCATAATTAAAAAAAGATTTGATTAATATCAATTTTTTATTTTATTATAATAATCAGCTAAAAATAAAATCAATCCCAATAAATATATCTAATGTATCATTATATGAAACCTGATTTTTTTATTATAACTAAAGTTAAATCAGCAACAAGGTGTTGGAAAGATGTTTTACTTTGTAAGTTGAAGATAAAGAGAGCAAGCGAAGTGAAAAAAAGTAGATGTCATCTTTGGGTTCCATAATTGTCATCATTAGGTTCCACCAAAATTTTTGGTGTCATCTATAGGTGCCATTTGATTACTTTGAAAAAAAATTATATTACCTCTTAAACTCATATAAAAGTTTAAAATATTTATCCTGGTGATAAAAGGTAAGATAAACTTTATAATAACCAAAAGATTTTTTTTGTGAGACGTATAGTTTCAGTTTTATAAAAGAAAATAGCGACAAGAGCGCTTAAAATGTCATCTATTGGTGCCATTACCTTATTTGCTAATATTACATGTTGAAGTTCCAATTACGTGCATATTTAATGGCAATTTCAATGCTAAATATGCTTGAAAAATTTGAAGAAAGTAATTGGAATTATTATTATTAAGAATCAACAAATAAATTTATTAAATATACATTTAAATATGTAAATAAATCTATATATAAATTTAATAAATATTCAAACAATAATTGAAACAATATAAATAAAACGATTCAATATTTTACTTACATTGTGATTTATATTTTTATTTTTATTACAACTGTATGTTATTTATGACAGTTTGAAAATAATTAAAAATATTAATAATATTTATCAAAATAATAAGTTGAAAAGATATCCAATTATTTTTATTTATTTATTATAAATTTTTCAATGTAACCGTGGTAACCATGAATAGACTTTTACCAAAATATTACTAATTAAATTAATTTTGGATTTAACTACACTAAAACCTTCCTTGGTATGCCCACAACAATCCCTGAAAGTTTCATCGCAATCGGAAGGGTAGTTTTTGAGTTTAGGCGAGACAGACAGACAGACCGACATTCCCTTTTATATATATAGATAATACATTCTGTACGTTATACTATGAAATTTATAAACTGATTGTCACTAAAACCGGAACCGGATATAATCCGGATTTAGTAATTTCAAAATAATATTATATCATTAAAATCTATTTTTAGTTTATAAATGAATATTCTCTATTATCAATTTATATTGTGTCAACTTATACTTTATTGTTCTGATTGCATTGAACAAACTAATTGGTTTACCTTATCAGCATTCTGTTTTCTCTGCCACATTCAAAGCACATGACCTCATGTTTTCTTTTATTATTCATAAATGGAGCTTTTTTTTTACTTCTTTTCTTGTTTTGACACACATTTTTGATTATCAATATTTTATTTTTAAACAAATAAATATATAAAAGAGAAAAAAAGCAGTGAAATAATTTTTTGAACGTGAGTAAAATAATTTTCTTCGTCAAATAATAAATAAATAAATGTTGTCACATGAGAAAGATAGTGAGAGACACACTTGTCTGTATTATGTCCATTTCTACCTACCCATTCCAGGTTCACCCTTACCTATAAAATTTAGTTGAAATGTGAATCTCAGTTGAGTGATTTATTTATTTTTTTTGCGGGCTACATAGGAAGGGAGGGTGAAAAACCATGAAAAAAGAGAAAAGCAAAAAAAAAAAAAAAAAAAATGTCTCATTTTTCACCTCAATAACTTTTCATTCATACATTTATATTTAAATGGTTATGTTGATAAAACAAGTAAATTACTATTTTATTGTCATGATTGTTTACCATATATTGCACGTATATAAGATGGGAAATCTAATTTGTGTGAAATAAGTAAATTTCGCTTATCTTTCTTCTCCTCGTTGTGCTCTTATTACGAGGTAGCGGCTGCACATTAATGTGACTTGATTCAGGCCACTGAAAGCAGAGATTGTCTTTTGAACGGTGATTCCAGTTAATTGCCTTTCTTGACTTCTGGGGTGAATCTTTCTACGTATCTTAGTTTCTGACTTCTATTACTCCAGAACATCCGTAATATTATATTATATAACTAGCTCACTTCAGTTAGATGAGAAGAACGAAATAGGCTAATATAGTTCATTTATATTTTATATAGTATGTTTATATACTCAAATAAAAATATCGTAATTAAAATAAAATTATTAAATTCATAAATATTCAATAATTAAAAAGCATATGGGGATGAGGTAAGAATTTATTTAGGATTGAATTAGTATAAGGACTTCTCCTTGGCGGATAGGCAACCCGCACCAATACTCTGATATATAACAATTTCCTGTCTATAAGCTTAACACTAAATGATAATAACAATAAGGTCTTTGAAATATTAAACTTTACAAAATAAACCTAGAATAATTCCCAAGAAGGAAGTTAATGAACCGCTTTTCAGAGTTTGGGCAGCACTTGTGACCTTCACTTCAGGCGATCAGTTGGTGTCCGGCTGTCAATATCCGCGCCATTCCATCCCTAAATAGGTTAAATATTTATTATAAGTATTTATTATAAGGCCTTAATTTGTATCAAGGAATTCATTATATTGGTATTATTATTGATTTCCTTAGAGAATTTCCTTTTTATTTCATCTTTAATCAACAATAAAATCTTGATACTATAAGGACAACATTATGAGAAAAATTTGATATCTTCTGTTTTTTTATCAAATATCAATTTGAGTTTTAAGAGATATGATTCATTGGTTAATAATGAAGAATTTATCTGCAAACCAATGGAATTTTCTATTTTTTTTTATTTTTTATAAATTTTTTAATATTAGGATCTAATACCCTTAAAATTAGGTAATATGGACATTCAATTAATAATATTCAATATGGATGTCAATACAAAATAAAATTAAAAATTTGTGATTTACCTTCTTAAGCATTCCAAGAACAAAATATTAAAATATCAATTTTTTCGATTCTATAAAAATTAAATGTTGTGACGTGAACTCAGACGGTGACTCAAAACTTTTATATTTATATATATCATCAATAGAGAAGGAATTACTTTCATAAAGCGCGCAGAAATGTTAGACAGATATAAGTCTAATTATCCGATATTAAATATACAAGTGTCAACTACTAGTACATTTACCCTATATAATATTTGAAAGGTCATGATATAAATGAAAATATAAAAAATTAGCTGGAGTGTCTTCACTCGACTATTTCTCAATTTGAATTGGATTAAATAACATAATATATTATATTTAAATTAAATTTATTTAATTATAAATTATAAATAATATTTATTAAACCAGCACATGTTTGGCTCTTTGTTGATGGCACCACGTCACGTGTTGGCGCGTGAGATTTGCAGTGTTAAAAATTAATTCTGGTAATTTCAGCGAATCAATCAAGCTGAAATTATATATCTAGCAGTTTTATACAATTATTAATCATGTGAAAAATTATCAAACATATATAATTATTTTTACGGTCACTTTAGAGGAAAAAAAATCAAAACGTTGTAGGTAATGACCCTCTTCCGGTTGAGCTACATTTCTGAAAAGTTGATAGAAAACTACGAATTTTGAATAATGCTTATGTACCAAATTTCATCATTCTAGCTCAACCCGTTTTTGCGTAATCTTGGTTACATACATACACACACACACAGATAGACATTTTTCTCAACCTTAGTGAAAATGATTCAGGAACCTTCAAAACGTATAAAAACATCAAAATCTCAACATCGAAAATTTTCGTGATCGCAATACTATCTCTGACGAGATAGTAAAAAAATTAAAAATATTTTTAGTTTGTATTATTATTTTATTAAAAATGTGTAAACCCATTTCATAAATTTGTATTTTTATTTATATTATATATATTTTTCAATTTTATATTTTTTTTTAATTTATGAACTCGAAGAGATCGCAATACTATCTCTTACGAGATAGTAATTAAGAATATGATAATTATTATAGATAATAATTTATTTTACGATTATACAACTTCCGATATAACGATTATTTGATTATGATTTAATCAATCAATTGATGCATTAAGAGTTATATTTAAAATAAAAAAAATCTCACCAATAAATTTAAAAAAACTTTATTTCTAATGTTTTTTTATAAGAATATTAACATATATAATCGAGTATATATTGCCATAAGGAAAACCGACATTAAATAAAATTATTTTCTAATCAAAAAAGAATAACATTCTCTTTAACGTTAAATTTGTTGCATTTAATATTCATTCATGTGTGTTTATTTTTTGCACAAAACCTATTACTATTGAATAAATAAGGTTTTAAGGTCGATCTATTAATTAAAATTAAAATATTCAAATTCAAACTTAAAACATAAAATTCTGAGCAGTTTTTAAAAAATTAATTTAATATTTCTATTTTGTTTTTTTAATTGATTATTGTTAACTGCTTTTTACTGCTTTTGATTAGAGAGATTTATTATATCTATTTATAAAAATATATATTCCTATAAAATAATTATTAAATAATTAATTATATATAATGCTAATGTGTGTGGTAGCTTATTTTCTTAAATTTTAGAATTCAGTTTATATCTAAATCTGTCTTTACTAAATAAAGTAATAAAATCATTCGAATAAACAAATATTCTGAGAATTATTAATTAGTTATAATAATAATAAATTATCTTAATATAATAAATTATTTAGTTATATTTAAACTTTATTTACTATATATTATTTACTATCTAAAATAAACTAAATAAATTCAATGAGATTAAATAATTTAAAAATATATTAAACAACATTTTAATTAATTATTGGGTCTGGTATAGAGCACGACTTATCTTTCACATCAACATCTCCAGAACGAAAGCTACTGATCCATTTCTTTGTCATAATAATATTGCAAAATAAGTGAATTTTTTAAATTATTTTTCTCCATGGTTAAACACAAGTAACTTTCTAACTACTAAACCAATTTAGATATTATGGCACTTAATCTAACGCTCCAAGTGTCATCTTTTTAATGGGCATTTAGTCCAGAGTAATTTGAATTTGAAATTGTCTATAGCACGGATGGCGAACCTTGTCCATGCCACAAAATTATAAAAAATATTTTTGAAGTAACTAACGTGCCACAAAATTGTCATTTTTTTCTCTACCACCTGTACCCCTTTTAGCTTGAATATATAATCGAATATTTTTGTATAACTTCTAACTATCCTGTATAAAAGTGTTATAATTTTAAATATTAAACTTTATTCCAAAAAAATAAAATGAAAAATTTATTTTTGTTAAAAATATATCTTTCCTAAATTTTTTTTTTTATTTTTATTGTATGGAAATTCTTTAATTGATTTTAGTTTGTAGTTTTTAGTTGTAGATAATGACAAAAAAGCAAAATTTATATTTGATACCGTGAACCACTTACATTTTCTTGTTTTGATAATGATATGTTAAATTCTAGAAAAATATTGCGATTCTGGTACTATTCTCCAACCGTCCTATGAGTAAAGTAAAGCTTGATATAAATTTTATAAAATTAATTTTTCTTTTTTTTTTAATAAATATTGATAAAATTTACAGCATATATTAAAATAAGAGCATATAAGAATATTCTGGTAATTGGTGTATTTCATCGCCCCAATCAATTTTTGAGTTTATAACTTCACAATTTCCCAGACAAACAGACAAATAAAATGACAGACACGAAAAATACAAAAGTCATATTTGGGTTCCCCAGGTCATGAAGAGTAAAGATTTTCAAAAAATTTTAAATCCTGAACAATGCTATTTGTACGGTAACAACACGCAATGACATAAAAGTCCAAACGGTATACACTGAGTCTATCTTTCATGAATGTTTTTATACTGCGAGGGAATTTAAGCGATATTTCAGCTTAATAAAATGTATAATTTGCCGGATTAATCTACTAAGATAAATATTCAGTACTTCAAATTTCATAAATTTTAATTTTAATGTGATTTATTCATTTTTAATTTAATTCTTTTGTAAAAAGATATAATTATTAAAAAAATAATTTTCTCTTTATGCGTGTCATGAAATTTTTCAAACGTGCCACTTTTGGCACGCGTGCCATAGGTTCGCCATCCCTGGTCTATAGGAAAAAAGTCGCACACTTTTTATCAGACCTATTATTAAACTACTTTATTTTTCCTATGCAAATGTCAATTTTTTGAGTTACTTAACAATTTTTGAAAGCAGAATGTTCTAATTTATTACATTTCCTGTTATTAACCTATATCTGACCGAAATTTCATTACAATCGATTTCCTCGAATAGATTTGTAAACCAAATATACATACATACATACATATATGAATTTATTTTTATAGATATAGAGATATATCAATATCGCATTACTTTCTTTTATATTATACTAACACTGTTTGTAATGTTAGTAAAACTTATTTTAAAAAACAAATGTGTTTTCAAATTTAAATGGTTTATTTCCTCCCAAACTTTATTACTTTCAATTATTTAAAAGGTTGGTGGAGTGTGAGGAAGGAGAGGGGGTTTGGTTAAAATAATCAAATTTCAAATGTGAATCATTCTGGATTATAACGATACACAATTCAATTTTATTCAACGCTTCTAAAATTAATCTTCATTCTATTCATTGATAGATGTCTAAATAAACTATTTATAGCTCACACCCTCCTCTCTTATAAATAATTTATCCAATTCTATATAGTATTAACAATTTGCATAATATTTATTTGTAATGAGTGACTCGAACAATCATATATTGAATTATATGTATCATGAAATAATTTATTAAATGGTATGTTCATTTGTAAAATATATCCTATTCAATCACTATACATTCAGAATATTTCAAATATACTAATATATCAATATTATATATTTATTTTTACCGACCGACGATAGTAAGGGAGGTATTGTTTTCACACCAAATTTCGCATGTGGAAATTTTTACATATCTCCACGAATCATGCATTTTCTTAACAGAAAAAAGTATTTTTAGCATGATGTCTGTCCATCCGTCCGTCCGTCTGTCCGTCCGTCCGTATAGATGTGTACTGCTTGAACGGCTCAACGGATTTTGATGAAATTTGGTATATTTACTTAATGCATCAGTATGATGAATTGATCAACTTTTGGTGCAAATCCGGAAACCGGAAGTGGTAGAATTAGCGATCGACGAAAGGAAGGGAAGGGTTATATTCACACCAAATTTCACATGAGATTTTTTACATATCACCACGAATCATGCACTTTGTATTGGTTTTATCCTCGAGAAAAATCATCTTTATTAGTTTTTTCTTAATTTAAAATTATATGACGTCATCCAGCCATTCATGACATCACAGCCTGGTCTTACATATATATTATAAATAAAATAAAATTAAAAATATTTATGTCATATCCATTTGTTTTTTATTACATTAATAGATATATTAAAATTATTTGAAATTGTTTCTGTAGCTGGAAATTAATCTACTTCAAACCGTCGGTCGGTTCGGACCTGGCCACAGGTCAACTTATTTATAATAATATATCGTAGAAGTGGATTGACAATATAACTAATAATAGGTCATATGGAAATGAGAGAAGAATAATAATTGGATTCAGGTAGTTCTGATATGAAATGATGTAGGAATGTGGCTGTTGCTACTTCCAAGAGAATGACCAGGATAAGTCGTAGAGCTTCTAATCATGACTTTGCTAGATCGCCAATGGATTCAATTGAAAACGAAACCCCCGTTCATTCCTTCGAAGACTACGTTGCCCGCATCCCAATAGAATTCAGTAGCGTATAGAAAATGTAATGGCGATGGGCCTTATTCAATGAACATATCCAATTGTAGATGCCATGAGCGTGATATTACCATGACGTTATTGATTCCAACATTTTAGAAAGAAAGATTGCGATGATAATTGAAATTCTATGTCTCACAAACAAACACAACAATAGTATCTATATGGTAGGGATAGTATTTTATATGATGTGAACATATTCCATAAGTATATAGTATATATGTATGTATTTTTTATACAATTTTATTTACACAATAATTTTTTCTACTCAAAAACTTTTATTTCTTTTAAATTCAAATGAATGTAAATATGTCAACAAAAATAAATAAATAAATTTATTGACGTATATTGGAGGCTTAGTATGGCTTGGGTTATTATAAAAATGGGTTTAAAATTAATAAAATTGATCTTTAATTTAATTGGTTACTTGGTTTATTATAATAATAGGGTGAATCCAGCGAAGGTTCATCACGAAACAGGTAAATTTGAATACATTCAGATTAAAATAAAATATTCATTTTAATATTAAGTAATTAATATAATTATAATAAGTATCATGGGAAATTTATAACTTATAAAATAAAGTTCATTTATTTTAATGTATCAATTATAAGATTTTATATTTGTTTAACAATTGCAATTTTTTAAAGGGTCGACCACATAGCTGTTCGTTGTCTATGGTATAGAGTTTAGAGCAAGGCGGGACTAGGGAGGCGTTCTCTGGGTTTCTTCAAGGTATTCAATGATACATCTTGTCTAGACAGTAACTTCTAAATTTGACATCGATGTAGAATCCTGGCAATGTCGTATCGGTCAGAGATTATATCTCTATGTCCTCTTCATCCCCAAGTATGATCTTACACTCTTTATTCCATCCCTACCCCCATCCGAGAAGCCTTTGTGCTCTCATCCAACAACTCACGCCCTCCACTGCACTGATACACCTCCACTGCAGGTGATCAATAATTAGTAATTTTAAAAAACATATGTACTTGATCACTTGAAAATGTCGAAATATGACACAATGTCCCATACCATCAAGCGATCCTATTTCTATTACATTGTCCGCATTTTAGGTAATTATTCTAAAATGGATGAAGTTGAGGTTGCCAATATTTGTTTAAATGTTTATTTTTGGCTTCTTTATGACATTCCCCTATTTAAAAGGCATTTTGATGCTTATACACGTATATTACAATTTATATAATGACAATTAAAAAATAATTCAATATATGGAGATGATTCATTTTCTTGATTGTAATTTAAACAACGAATGTTTTTTTAAAATAAAAGAAACCGAACTTTTTTTCTTAAAAAATACTTTCAAATTTTTGTCAAGCTGAGACATCAATTGGTCGGTTAAATAAACGAAATTCAAAGAACGAAATAATAATAAAAAAAAAAATAAACGAATAAAAAACTCTTTCGATATATAAACTTTTAATTTGATTTTAACTAAAATGACTTTAAAAAAAAATCTGCAAAGTGTTGAAGAAGAGAGTGAGAAGGAGGTGTAGTAGAAGGGGGAGTGAGAAGATGTCGACAATTTCGATTTCAAAAGTTTAAATAGACTTTAGAATGAACAAAAAAAAATACTATACTAACGATAAGACGACAAACATTAGATTATGTTAAAAAAAAGTAAAGAAATCGAATTAAGACCTTTCATTAAATGTTTTCTCATTTCACTTTGCAATTTTTCTTTTTTCTTTTAAATAGAAAGTTAGATGAGAATCGAATGTCGAATTAAAACATTGGATGTTATTATCGTATCTTTGTAATGAGGTTAAAGATCACTTCTCTTATCGATAATCCACTCTCTAATTGCTTTGTTCGGTAGGGGTATAATTGGATTAACTTGGATCTAGAGAGGCAACAACCAACGTCATTCCATTTGTTTTTATTTACATTGAATTAGAGTATGTAAAATATAATGTATATTATTGCTATTTTATTAATATTATTATTTCCCATGATTAATGACAACGAATAAGATTTTAAAATGAAATAGTTTAATAGATAAAATATTTATCAATACAAAACTTAAACTTGTATTGTATATAAATAAATTATTAGAGATGACTAGAGTTAATTTTAATTTTCCTAAAACACTTTTGTCTGTCGCAAGGTTAGGCACAGTTCGGATATTTTAGTTTATTAAAACAACTAAATTTTGTCAGAACATGTAGTCCTTATTATCCATAAGTCTAGTAAGAATTTGCTTAACACTGGTGAATTTTTCTATCTACTAACAATTGTTAATCTGGCTTGAGAACAGAAATGAGCATGATCATGATTCTTTTTAAATCCGATAGGATCCAGAATTTTTGGATATAGTGAAAAAGAATTTTAATTCTAAAATCTAAAAATTAATCTATTCGTACTTCAAAATTAATACAAATGATTATTGTGCGCATTCAACAAGCAAAGAATGAAATTAAATTTATGTAATTGTATAAATCTATTTATTTAAAAGACAGTTCTATCACATACTCCTCCTAAACGACTTATGCGATTTGGGCCATTCCAATGCCATTGGATAGTCCTCGGGCTAATCTAGTAATAGCGTGAAATTCATTGGAAAACAATAAACACTTTTTGAGAAAAGTGAAAAAATAATTTTTTTCTTACTTTTTATTATTTTTTAAGTCATTTGTGACGTCACATCCAGTGCCTCTTATATCTTATAATATTTTTCAATCTTTTGTGTTTCAATTTCTTTGCGTGTGAGGGCTCTCACACCGGTCCGCTAATATATATACTTAATTGAATGTTTTATGTAATATACTGATTGAAACAAAATGGATGAAATTCTTTTACTACTTTCAATCACCAAATACTATGTACCACTCGGGGGTACAGGGGGCGGGGCTCCTGTCTAGGTGTGAAGAACGCCGAAAATAATATAATATACTAGCATCTCCCATCTCTCTTAAGTCCCTTCCTACGCGTCCTTGGTTTTCCAAAAGGACGTTTTCCATTCGGTCTCCCCACCAATATCTTTTCCCTCTCCCATACTAGCCAGGTGTCATGCTTATCGCAGCTTCTTCGCTTTTATAACCCTAACTATTTCTGAAGAAATGCATAGAGGTCATGCAATTCCTCGTTATGCAGTCTCCGTCATTCCCCGGTGACCACATCTTTCTTTGGCCAATAAATGCTGGGAAGAATCCTATTCTCAAATACTCTGAATCCACTCTCATCTCCCAGGGTCATAGACCATGCCTCCCTCCCATATAATACAACAGGAAAAATAATTGTTTTATATATTTTAATTTTGATCCCCTTTGATAATAATTTTGATGAGATAAGCCTCTTTACTGCATGATAACAGGCGTTTCCCGATTGTAACCTCAATTAAATTTCTTCTCAAATATTATTATCCTTCGTGATTACATTCAATTTTTCTACATATTCAAATTCTACATTTTGTATATTAAGATTTTGTATGTTAATACCTGTCCTCTTTGTTACTAAATATTTTTTCTTATCACTATTAATTTCAAACCCCATCTCTTTTCCTACTTCGATTAATTTTTCTTCGCTATCTGTAATTGCAATTACCGAATCTCCTATTTAAGTCGTCTGGGTAACCTAATATTTTAAAATTGATTTCCGCATCTTATTCTTTCTTTAATACCTTCAAGACAAATTTAAAGATCAAAATTTGAAAAAGTTTATCCGGATGTATTGAGTCATGCGTATGTTTTTACTAAAGTCTACAATTAATTAATGAACAAAAATATTGAATTCCCGGTTTTTCTTTCTAATATCTGTCATAATGAAAATATTTGCTCTAATGTTGATCGATTTGGCCTGAACTCCCAATGTGATATCTCTTAATATTTCCTCCGCCTATGGTTCGTAAGTATTGTATATGTTATAATAGTGTGAAATAGAGTAAAATATTTCTTGAACATTTCATTTTGATATTTTATTTTCATTGTTTGATTTTTAATTATAATGAAATTTGAGAGAATGCCAAGTTAGAGACTTGAGACAATTTATAACGGTATAAAACTATAGATAAATTAACAATATATACATTTATTAATAGTATTCATTTAAAACATCTCGTTTATATCTTTTGTCTAAAAAATCATATTTTAATTTTATATAACCAAGAAATCATTTTTGCACTTAAAAACAATATTCCAAAAAAATCTAATATATATGATATATCTATCATCTTGATATTATCTTGATATTATACTATAATTCATATTTAATTTTCCAATAGTTTCTTTTAAAATTTTTATTTGTTTATTTTTTTTCTAAATTTAATTAAAATTGATAACCATTTGTTTCTTATATTAGAAAATTCAAATATATAAATTTATTTTAAAATTTTTGCATTCTTATTAAAAATTTTTATGGAAATATTAGATGCAGAATTAATACGATTAATAATTAATAATAGAGTATACTATTTAAATATTTCAAGTTTAAATTGGGTGGCTTGTATTGCAGGTTGCCTAAATGCCAGGGGCTCCTAGTCGAGTGAACGAACGCTCACACAGTCAGTCAGTCGATTTCGTTGTGTGAGTGTGCATGCCAACTCAAACCAGGCGGGCGGTGATGACGCTCTTTCTCTCTCTACTATATCAAAAAGGTAAGTGTATTTTCTATTGAAATTATCATAATTCACCAATATAAAGCGATCAATTAACATCACCTCTACCATCATTGTAATAAAGTCTCAAATGATTTACTGATTTTTTTTAATAATTATTTTAATAGAAAAATATCATATTTGTTTTTTATATCATATTCATATTATGAATGATAATTTATTTATTAATATATATTTAACATGATATATCTGCACCTTACTCAAAATTTAATTTAAAATTATTTACACATTTTATTAGAATTTGAAAATGTATATATCTTCTTTTCTTCTAATTAATCTCTTTTCTATTTCATTTTTCTCATGTCATTTAATATAATAGGATATATTATATATCGTACCCTATATATATATATTGGTATATATATTTCTATTTTTTAATATTTTCTATTCAATGAGTTGATTTTTTTAATATATATTTGGATATTATTATTCATTTAAGTAAATATAATTTTTTTATTTTCAATTTTAAGTGACATTTATTCTAGAGACGCCCAATCAGCAGGGCTAATTTATTTTCTTTTTTTCCTTTATCTTGAAATTTACTGTTTAATTTATCTAAAAAAATGATAAATTCTGATAAATATTTATTCTTTCAATATCAATTATTTTCTGAGAATTCTACATGATTATCAAAATCAAAAATCAATTGAAATTTAAATAGAAACATTCTCTTTTAATTATGGATAATAGAAAAGGTCAGTTTTTAATACTTTCATTTATTAAACAAGAATTTTATTATGTGTCATTGAAATATATCTAAATATTATTATTTCATTAAAAGTTATAATAACGAAAAATTAATATGTAATACATTGATTAACAACAATTTCAAAGTATTTTTAATCTGCATTAAAAAAATACAACTGATTATAAAGGCAGATATTTTCTTAGAATTAATTAATTATAAATTTGGAAATAATTTTAAAGCTCGGAAGCTTCTATTAGCTAAACAGCGTAGGCGTTACGTTATATATATTATATATTACTCGTATTCTATATTCTATTGTATATATCTCGAGGCAACTCCCAATATATTTACTTGTTTTTCTTATTTTGATTTCAAGCAAGAGCTATTGAACTAATATATATATTTTCATGTTATCTTTTTTATAATTACACACAAAAAAACATCTGATCAGTTAATTTATAAAATATTTCAGTTAAATAGAATTTCTATTATTATAACACTTTTGAAAAATGAATAATATTTCTATTATCTATATATCAATTAAATAGAATAAAATCCTCGTGAAATTAATAATATAATCATAATTAGTGTTCTGATGTTTTCTAAGATATTTTTATTATATGACTATCAAATCCGTATTATAACTTATTATAATCATGGTTCTATATAGGATGTAAAATAATTTTATTATTTTAATATTACAGAAATAAGATAATATTTTAAAAAATCTATACACTTTTTTAATCCTATTAATATTATTTATTTATTTATATCTTATTTTTTTATTTCCTGTATATAATATACATATCTAATCTTAATTATTTTTTTCTTTATCGAGGCGAGAGTGATGGACATCAATTCAAGTCTACGAGCTGTTCTTCGAGTTTAATCTCCGAGAAATATCAACCCTTTATTAACTCCGAGGTCAGTATTTATTATTAATTTTATTTTTAATTCAATTTAAATTTATGGATTATAAACTAATAAGTTATTTTCTTCTTCTATTTCATGTTTCAATCTTCGTTCCTGCTACTGAATGTTGATTTGAATTCTTGATTATCTTCTCCATCCTTCATGACGATGAAATGATTGAAATACAGCTCTCCAAATGTAAGTAATCATCGTTATTTATTTAGCATGGCGCACTTTAAAATAGAAAATGTAAATATAATATTTAAAGTAAAGTTTAATATAATATAGAAAGTAGAATTAAATTACAATGATTTTTTGCTTTTGATAATATTCATTAGGAGATTATAGAGAAATATATTAAATTATATGACAGAATTTAGTGAGATTAGGGAATTTCAGAGTACATCTTTCAAGAAGAAGCATTGATAAAGGAGGCAGAAGAGACAAAGGTATTTTTAGAATTAGTAGGTTTCGATGCGTTATACTGGGAGGGGGTGGCTATTTTTTGATATATATATATTTGTTAGGAATTTTCAGGTGGTTGCCTCCTACATCCATGCATGTTCTCATCATACTAATTCATAGATTAGATTAGAATTAATAAATAAATAAAATGTGGGTGGATAAAACAAATGCCATGCTATTATTTAAGGGATGGTTTGCATGAATTGCATGTCAGGTCTGAATTGTGCCTTTTTGTATTACTGAGAGTGTTTTTGAGGTGGATTGGATGAACGGTCATTCGGGAAGGTAATTCAGCATAGTTCCGAAATGGGATTAGCCTGAACAGGAACAAATTGTTGGTTACCTTTTGAGCGCAGGGCTTTTTCGATTAGCATGGGCCTTCCATGCCTATTGATGGAGTCTATGCACTCCCTTACTAGGTAGGTTTTATTTCAGGTTGCCCCGAATGTCGCGATTTCATTTCGAAATCCAAAAAATCAAAGGCACTCTCAGCTAATTCAAAGAGGCTACAGACCAAACGCCTTATTTTTTTTTAATCTTTTTTTTAAGGCAAACTTTCTTTATTATTACTTTTTCTAAATTTCGGAAGGCGAGGCTTGGAAGGGCTAATTTATGGGAAAGGAGGAGGCCCTATTAACTATTCAATTGTTTGTTTTTTTAATTTAATTAATAATAAAAAAATAATTGAATATCGCGATTATTTTCTTTAACTTTTTATTTTCATTTTGAAATATTCAATTTCATAATTTAAACTTTGATATATTTTAAATATTTTACTATATAGGTAGAATTAACTATTATTATAATTTCTCAATTTAAAATTAAAATGCAAACATCACAAAAAAATCATATATATTGTAAAAATATAACTCTTTTTCATTATTATTTCTTTTTAACTTACCAAATATAAAAATATTATATATTTTTTTATTATGGAAATTATTTCATATGAATATAAATATATTGTAATCGAATATATCTATACTCAATAATAATTATTATATTAAATTAT